>VZSC01017927.1:139101-156601 GCA_013398225.1 Steatornis caripensis | reverse complement strand
CTGCCGAGATCCCCATTCCTCTCCTCCACAGAGGGGAGTAAGAGATGACAGACGGAATTCCTTCCTATTTTCCATGGAAAAGACGTGTAAAAAACAATGCAATGCAAGATCGCATTGGTCTTCGTACCCACCTAATTACACTGGGCAGTCTTTTTCCCAGGCCCTTTCAGAGCCTTCGTGAAGGTGAGATTTCTTCACAACGTGACACATGTAGAGCCCACCACAACAGAGACGTGTTAGGGGAGGATGTAGATTGAGGATGCTGCCATGCACTGACGGAGTCCAGCAAACTCTGTGGGCATTATTAACCCTTGCTCTTTTTGTGACACAATTAAAAATACACCAGATTTCACTGCCCACTTAGTGTGGGTGGAGAGGCGTGCAATTAAAAAAAGCGTCAGGATACCATGTCAGTGATTCATCCTTATTTTACTTGTTTTGTTTCCCTCCATCAGAAAGGGAGATCCCTTCCTCGGTTTGCACACTGTAGTACTATTGACTAACAAGTCTAATTTCATTCTAATGATTGCTGCTGCCTTGAAATATGTCTAGTTTCTTTGCTAACAGACAGATAGTTTTGTTGTATCTACAAAATTTATGGAGGATATTACACCAGTAAATGTGAGCTCTAAGATTTTACATCAGTGGTCTCTGAAGACATTAAATACGAGAACAAATGCAAGTGGTTTGTGTTGGCATGTTAAGTCTGAGAGACGTATGTAACCTTATGCATATTTTTCTAGCGTATATAAAAATGCTTTAAGATTTTAGATTACACATTAATATAATGCCATTGCATTTTTTCTGGGAGCAGGACAGATCTATCTAAGACTTACATAAAATGTTCCACACACACTGATTTATATTTACAATATTTTGTGTATTATTATTTTTAATTTTGAAAAACCTGTATATTTTTATTTGCATTTCATTAAATGTTGCATTAATATTGATTAAGGATTTAAATCTGAGAGATTTGCAGAGCAGCTTAATGCTGGATGTTGGGACTCTGACATCATGAAAACTGCACCTTGAGGATATAACATTGTCAAACTATTTCAGGATCTTTTCTTCTTTTTAAAATGTCAAATTTTAGAGATATGATGTCTTTGGAGGAATCAGAACATTTTATGTTGGCATGAGATCAATTTGCTCCAGTTCTTATTAAGATAAAATATATATTCCATATGCTTTTGACTAAAATTCCAAAATTATAATAGTACGTATTTATATAAAAATAGTAAAGCTTTTATCTGTTACATTAAATGAATTATCAATATGATGACATCATAATTCAAAGGAAACATTAAATTATAACATAATTTGATACTTTATATAGAACAATAAATCAGTGCATCCTACACCTTGTGTGTCCTTCTATTTTAAACTGCAAATGAAAACAGTCAATTTGCTGCTCCACTGTTGCAAAACTACCATTCTCACAGACAAAAATGCACCCAAATTACAATACATCTTTTCGAAATTACTTTTTCTGCCCCAAAATTTAAGGACCTACATTTCTGTCTCGGAAACAGCAGAGGCAATCACAGTTCTGCACCTCCCTCAGTTCTTTACTGTGACTTTTAGAGAATGTGTATCAAGGCAGGATATTTTTTGCCCTTTCGGGTTAATTTGTTTTACCTACTTATTTCTCACTTGAAGTCTTAATTCTGTCTGTAGGGCAGATCCTGCCAACCCTGTTCCATGGGCACATATGGTCCAATAGGCTTTGATACAGGTTTGTACAACAGAAGCAGAGTGCAATGAATTCCTTATTTCTGCTACATTTGAATCTCACGTACGTAAGGAAGCCTTTCCCCAGACATTTCTGTCAGCAGCACTTGAGGTGGGTAGAGAGCAGACGGAGCAAACCAGTAGCAGTTGATTGAAAATACGAAGATCCACTGATTTACTTGTTGCGCCTGACATCTCTGCTGTGGCAGACGGGAGATTTTCCTCACATGTTCTATGTCGCGATCCCCTGCAATGATCCATGTGATTTGGGACAAACGAAATATCAAATGCTTTACAATGTCCTAAATAGATGCATTTATGATACTGTACATGGTGAAAAACAAGAAGCTATAGTACATGAGCAACCAACTGTGACTGGTGCAATTAGGGGCCTCGGCAGAAAACTGAGGGAAGGAGTGACTGCCTTGTGCAGTTTGATGCAGGATTCTGTAAGACCCTTCAAGTGGCTCTCAGTGCTTTCTAGTGATGTACTCACTAATGTGACTAACATCTGCTTGCATACTTTATTTTTACTATTTTCTTCCTAGTATTTCTGAAGTGCCATTTGTAGTTTTGATACGGATTTTGTTTGGGGAGAGAGCTTACAATGTAAATAGTGCCTTATTTATTCTGAAAACTGCAGCTCAGCCTGTGCTTGTGGCAGGACGTGGGAAGGATGGTGGTCATCCATTTCACCTGTGGGAGGTCTTGGTGTGTCTCTGATTGGCCTCCAGGAAAGGTTTAACTCATTTACTGGAAGTCCCCTGTGCCTGGGAAGTTGAGTTGTTGACTGCAGTCTTCAATGTGAAACCTGGGTGATTTTCAGATATCCTGGACTTGGGCTGTTGCAATCCTTGAAAAAAAGGAGTGAGATATTTAACTTCAACTTCAAGCAGTGTATGAGAAGCCCATATGCAGTACAGAAGTTGAGTTTGTCCTGGTTGCAGCAGGTCGTATTGCTGATGAGATCCACCGCAGTGCTCAGTGCTGCGTGGGAGGCTGGCAGGCTGCGGGCTCTGTGTCCAGAGACTGTGCGTTTCTGGAGACCCGGCAGGAGATGACATGGCCTCAGCCACCAAGGGAGGCTGTTATCCAGTGGTGTAGGACAGGCTCTCCTTGTCAACCAGTGGCGGCTGACAGCTCAGCGTTAGCAAGTGCAGTGAGTGCGTAGTAGAAGCAAATAAATTTATAGACCTTCCACATGTAGTACTGACATAGATTTTTCTTTCTTTTTCTTTTTATTTTTCTTTAATAAAAGCCGTTTTCATAGTAAAATTTGTGATGTGAAAGACATGCCATATCCAGCAGGTCGACGTGCATTTGTGGAAGAGTTAAGCCATCACTGTGATTCCTTTCAGTTTGGCATTTCTGGTGCCTGAGCAAGCCTTGCTCGGACACAGAAATTTGAGCTCAGTGAGACTTGTGACTGGAGAGAAAAACAGGATCTGTCCTTTACAGATAAATTAGTTCAAAGTTAAACAAAGCAACTTTTATTTACGTTCTAGATATTAAGCGGGAGACTAACAATTGTCAAAAATAATTCACATGCTTTAGTGCATATACATAAACCACTCAAATGTGTTAGTTAGCTTTTTAAATTAAAAATGTAAAGATCTGTGAACAAGATGAATTCTTAGCAATGAATAAGAGAGCCTCACAAAACCTTGTCAGCTTGAATCCAGGTTGATAATTTCTATTAGAAAGAATCATAATCAGATGTGCTAAAATGATGACAGTGCTGAATAAGTCAGCAAATGTGAGAAGCAGCAGGAACAGGACCATCGTGGGATGCTGTTAATGGGTGATTTCACTGAGTCTCAGTAGATGCATGGCACTGTTTCTTGCTTGACTATTTTAAAATGTTTGTGTTACGAGAGAAAGTGTCAGAAACAGAGAAAAAGTCTCAACCCTATAATTTGAAGAACATTTTACCCCTCCCTCAAATGCCTAGGAAATACAGAAATTTGAATTAAAAACACAACCTTAATGTCAGTCTATATTGAAGGAAAGTTGTTCTTTATACAGCAACTTCTGTCATGGTTTTGCAATCATTTGAACGTTAGATAAAAATAAATGGAACAATAGTTATTTCTATTTTACTTTAATACAACAGAAAGTTGGATTTTTTTGCCGTAGAAGGCAAAGCTTGCGTCAAAACAAACCGTAGGCTTAGAGTTTGCAAGGAATTATGGAGTGTGGTATGTGTCTGGGTTTGTATAGTTTATTTATCATCACTGTTGTCTTGTGAGGGCAGGTTTGTCATAACTCACTGCTTCACTTTTCATGAGTTACAGTCATGCTTTTGTTCACAAGCAGTAAGAAAAGTATAATTTCTCTCTTTTGTTTTTCTTTATACATACACTCAAAGGTACACAGTGTAAATCTGTGCCTCTTACTCCAGTAAAAGTCCCTGTGAAGTAAAAAAGCAGTTGATATAAATGCTTGTGCACATTAGAAAAATATAAATACCAAGAAGAGGCTTGTCCCGATATAAAGCAGCACTTAATGCCAGCATTACCTATTAAAATCAGTGTGTTAGGCTTATGGTAGATGTGCTTATGTTAGTTTAGCATAATACTGCTAAAATTGCCAATCTAAAGCCCAGTTGCTGTAGCCATTAAATAAGCAAATGCTCTTTCCCCTTCATTTTTAGCAGTATTTGGTCAGTGTGCAATGTGATTAGGATGATATTCCATCACACTGGACTTTCATTAATCAACAGATAACCCTCTCAGTTGAGCACATGCAGTTTCTCTCACGTCTTAGGGCTAAGAAGACAAAGTACGAATCCTACCAGTCGGGGAAGTCTAGTCAGCACAACAAGCAACATAGAAATAAGGTTATTCTTGTTTCCCTGCCCTCCGGGCCACGTCTCTGCCCTTGTGCAATCCCTGTGGTACAGAGCAGTGTCCGAGAGGAAGACAGGCTCCTGCCTGCTCCAATTTGCTGTGGTGGTTTCATCTGGGTGAGTCGAGGGAGACAGTGCTATGATACACATGCACAGA
Organism: Steatornis caripensis; assembly: GCA_013398225.1. Classification (NCBI taxonomy): domain Eukaryota; kingdom Metazoa; phylum Chordata; class Aves; order Caprimulgiformes; family Steatornithidae; genus Steatornis; species Steatornis caripensis. The sequence continues at coordinate 151,862 of VZSC01017927.1, read as the reverse complement.
AATAGAGAGAGAGAGATGAGGAGGGAGGAAATCCCAGCCAGACACTGAACTGTCACAAAATGGAGGTTGCTTTTCTACCTAGTCGGTCCACAGTTTAATGGAGACCTACTCAGAGCCAGGGTCACAGTCCTCCGTGAAGAGCAGGATAGCCGGAGCTTCCTCTGAATTCACCTTCAGCCTGAGCACCCTTGCGCCCAGGTGCTCCTGCCACGCTCATAGTCCCTCACCGCAGCTCCTTTATCTCCCCTCTCCATTCGGCCTCTTTTTAAGACTTTCTTAAGCGAAGGAGACCATGGTGAAAAGTCATCGTTCTTGCCAGTGGGCACTGGGTATGACATCTGATGGCTGCCAAAAAAAGAGATTTCTTTTTCCAAAGTGGAGCAGGTGGCAGTAGCTGACTGGAACACCATGCTGGCACTCGTTATATCATAGCACTGACAGCAGAGCTGGAAGCTAACAGGTTCACAGTTGCCTAATGTCATCATGCTGAAGACATTTTTAGAAAAGTTATGCAATTGATTAGCTGGATACATACACCTTTTTTTTCAAGCTGAGTTGGTATTTTTATTCCAACACAGCTAATAGCAATAAAATAGATTTACAGATGAAGTGTTGCAAATGAAGTTTTTAGCAGGTTTTGGCAGCACGTCTTCCAAGAGCTCTCACGCCATCCTGCAAGAGCTCCTTGGAAGTTACACGAAATGCACAGTAAAGTGACCACACTAATGTGATTCCTAAATCTAAGACTAATAATTGACAGTTTCTTGTATGGAAGGGTGTTTTCCACGTACTTTTTTGCTGTGTCTCTTTGACTGCTCCATGGCTCCTCTGCAGAAGAACGCAATGCCGTCTGAAGACACGGTGAGGAGAAGTGTTGTGTGATCTCTCCTGAACGGTAACTATACCACGCTCTGCAGCCCAGGTTCCCCCAAATTTTAGATGTGTATCCAAGGCACCTAAATTGAGATCAGTGTCAGCCTGACTATTGATAATCCTGCTGCGGAGACAGGCATTTGAGAGTGTGATACCATTTACCTCAGCTCTGAGTAAGAAGAGGAATCCCGGGACAACCACCTCCCTTGTTTCAGTGCCGTAGTTACATATCTCAGTGTTTAAAGGATTAAGCCAGGACTGTGTTATCTCTCAAAATTGATCTGACAGATGCAGTGAAGTGATTTACTTCAGCTTAAATTGTGCTTTAGTTGAGAATTAGGTGGCAAATACTTAAAAAAGACAAATTCTGGTGACATCGATACGTGGTTGGATACAAGTGGAAGAAATGACACTCACTTTTCCCTCAGCAATGATGACAAAAGATATGTGACTGAGTTATCAATCTCAGAATCTTTATTAAAGCTTAATGGTAGATACTGTAGTGAGGGGACTTTTTTTTCTTTATTATGTTTGCCTAGTGAAATGATGGCAACATTTTCTTTTGGGTGAGGACTTTGCTAGAGTTACTTCTTTTTCTAAACCGGAAAAATTATAGCAGAGCAATATGTTCTACGTGGAGCTGCAGCATAAGGCTATGGAGCTGTCAGCTGATCAAGCAAAACTCGCCATTAATAGCAGAGCTTAGAGGAATCCCAATGCACTCTAAAAAGACATTGAACATGATTTGTACAGCTTATGCATTAAAACAATTGCAAATACTCTGTAATTTTGCAGTGGAAGAAAAGAAAGAGACAAACCTTGCATTTCAGCAATAGAAAGTTTACTTCAAAAGACTATTTTCTGGTGGGTGTTTTTTTAGCTAGAAAAATGGATGTAAACTGCACCTTTGAATGTTTCACTTCTCTCATGCTTTTCCTTCCCTTCCTGCCTTTCCCCTTTTCCTTTATCTATTATCAGTACTTCAAGAATGGGAAAGGAACGAAGGGAGGGTGTATAAAATCCAAACTTCTGGGGGGAAGAGGGAGTTGAAAATCAATAGCCGTATGAGCAGGAAAACAATTACTTTCTGTTGCCAATGTTTTCATTTTTCTAGTAGGACTTTTGACCCTGAAATGTTCTACCTGCAGTAGCTCCCCGTATTTGTTAATTATCAACCCACACTTCAAAGCCAATTGGTTTTCAAGGGCTTTTGTGGAGGTTAGCTCAGGAAAATTGAGTATTCAGTAGGGCAGGAATATGTTTAATTTGAGGAGGTTTCATTTTGGTAGGGCTTGGGTTTGCATGAACGCGTTGTACCTCTCGGATGTCCTTAAAGTGTCTTGGGGATAGGCCCTTCAAAGAAAGAAAATAAATGTATGCAATATAAAAGTCACAGGGATATTTCTGACACAGTGTCATATGATTTTGCATTGCAAGATAGCATCTCTTGGAAAACGATAGCTAAATGGAATGTTTTAAAAATATATATGGCGTAGTAGTTGCTGTACTGACTGATAAGAACATGCAGAAGGCTTTCTATTTTGTTTCACTTTGTTATATCTTTTAATAATTTAGCCTAGATATTATTTTTGTGCTGTTAGTGTCATTTCCGATCTCACTTGTCCTCTGCCCCCCAAAATGCCTTTGAAACTAATAAGTAAAACAAAGTACCCAATTCTGCCCTCCCTATTTACAAGATTAAAGCTGGGTTTTGCCCAAGGAGGACTGCATGGTCAGCCCGGTGATCTGAAAAACAGAAAAAAACAATAATACAAACTAAGACACTCAGAAATCATTGTTAAGAATTTTTTAATATCTTACCAATTTCAAAGAACTTTTGGGCTCTAAGTAATTCTGGATGCAGCCTAACACACACATTTTTTGTTTCTAGTAGAAACTTTCTGTTATCGTGTCTATTTTAAGAATGTAGAAAACACGTCTTTTGTGTGCTTCATTACTTCTGTATTGCTGACTTCATTGAACCAAAATTTTGATATTAACATTTCCAAATTGTATTTAAAAAAAAATTATTAAAGAGCAACTTTAGAAATCAGTTAACCTAAAGGTTAAGTGCAGAACACCATTTCAGCCCAAAGTAACTTAACCCTTCTTTAAAAAGACCTAAGTATAAAGAATAAAGACAGTATTTTTCCTTTTCCTTTTTTTTAAGGAAGCCACATGAAATGTTCTCCGAGTTAAGTTTTACCATTCATAATGAATGCAGTCTCGCCATTCAAATGCGACCATAAGTACACAGAAGATAAGAATTTAATTAAATGTAGATTAAAACCAAACAGGAAAACACACTCGCTGATAATTTTATCCCATCCTCTGGCCATATTTTTTATACTTCCTTCTTGTTCTTCTTTGGGCTATAGCTTATCAACATGCCGATAGTACCATAACTCATTACATCTGATGGTGCTGCTGAAATGTGCAGGCTTGGTGCTTGAATTTCCGAGGCACTTAAAATGCAAAGCATGTAAATGTCTATGTTAAATATATTAGTGTGGTAATGTTAGTGAAAAGAAAGTGATTTCTTACAAATCCTTGTACCTCACATCATACATTATCATTGCCCAGTCACAAACTGGTTTAAAAAGAATCTATTGAAGCTTTCTCTTAAAATATATTTTCTCTTAAAATGTATTAATTTTGTTTTCATAGTCTTACTTGTCTATTTTCATATTAATTTCAGTTACTGAAATAGATTACTGAAAACATAGAGATTATCTTTTTAGCGCTTGGTTAAATACACATAAGGTAAACAGGTGACTGTGGGAGGTCTGACTTACCTGCATAGTGTCACAGTTCAAGACCAAATGATGGTGCGGAGGTTAAATGGACCTAGATACCAAAACACTTTTCATCACAGATATATGAAATTTTATGAATTATGTGATTTCGTTGTTCCACGGAGGGAGACAACAGGGTCCAGAAGCCAAGCGGTGTAGCTGTTCTCTGCATAGTCCTAAGGCTGGGCTGGGGGTCCCCAGGGATCTGTCCCCAAGGGATAGCCCCAGTTATAGGTAAGTAGAGAATATCCCTTTCTTAATTGGCTCGTCAGCTGCTACACGTAGCTGCATTTTGGTGCATCGATATTAATAATCAATTTAGAAAGATGATTTTTTTAATGTACAACAAGAATAAAGCAGTTATGTTTTAAAGGAAAACAGTTAATTTCAACTGAATTCATGGGTTCCAAACTAGCCTGATGGCAGCCTTGCTGGCTCTGCCTGACCAGTAGCCTCTAACCTGCAACAAGTTCTTTAGGTAACCAGCACTGCAAGATAGAAGAAAAATGTGATCCATAAATAATTTAACCTGAATTTATCCACTATTATTTATTTCCAATGTATTTTGCTCACTACATATACTGTACATTTCGGGGAAAGAAACTAAGCAGTTCAGGTCTGTGAGGGTTCCACTGACAGTAGAACAGGCACTGGACCCAGCTCGGTAATATGAAGATCAAAGTAGTAGTTTGCTTAATTAAATATTATAGTAAGGTTTAGAATGTCAATGTATTCTTTAATATGCAATCTTGATTTATTAAGCACTATTAAAGCATAACTGAAATCATTTATATGCTCACGCTATCTTGTATTTATAACCAAGGCCTGTTAGAACTGGAACATCCTTTAGTTTTACAGTCAAGAAAGAAGGATTTCTTTCAGCTATTTTATCAGCGAATAAATTATTTATCTGTATTCTGCTTTTAAGTGATCTAGAGTGGTCTGAGAGTTGCAAATGTGAATACGAACTTTTGTTTCAGCTCTTGACCAAGAGGTATTTGCAAATGAAGAAGATGGATCTGCAACTTTTTATAATTAGATGGCCTTTGACCTGAGCTTTGTGGATCAATCAGAAGAGAAATTACTTCATGTAAAAAGTTTAATAATATTAGAAAGTAATTACTGAGGTAATCAGAGCAAACTCTGTACCTCATCAAGAACCATACCTGACCTGCCATCGCTCAAATTTAGGACAGGATTTGAAAGCAAGTTTTCCGCTGCCCGGCCAGACAGCATAGGAAGTATATGGCACCTGTGACTTAGCATTCCCCACCATTTCCCTAAGTATATTTTCAGGGCAGGACCCAGCTTCCATTAGTTTTTTCCACTTGACACCAAAATGAGGTGAGATCCATGTGAACTTGCATGTAAACTTTTTTTTTTTAAATTATTACCTTAATAATAGTTTGTGTCAGGTGAAGCTAAATTTGAGTCTGAAGGTTGACACAGCAAAACTCTGAGTCTTTTCAATGTTGAAGCCATTCGATACATTTCAAGTGATTCATGGGATATATGGAATTTTTTGACATCACAAAAGAAACAGTCTTAAAATTGAGAACTATGTCTAGAGTTAGAAATAAAGTATCTTTCTTTTACAACATCCACTGCTCTCTTGTTACTCGGAAATTTCAGCCCAAAGGTCTGTAAAACAATAAAGCTTCAAGCGAAGGTATTTCTGGTCACTACAGAGATGTTTTGGGATAGTTTAAAATGCAACATGTTTCCAGCCCACAGGTACTGCAGTACTTTTCAAAGGAAAGGATAGCACAGCTGTTGAGGAAACCTGAAAGTTGCATTTTTAGAGGCATTGCTTTGAAAGAACTGGGTATAATATTGAATGTGTTAATAATTCAAAATGTTTAAAGAAGGACTCTGTTAGAATGGAGATCACAGGCTAGTTCCATAAAGGACCGGTGTAACAAATATAGTTTATATTTGGAGCAATGACACAGGGGAGTGAAAACTTGTATTAATACTTCAGTGTCTGAGAGCTTTTTGGAGCACGTTGTTAGGGCTTGCTGCTTTCCAGGAACAGCTAAGTGCCGCTCTGCAAGAGTGATGGCCTCTTTCCACATCTGCAGGTGTAAGGACTGATATGCAGAAGAATTGATTCTTTCGTACACTTCCTGGGGAAAGGTAGAAAAGGCTGCAGAAAAGCTGTAAAATTTATTTTTCATTCATTGTCTCTACTCCCTAAGTTCAGGAGGTGTCGGCTTCTGCCTTTCTGCTAGCACAGACAGACAAACAATTCAGCAAAACTGTGGGTGTGGCAGCACAAGAGCCCCACGGATGTGTTCCACCTTTCCATCTGCTACCAGCCCTGTGCCTCCAAAATTGTCTAGGTACCATGGTGTGTGATATCAGTAATGTTTTCAGACAGGAAGTCAGCAAAAGGGTTTTTTTTGTTGAAAGGAGAGCACTGGATTTTATTTTTCCTCTGACAAGTTCATTGCTTTTGAGCTTATCCAATTTTGGTGGAAAGCTGAAACCGGTCCCTGTGGATTTCACCATCTGGTAAAGGCTCCACGGCAGAGCGGAGCTTGCGATACTGAGACCCCTGGTTCTCTCGCATGAGTCGATGATACCAGGGAGACCCTTGGTTCTCTCGCACGAGTTGGTGATACCAGGCCCAGTTCCAGCACGGCAGCCTGCTGGTCCCTGTTGCCTCCCAGGAGCATGCAGGCCTGCTTTGTACCAGCACCCCTGGGGAGCTGCTGCCAGCAGTTTTGCAGAGGCGAGGGAAGCGTGGCCTGCTTCCAGCTGAGAGGCTGTGTGGGTGTTCGGGAGGTGGGTGAGGATGGAGAAATGCAGTGGGACCGAGCAGCTCTTAGAGAGATGGACAGGTTGAGTCACAAGACTTATCTTGTGGATACTGTAACACTGCACCAGTGCCAGAGCTTAATAATTTTGGTAGTGTTTGATCCCTTTTCCCTTTAGAATCTTACTTGATATCAATGTATCACACAAGCCTTCGGCTTCCAATATCTAATAAAGACTAGCTGTCTCCTAAACCTCCTGATTGTGCATCTGTACTTATGGGCTGTGATCTACCTTTGTTTTTCTTTCTGTATAGTTCACATGGATTTCCTGTGTGTACACAAATCTATTTGTGGCAAGAATGTACTTATGTTTTAGCATGATGTTTTATGTTTCACAAGTAATTTATTAATACATGTTTGTTTGCAAGTTACCCTATCATCTGCTAAATATCCCATATTCTGGTATGCAGAAGCACATGCTGTACTGTATAAACAAGAACTTCATAATACACAGATACTCGTATTCTTTCTAGAGCAAAAATGAAATTGCCTGGCAATTTTGCCATTTGTTCTGTGAAATAAAATGTGCAAAGCTTTGCATACAAATATGTGATGTCCAGTTGGCATTAAATTCAAGAAAAGCCCTTTTCACAGAGGATTGATCCCCCAGTTTACAGCAGTAGTTGCTTTTGTTGATTTCTGCATCCCTTCAAATATCAACATTACCTGTTGTCAAAAGGTGCTTACACCCTCATCAGACACTATAATGATTAAATCATCGGTTCAGCACGAGTAGTTTTAAGTGAGCTACAGGATAGATATTTCATTAGATTAAGTAGCTTTCTGCAAAATATTTGTGAAAATAAGCCAGGAGAGGTAAACAGTTGTGAAAGCCGAAAGGATAAAATGACCCTTGCTAAAAACACAAGATTGCAGACAGTAATCTCTTCTGTTATTTTGCCTGGACGATTTGTTCCTTAATAGTTCCCTCCCTTCTTGATTCCTTTTTCTGCATTTTTTGTTTTCCAAACACTGGGTTACAGTCTCACAGGAGATCCTAAGCCAGCAAGCACAGCTCCCAAGTAGAAACAGGCTTATACACATCACCTTAACGGCACTATCTCCATCAGTCATTACAGGAAACACTCATACCTCATGGTAACATTTTAACTGACTGTATTTCCAAATTCAGTGCCCAGCCTCAAAGTCAGATTGTGGCTAATGCATGTTGCAATGTTAATAGTAACATATTCTTCCCAGAAAAACTAAAATGACAGGTGTAGCTATTGATGCTTCAAGCACATACTCTGACCTTAAGACTCGCAATCTGCTGCACTCAATCCAGCACATACTGTGGCAACAGAGCTGTGCTGGAATCGTGCTGGAGACAGACTGACAAATGCTGCATATGAACTTTAACTTTGTCCCTCCAAAATGTGGGGTTTGTTTGCTTCTTAAGCTGATTGGTGCTGGAAATGAGCATCTCCCTATGCCTTATCGAGAGCTTATTTTCTTTCTAGCGTACAACACGACGCATGGTAGGGAATATGTATGTAATGCGGTCTCTTTTCACACATTACAATATTTGAGCATACACCCACAGTTAAAAGGCTGCTTCTTGTGAAATGTGTATCTTTCGGTTAATTTTTGCAGCTACAGTCTTGCTGCATTATAATTGCAAGTAGTATTGCCCTTCTGATTATTTCTCCTGACTTCCCTATTTCTGCAAAAGAAGCAATTACAAAGAACCAAAGCGATAATACAGCAAACATAACGTTAATTCTGCTTTTGGTGATTTATCAGTTGTTACATTTTGAATTTCTCTGCAGATCATTGATTCCAGTTTGATTTTGTTCATACATCAATTTTGTCTAATACTAGGTAAATATAAAGTCACATTTTTTACAGTATACCCCTCAGAAGGCTTTATTTTTTCATTTCAGTAACCATTATTTGAATCATAAAAAAACACATTACAGGATTCATAATGCACTGCTTATGTGACAGTTTTTGAACTTTAATATTCTTTTCTGTAGTGTGCTGGCTTAGCAGCCTATAAAAGAGACATATTGTTTATAATGTTTCTTCTCCACAACAAATGATGCACTTCTAGAGTTTATGAAATGGCAGTAGTTTTCTAAATTTGTGATTCTTCTGTGTTCAGCAGTCAAGAACAGTTGTACATCTGCTCAGCACAGACTTTAGGAGACTATGAACTTTAATTGAGGAAAAATAATGAGGGTTCAGGGACCACTGATACAGAGTCGGTTGGTAAGGCAGGTGCCCTGCTGCCAGATCAATGGATTATTTACTCCTTTGTCATAAACAAGAAACAGTTGGGTCTGTGTAGAGATTACATTCATATTCCAAAGCCAGGCTGCCTTTTTCTGTTCCCTTGTAAACATGCCGTATATTGAATAGTTTTAAAACTTGCTCTGAAAAGCATGATAACTTTGCTCCTTCACTTAACGATGTAAGATTTACCTTAATAGTACAGTTTAAAGGAACAATTTTAAATTCAGTGATACTCATTTTGCCAAAATCCTAGTGGGCATATTAATTAGTAATCCGCACTTTGTGCGCCTAGAAAGGATTCTGTGGGGGTTGGAGGGTGTTTACGTGTGTATACAAAGGCATATTTGTAATGCATAAAGCTAGATAAAAATATAGAATGAGAAAGACAATTATAGGAAGATACTTAGAAAGGAAGAAAAAAGATGAGACATACAGATGAGCACATTTAAGCCAATCTTTTACAGTCCGACTACTATAATCATAATGTTGTTTCAGAACAGAGTTTATAAAAATTTTACACACCACTGAAGTGGAATTTCCTGATGCTTTAATCAGAAAAAATACAGACTGCTTTTCCATGTAAGTCAAGCAAGTAATCAGGAGTTTCAGTAAGCATCCCTAATCCTGGGTGTGCTAGTGGCTATCTTTTACACACCTGTGTAACCCAACAGGGCAAGGTCAGCCAAAAAGGGCATGTTCTGATCTAATAGGTATTCATTAGAAAAGCAAACAAAGACCACTGTGCAAGACTGCATGGAATAAGCCTTAATTTCCATTTTAACAAGTCACTTAGTCTTACATTACTCTTTGCCATTCAAGAAAATATGGATGCTTAAATCACTCATGTCAGAGGTCGTGGGATTAAGTTCCTGGTAATGGGTTGAGGGCCAAGGAGATCCGACTTCTGAAAGTAGGACATTTATCATCTGATCTCCTACATTTCTCTCCAAATTGCTAAATAAAAGTTGTTTTCAAGAAATTACTTTTTTTTTTTTAAATCTAATGTGTGGAAATGTTTTTCCCAAGGATGATTCCTTCTCACACTCCACCTCCATATTTTTAACCAATAATTCTGCGTTAATCCTTTGGTGAATCTCAGTTTTTAATGCCCAATAAGAATTACATTCTTGTATGCAAAGTATCTCTGACAAAAAACAATTTCTAAAATACAGATAATTTTTTTCAACAAATTGCTAATTAAGTTACTAAAGTAATCCATACTATATCCAGGTTTAATAAATACAGGAAAGTAAATTTTTATCTTGTCAAAAATACAAAGTGCTCCATCTGTATGCCCTTATTTCATTGGAGCTATTTTCCATCCCACTTTTCTGCTGTTCTGAATAACACAGGATAGATCATGCTTTCTGTTCTTGGGCATATATTTTACTCCTACATATTCCACTCACTTTTTTCCTCAAGTGTTACAGAAGCGATTTCCATTTTCTTTGCATATTACCATTTCTGCACATATTTCTGATATTTGCTTCATAGCCATGCTGATGGGATGATCATAGTCATGCAAAACACTGCTTTGGAGTGAGTGTGCCAAAATGTGCATACTGTAAGAGGTGGGAAACAGACTGATTAGTGATGAAGAGTATTCACATTTGGCACTATTGCTACAAGGTACTATTTATGGGACTAGCACAGTTACAGCCTTCATTTTGCACGTGTGCAGTACCAATATACTAATTCGATTTTCTGTGCTCAGATGTACTCAAGCTATTCAGTTACTCCAGATTTATTCCAGAGAACTTAAAAAGATAATTTGGTCTGCAATTTTATCTCTCCAGTGATGATCTAATCCATAAATGAAGCAACAAGTAATTGCATTTATAGAATTTTCATATTATATTAATTCCATTATAAAAGCCAATGACTGTAAAATGTATACGTTAACATTGATAGAATACTTGTAATATATTCATAAACAGGTAATTTGTTTATTACCTAGTCTACCTTGGAAATTTGGAATTAAAAGGCAGTGAATTTTAAAATAAGAAAAATTACAGTATCTATTTCCTGTTTATATAAGAATTATAAATCTCGAGATCAGCTAGCCTATGTTTCTCATAGAACTTCTTAACTGACGGTTGGGTAATATTTTAATAAACTATTATGGCCACCAGTAACTACAGTGATCATAACAAATTTGTATAAGTAATACATATTACCTATATATTTACTTTGCTAATTTTCATTTATTATGTGTAATTGCAATCCAAAGAGATAGGTAGAGCTTTTAGTGTTGAAGGATGTACTCAAAAAATAAAGAGCTTGTCTGGTGTGTCATAATCTGAAGCTACATGTAAAAGAAATACAAGATTTGTTAATCTTTAAAGCAGTGCGTTGGTATTTTATCTACTGTCCTGCATCCTCAGGAAAAAAACCCTACACGTTTCTGAAGTGTGTTGCTTTTAGTTTGACCACGATGAGCTTCATCTGCACTTGTAAAAGCTGATGTAATAGCTGCTTGTATTGCATACAACGATCTCCTGAGTGAGTCATAGGGGTTAATCTGAAGATTAGTACCTCAAATCCCAGCATTTTCCATAGCATAGTTTTCAATTTTGAATTGTATGCTGTTATTGACAGTCTCCTTTACTTTCACTTCTTGTTAATTTTGATATTTGGAAGGACTGCAACTGTCAGCAAAGGTATGTGCACAGAAATTACGTAAGTGTTTCTTGCTGCATTTATATAAACATATATTTTCACAAAAACTTACCATAAACGCAGTTAGCATTTTTGATCCTTTATATTTTTTCTTTATGTTCATAATCTCACAAGGTCGTCTACATTTTGAACCTTGCAGCATATGGAGCATCTGACTAACTAAACAGGTGTCAGTGATGAATTTAGATCATTTATTTTAAAATGGTATTTTCACCTGGAAGTTCAGGGGAAAATGAAAGCTAACAACATGTATAATACCCCAAAATGCTTTACAGAACTGCAAGAAATAAATGCATCTTTGCAGTCCTGGCTCCATGTGACATTTTCTACCTGTCACTGGGCCAGAGAAAGACAGGCTAAGTGTGTCTCTGATGCTTCTACTAATCTCAAGTTTTCTTATGAGATTAAAGTTGTTCTTTCAATGTAAACAGGATCCTCCTGAGAACTGTATTGCATCATTTTGAAATGAAAACAATAATACTGTTAAATATTTTTACTGGAGAACATCTAAAAATCTAGCCTTTTAGCTGAATTTCAAAAATCTCTGGTTTATATTAGTATTTTCCAAATAGCATTTGCTTCATCCCTGTATCTACTGCTATCTTCTCCTTCTTTTTTCCTAATGGCTCTCTAACCTAGCAGTAAGGATACAGCAGTATCCAAAGGCTGGATAGCAAAAAGAGCTCAAACTGGAAATAAATGCACTTTTTATACACTGAGATTAATTAGGCCTTGGAACAGTTTAATTGTGATATATTGTCTATCACTTTGTTTCTTTGAATGGAGACTGCATACTTTTCAAAAAGAAAAATTTGACCACTACTTGTGAAGCACAAGCAGTTCCCAGAATGACTGAGCACATTCTAAGATAAGCAGCAGGAAAGATGCCAGGCTTGATAACCAAAACAGATTCCTTCAGGCATCAAAATCAATGGAAATACCCTTCCATTATTTTGTTACTCTCTTCTCACTTCTCCAGTTGCTTGCCCCCATGTTTTCAGTACTTCTTGCCATGCCTTTAGATCTAAGGTGAGAAGGAATCACTTCTTGGCGTATTACAAGAAGAGCACGATTCTCATGGGACATGATAAATCATGATTGCCCTGTAAGCACAGATAGAATTAAACTTCTCTTTGCATCCACACCTGATTCCAAGCATTTGAACCTTATATTCTAATGGCACCTGAGGTTCCTAAGAGAAGGGAGTATGGCAGCTTATCAAAAATACTGTGTTGCAGACATCCTTTCAGCTGTATATCTTTTAAAGAAGATTGATAAAACTCTATATTATGGTGTGGTTTTTTTGTTTGGTTTTGGGTTGGGTGGGGTTTGCTTCCTGCCCCCCCCCCCCCCCCCCCCC
>VZSC01017927.1:119929-131393 GCA_013398225.1 Steatornis caripensis | reverse complement strand
TCAGCAAACTTGCTGAGGGTACACTCTGTCCCTTCATCCAGGTTGTTGATGAGTATGTTGAACAGGGCTGGACCCAGAGTGACCCCTGGGGAACACCGCTGGTCACGGGCCTCCAACTAGACTCTGATGCCACTGATCACAACCAGCTGAGCTCTGCCATTCAGCCAGTTCTTGATCGAAAGTTAGTAAACTTTTTTGCATTTATCACTTATTCTATCTACAGAGAGGTCTTAAATTACTATCACATTCGCATATCAGATGGTCAAGCCTGTACTGGAGACAGAAGTGTTAAGATTCACAGAGCCCTGGAAAATGAAAATAAGCTATTAACCTTGAAATTCAAATATCTTATGAAGGATGATGTAATACTTAAAAGAGAACATAATTTTTATTGGTAATATATTCTTCCTTTCTCCAAAGCTGTAGCCAAGCAAAACAGAAGAGACAGCAGGTCTTCTCCTCTGAGCACTGGCACGGTGGTATCATCTTGGAAAGCCAAGCTGGGAGAACAGTCATCTGTGATATTGAGAGTCTGGCGTGTTTCAGGTGCCATTAATCCACACGCATGTGCCCCAGCTGCTGTACTGGCTGGAAGGGTCTCACCTGTTGCAAAGAGATCATCTATCCAGTAACTTAGAGAGCTGAAAAAGAATGAGCAGATGTGTCAGCAGGAGCTGGCACCAGATTAAGAAACAAATCAGGACCAGAGGTTTCTTATGACTCTGTTGGCTACAGGTTCAGGCCTATAGAAGGGTTGACACGGTATGCAGTCAGAAGCATTCTCAGAGATTTATTGTGATTGACACAGAAAGTCTGCTAGTAGACTAGCAGGTTGTTCGAATGGAAATTGTGTCAAGAATTTTCCGTAGAAAACTTTGGTGAGCAAAATAGTATTAAACGTTCATTCTCCAATCTTTTCTGGTTACCTAGAAAATTGCTGAGCATTTTCAAGCAGCTTCTCAAGTACAGAAAATGTGCATTGGGTATATGGTTAACTGAAAAGTTCTTAATATGTCTGAAGCTGTATGTATCATAGCTGTCCAATATTATAAATTATGTGTATGCTCATATTGTGGAGCCTTTCACCATTAGTATGATCATATGGCTTAATGCATAGCTATATTATCCCAGGTGTGACATGCTGTGTCCCTTTGTATACTGTGAAAGTCAGAAGTACCAAACAAACAGCTCTATTTCACTGACGATATACAGTTTTACCTGAGCCCCAAAGGCAACCATTCAATCGTATAAGACTAGAGTTCTAGTTTAAGCACATCTGAAGATCTTTTGCTACAGATCACAAAAGCCTGTACAGTTTTTAGAACAAGACAGAGGCTGTCAGTTTGCCATACATGAAACCTCAGTGCATCCAGATCTTGAGTACTGCATGCAGCTCTGATTGCACCTGAGGAAGGGCAACTGGAGTGATCAAGGGAGCAGCTATCTTGCAAAAACAGACAAAAAATCTGAGACTTCTCCATTTGGTGAAGAGAAAGCTGAGGGGCAAATATGATACAGGCTTACAAAATCTTGAAGCTGGTGGATAAAGTGAGTGAAGAACTGTTATTCCTCAAATCCGGCAGTGCTAGAGGAAACTGGGTGAAGAACAATTTCAAACACTATCATGGCAGGGAGTTAACTTTGTGAACTTGATGCTATAGGAGCCTGTGAATGCAGACAGTATCAGCAGGTTCAGAAAGAAAGTGGACAAATTAATGGTCAACAGATCTGTAAATGCTACTAAGAGGATGTACCTACTAATATTACTAATCCATCTGCATGCTTGGGAACTCTTACGGGAATGAACTACAGAAGGAAGCCAAGTTCTCGTATTCTTAATAAATAACGTAGCCTGTTGCCACTCTAGAGACAGAGTCTGTCTGGAGACAGAGTCTGAACTAGATAGACTACCTTCTGTTCCAGTAGGGTATTTTTTATGTTTCTATCTAAAGATGATGCAGTAGCACAAGGACTATAAGAGAAGTCATTCTCCTATCAACAATATCAGACAGTAGTAGAGCTTCTGAGTCATGTTTTCTTACCAGAACTATTAGTAAAGGAGACCCTTTAAAGACATTTCTGTGTAAGAATAATAAGTAGGACTGTGTTTTATTCTTAAAAGTAAAATATCGGTATCAATTGAGATTTTAAAAGGTGTAAAGACAATTTTCATCTTAGTGTCATTTGACCTTCCAGTTACGCTATTTAATGTGATTAGACTTTGATGGAAAGTGAGAAAAATGTATCTTTCCTTCAGCAAGCACAGAATGCCAAGCATGAAGATAGGCACCTGGACAGGGTGGACAGAGATAGAAAAGCCAAGCGAAGGTTCTAATTATCATAGATATCAATATAATATGCCTAACAGTTAGGTTGCTACCCAGAGGATTTTTCTGTAGAAGGCTGATCACTGCCATATTCTAGAGCCTTTCCTTTGTCACTTGCAATTTGATGGCACCTATATCATGTTAAAACTGGCATATCTCCTATTGAGTAGGCACAATTCCACCCTAACAGATGGCCATGATGATAGACATGCCAAAGAACCAGTATGTGTATCAAGTTTGATTATTAGGGATGATATTCCTATCCAAGAATGTTTGAGTGACATTCTGTACCGATCATCTGAACCTATTGGTATGGGTTGGAACAAATGCTGTTTCACTAAAGTCAAGGGATGTGTTAACTACAAAATAGGGAGATGAGGACTATGTAATTTAAGATCTTGGTGAAGTGGAAATAAAGACCATTGCACCTGGATCGCTCCAATCTAGCAAGAATCAGTCATGAAGCAAAATAGTTAACTTCTACTGGCTATCTAATGGCATAATTTAGTGTTTCTGGTGTATTTCCTAGTAAATAGTTCTTTTTCAAATGACATTGTATCTGGGCAGCATAGATCCTACTGCACCACAGACAGTGCAAAAATCTGCTGAAAGGAGCGCTGAATCAGTAGAACGTTGGAGCAATATGCAAAGGTTTATGAAAGCTGAATTGCCCATCTCCTAGCAGTGACTCCTGTTGTCACAAGGTATGTTGTGCTGTAACTGGCTTTTACCACAGTGCAAAACTGTAACATTTTTCATAAGAAAGAACTCATTTTAAAATCAGAGACACTTTTTATAAATATTTTAGCTGGTTTAAATCAGAATTAGTATGTTGTGAAAAAATTATATTATCAAGGTCCCCACTCTTATTCATGCCAGAGGTAAATATGAATCACAGGTGTCAAAAAAGGCATCCAGTATTCACATGTTTTCCCTCTGAAGGAAATCACTGTGATGCATAAAGAAAATCCTAGAAGGTGAAATCTGGCTAAACCAGAATTTCTGTTAATTATTTACCTATATTTAGTAGCATTATATTTCTTTTTTAGTTGGTGATGAATAAGATATTTTTTTTCTTTGACATATGTTTTTACCAAAGTACTGCTGAGGCATCAGTATTGATCCCTTTCATACTTCTTTACTTTTGTGTACTTATGTTTTGCATTTTAAATAATACAGAAGGGAGGCTCCAACATGGTGGATTTCACAGAGATTGTAAAGTGGGAGTTTGTCATTTATTTTCAATTTGAAATCAAAACATGTAATCTTGCCTACAGATGTCCATCCATTATTTCCATTGGTTTATCAGGAATTACAGTGGTATAGCAACACTAGACATGTATTTGACTGGTCTAGTGGAGATACAAATGCAGGTTTTTTGATGAGATAATAGTAATAATGATTTAACCTTTCTTATTCAAAGTCATCAATGCACTTGACGATGCATTGTGGATGCATTAATCTGTATATTAAGTTTGTGGAGTCTATATGGTATGTTGACTGAAGTTAGCAGATCGTTCCCCTAAGTTTTTGCTCACTGGCAGGTGTATAAAGGCACCAGGTAACCCAACCACTACTGTCCTTTTTAAGCTAGTAGTCCAGACCCATGATCTGTGACTGTTGAACACATTTAAGAAGTATCATTTGCAAATCATGTAAAAAATGATGAGCAAAAATGGTTCCAAAATCTTTTTTTCTAATTATTAGAACACAAGCCTTTCTGAAGTCTTTAGAATTAAGATATGTTCAGGGGAGTTTTAGTTCTTTTGAATCTTTTTTCCTCAGAATAATTTCGATTTTTTTTTTCTTGATTAGTAATAGGGACACAGTTCAATAAGAGGATTGAAATAACTTAAGAGATTGGGTTACTTGGCAGCGGCAGATTGAAATTGAACTTCACTACTCTAGCCTGTGCCTTTTGCAGAGGGAAATAAAATCTGCAAGAGTAATGGTTCCTATTGCTACTTTTACCACCATTTTACTCTAAGGAAACCGAGGGTGATGTTAGAACATATTGATGTGAATGAAGGGCTCGTTCACTGCCCACAGCTGGCCTGGTCTGCTTGCTGGCACTGTCCATTTTCCAGGCTGCCCCGTGCCCTGTGGGAATGCTTCACTAGAGAGGAGTTTGCATCCCTAATTCTCTCTTGGCTTGGCCAAGACACTTCTTTTTTAAGAGCTTTTTTTGTTTGTTTGTTTGTTTTTCAGAGAAGCTTTGCACTTAGATTTTTTTAGCATGTCTGTTTTTCTTAAGTATTTTCTTTAGTGATAACCTCTGTAATGCTCAATGGTTAAATGCAGTTGCACTGATTTTATTATAACATCCAGAGAAACCAACGCTGAAACTAGGCAAGAGAGATGCTATTCTATTTTCCAGTACCAAATCTTAAACAATTAAGTATAGCTTTAGGAATAATATTAGGTGTTATGTGGCAGATTTTTAAAAAGGTACTATTCTACCACAAGAGTTGCAGAACGATTGTTGATGGCAGATGGATTTTTTTGCTATATTTACTTTTCAAATACAAGATCAGCTAACTAGAAGCTAGGTCTATCAGATAATTTTGTGGTAATGGTAATTCTTTAAGACCAATACTCTTAGTCAGGCATTGTTTTTCATCTATTGGACATGTTATAGTTAGAAACGCCACTGATAGATAAGTATTCAGTATCTGCGCACATTTTTAAGATCAACATATCCACTTCCCATGTCTTTACAAAGTTAATTTTCTGCTCTGTGTCTTCCTTGTGAAATTACAATTTACGTTTTGATTCACCATAAAATTCAGTTCAAACTTTTCCTACTATTTCATTCTAGAGATCCGGCTGCTTTTATTTAACAGATTGTCCTTTGATCTCAAGAAGACAATTGCTGTTTTACTCCTTTAATGAAGCTTGTATTATTATAGGCAAAATGAATATTAGACCAAATGGTAGTAGAAATCCCAGAGGGAAACATGCTTCTCTGTCTGGATCTTGGAAAAGCAGAATAATTCTTTTTAATCACTGATTATATTCAATAAATCCATAGTCCCTGTTCTTATTTACTTAGTTTTTGTTGTTTTGGTTTGGGTTTTTTTTTTACTATTACGGGACAGTACTTCTGTTCATGAGATTCAAGGTACTAGTCAGAGTTCCTCTGTCACTGGTGACATGTTGGGCAGCTCTTAAGTGTTCCTGGGAAGAGATCAACTGGGAAATGAAGTAGGAGTGAAAAAGGACACTTATTTATACTTTTAAGCAGCTAATGCCCATTTCTTACCTGGCCTCTCAACAGACAGCAGTCGGGATCATGTTTCTGTGCCTTTTGGACCCTTACTTCCTAGAAGCTAGGAGGGATCAGATTTGAAAGTGACATTTCAGAGACGAAATGGAGTGGGGATGGACACACATGGAGAATAGAAAGGGAAAGAAGACAGCGGTACTTGAAGTTAAAAATTAGTTAAACATTTGAGAAAGGAGGGGTGGGGAGAATGCAACTGACATGAATTTTAGCAGCACACATACAATCCCTTTTCCCTAATATGACATAGTGGTAGGTGGCCACAAACCAGCAGATTTGTTAATAGCTTTGGTAATTTTTTTTTTCCTCTTCATTATTTTTCCACCTATGCTATCTACTGTAGACACAGACACAATTTTTAGAACAGTATCATTGGTTGCACCACACCACTGAGCTAAAGGTTTAATTTGGAAGTATCTTTGGGCACTACGTCATTCTGTAGAAAAATGCATACGCTGCAACTGAGGGCACGTTGTAAGGACATTTTAAGGTCTGTTACTGTTTGCTGCTAGATGTCATCACAGAAAAAAATGCTGCTCAAAGAGGGCACAGTTTCACTAGAGCAACAGCAATTATCTCAGTACAAATCGATTTGATGACCAGAAAGTACTGGTACTTTGGCAGATGATGTGCAAATGTGAGGAGCTTCACCCACCTCATTTCTGACCCCATTCTACACCCAAATTCTGAAGCAATGCAAACAATAGGGAAAGGGAAACTCCGGAATCAGCACCAAGTAGTGGCAAAAGCGTAACATTTATTGCTTTTAAAATTATCATTAAGCAAAACTGAGCCATTTTGGAATATGCAAAAGTTCCAAGAATTAAAACCTTCTTAAAGATCACTGGTAACCCTGGCAATCAAAATGTGGCCATGACTAATGATAATGTGGGCCACCCAAACTATTTATCTTCTGGATACAATGTGGAATTCTATCTAATACAGGTAAAATAACTTGCAAACATTTGGCACCTGTGAGCAGAAAAGATAAATATTTTGTCAATACTTAGTACAAGGTATACTTTTATTTTTGGTAGGATAAAAATAATTTGATTAATTTTTCTGCTGTGTTTCTCGTAAAGTTATGTTAGAGAGCAAACAGAAGCTATGAACAAAGATTTAAAGTGATGAGCTGTCCCCATGCCTGTTTACAAGTCAGGATTTCATTTTACATAGAGTTCTCTATAGCGTCTTTTTAAAATTTAAATTAGAAACATGGCCAGCAATGCATGCAAAGTGTTCATTCATTGTAGTAAACTACAAAAATATTGCTTTTATGCAATGAGAATGCCATTGTAGAATTTTAAAAGGCATAGAAATAAAAGACTCCGGATTGGAGTGATTTAAACAAACTCACTAGGATATAGTAGATGATTAAAATACAATCTATAATTACATTACACTGGTATCAGGTAAGGATAAAAGCCTATAAATACACTGGGGTCAGGGTAAGCATAAAAAATGAAACAGTTATTTGAATAATCTGAGATCAAGTTGCAGTAATTAAAAATGAATGTATTATTCAAATGAAGGAATTAGGTTACAACACTCCTCATATGAAAATATTATTGTGACAGACTGAAATAAGTCGGAAGCGATTTTGATAAAAAATTGGGGCAAGAAATATAGTGATTTACATTGGGGAAAAAGTAGGCAATCTATGCGGATGAGAGTATTTGCAACTCCTCCTTCAAATCCCTCATCAAACCTCATACCTTTCAGCTGGCCTTCGAGAATTATCTGCTAGCCCTAGCCTCTTCCTGGACTTCACTCTCTCAGATATATAAATCAATCCATTAAAAATTAAAAGTGCCATAGCTAAGGACTCTACATGTACTCACAAAGGAATTAACAGGGTCTGCACCCACTAGCACACATATTGTTAAATCTACCCCACACGTTGCTGCTTATCTGTTTTTATTGCCATTACCCCGGTCATTTCTGTCATTTGTCTCCTGTTCTTTCTTTGTCATCTCCTGTCAGTTTGGAGGCCAAAGTCTACACCTAAAGCTGACACAGACCGGTTTTACTCATGTAGATAGTTGATGGCTACTTGCAGATTAAGTGCTTGTTATTATAAATAAAGTTTTTTCATAATCTGACCTTTCCATGGCAAAATCCTTGGGGCAGGAACCTGTCTGGCAGTGTCTTGATTACATAAACCAAGGATATTTAATTATTAATAATAATTAATAATGAAAGAATCAGAAAGCAACTTGGCTTTTTTTTTTCAGGTAATAGCATTCATATCCCTTTTATTAATTAACTTTTACGAATGTGCTTTGAGAGCCAGCTCAGAGTGGCTTTTTGCCATTGCCAACAGCAGAAGGGTAGAGAGCTGCTCTGCAGGTGCAAGTATGCCCACCAGCCGACCCGTCAGAAGAATGAGAGCACATCAGAAGTCAGAGCAAGATCAGGAGTAGCTTTCTTCATTTTTGCCCGGTTACTGCTGCCTGAAATTCTTCTCAAACCTTTCTAGAATCTGCAAAACTCTATTGAGAAGATCATTTGGCTCACTTAAAATATGCCCAGCTATGCCGTCTTAAATCCTCACTTGATCCTTTTATGATCTCATAGTATATTTAAGCCTCTCATTCTTACCTGTTAAATTCTTCATACATCTCTTTTCTAGTCTCTTTTGTCTTCCCCTCAAAATGCTGTGTTTGCTTTTCCCCAGAAATCGTTATTTGTCCATTTTATAACTTTTTCTCCTGAAATGACTTAGTATTTCTCAAAAGGTTGTTCATGCTGGAACTTCCTTCTGGTCTTGCCAACTTTTTTCTTTAAATTCCTACTCAAATATCATATTATCTTGGCACACTTCCATTTCCAGAGAACTGGATGTATCTATTAGATATAGATTAGATATCTGAGCTAACATTTAAAAGGCATGCAATTATACATAGGGGACTTTAGGTCAAGAAGCAGAATAGTCTTGAATGACCTGTCAAAATGAGCTAAATAAAGCTTGTTTAAAAAAAAAGTTAAAACTATGACTTGCTATTTCCGTTTCTCAAGCATTAATCACGCTTCAGCTGTCTGCGCAGTTAAGTCAGCTAATAACACCATGTATAGGTAAATGAGCAATGAGATAAAATTAATTCAGATTCAGAGAGATTACTTGTGTAGAACTTAATGAATTGATAACTGAAGGATACAAGGCACAGGATCTCATACACAGTTCGCACATCTCTGGTAGTGCCATTAAGTGATGTATCCAGACCAGCTGCAGTGTACCTCTGCAACAAACTCTTCGACTTTAAAAATAACTACCTGTTTAGCTGAGTACCATCCCAGCAGACTGATCACAGTGAAGACTTGAGAGAATTCTTGTAACGGCCAGTAACTCAGATACTTGCACGTGTATACATATGCTACAGAGCATGTGTTACCTGACTGGCATATACATTAACAATAATCAGTTAATATTTCATCAGTTTGTATTTAATGAAAACTGAGAATGTGGAGTGAAGTACAGGGCTGAAAGCAGAAAGAAAATGAGAAAAGAGAATTAATCAGGAAGAAGATACCAAATGAGAACCCCCTAGCTAAAAAGACTTAAAACATACAATAAGAAGCTACACTGGAAGGCATTTTATACTGTTACGTCAAGCAGTATCTCCCAGGGCTGGGGACACAGGTCTAAACTGTCTTAAACTGTCCCTTCCACACGTGGGCAATATTTTCCATTATGAAGATAGACACTAAATCCCGTTTCCACTTCCACCAATGATTTTTCCAATGTCTTAATAAAGAAGTATGAGGACTTGCTTTTTGAGATAGGATAGTACAGGATCATCTCAGGACCGAGCACACACACATTAAGGGAAAGAGTAATGGAGCATTTTAGCGATTCTGAGTTGTAGATGCAGATGGTTGTCCACGTGAATGCTAACTTTTAGCAGAACAAAAAGATCTGAGACAGTGAAGCATCTCCAGCAGGTTGTGGATACTGTGAGGTTCACTGCTTGTAAACTGGCTAGTGTTCAAGAGACTGTGTTTTGGTCTGAGTTATATGTAGGTTAGGCAATGATGAACTGTGTTTTTCCATGGTGCCAGATTGCATTCCATTTCCATACCCCAGAGAGTTGCCGAGTTGTTCATTATACTTTGTCCTGGTTATAAAGAAAGAGAGGTAGAAGATAGATTTAGTGTCCAATAGGACTGGTCAGTGAAGTGTAGAGATGGGTCCGTCAGTGTGTGTGGGGGGGGTTGATCATGAGGACAGTCTTAACAGCAGGGCAGATTTCCAAGCAGACTGGAAGGCTCGATAGGTAATTGCTGCCAGTTCTTCTGTTCTGCTTTGTAAAAATCTCCTTTTCCCAGGAGCATCCCGAACATTTAATAGAACTTTTTC
Source organism: Steatornis caripensis (assembly GCA_013398225.1). Lineage (NCBI taxonomy): Eukaryota > Metazoa > Chordata > Aves > Caprimulgiformes > Steatornithidae > Steatornis > Steatornis caripensis. The sequence continues at coordinate 121,426 of VZSC01017927.1, read as the reverse complement.
TTTAATCTCTGTGACCTCTTTACTTAGAGTAGCCTCATAGCATTCCACTTAAGATTTCGTGCAGTTCTAAGAAGGGGCCAGCCGGGACACGGGGGTTCATGCCAGCACTGCGGGGCTAGCAGAATTTCACCTCAGTGTGTAATCCCTGCTCCTCCAAAAGCCAGATAGTTCTTCTGGGACCACTGCATGCTTGACATCGTATTTCTACGGTACTCTCACGAGACAGAGATAAGTGTTCAAAGGTTTCTACAAACTTTTAACGTCACAATTCCCACGTGTTTCAGTGGGAGTCACGCGCCCTGGAATGCTGTTTTTGCTCAGCAACAGCAATGTTATGAAGTGGCTGGTGTTGGATAGTTTCCAGTCTTAGCTGCATCTTTTCCCTATCCAGTTTCGCAGAAGAATGACTTAAGCAGAAATAAGCGCCCGCTTGGCTGTAGGTAAGCAAAGGAGATTTCGATGAACATCTTCTGATAGGCAGGGGTGGAGAAAGGTCACCCTGCCTTGCCTTTGCCGCCTGGTTCAAGGAGTGCTTTGGCTGTGGATGTGCAGATACACACACACACACACACCCCCCGCCCAGAAGACGGGGGTTACGCTCCGGTCGCCGCCGCGCTGACGCAGAGCTAATACCTGCCTGTCGTGACCCGGGTGTGCTCAGNGAGTGCTTTGGCTGTGGATGTGCAGATACACACACACACACACACCCCCCGCCCAGAAGACGGGGGTTACGCTCCGGTCGCCGCCGCGCTGACGCAGAGCTAATACCTGCCTGTTGTGACCCGGGTGTGCTCAGAAATCCTCTTTCCTGAGGGCTTCGGTATCCACCACACTCTGCTCGGCAGCGGTCATGGCAACAAACGCGTTCACGGAGATGCGCTATTTGCAGCGCGGTTTCATTTTTCTGAAAGTTTTTCTCTAACTGGAGGGGACTGAACAGGCCCCACGCTGCGGTGTGGGGGTTGCCAGGTCGCTAGCCTGCAGGCCCACAAGCAGAGGAATGCCCCGTTGGGCTTTTACGCTATTTTAAGAGCACAGAGGTATGCTATTCAAAAAGAGAAGGTAAATATCCCCTAAATATCTCCTTAAATGAGCTGGCAAAATTTTAAACCGTGTTGTTACATTGGTTTGCACATCAATCCAGTGATTTACTTAAATCTCTGTTACCGTCGGTGGGCACATGGCTCGGCGTCCCCCGTGGCATCTCCCCTGCGTGACCGTGACCGGGACAGTGCCGTGCTCCTCACCATCGCACCCGTCACCATCGCACCCGCTCGCTCGCCGTCACCGCAGCGAAAGCATCTTGCCCTGTCGTGACACGAAAAGCACGGGGAGACCGTCAGGAAAGTGACAGGCACGAGGGGGTCGCGTGGAAAGGGTTTAATGAAACTTCCTGACACCTCCCGGCTTTATCAGCCCCGGTGGCACGATGTGCAGTGTTGTGTAAAATTAAATAAATAATGGCGCCCGCCCCCGCCCCCCTCCTCCCGCCCCTCT
>VZSC01017927.1:105558-119711 GCA_013398225.1 Steatornis caripensis | reverse complement strand
AGGTCCCCGGGGCCTGAGGGGAGTGGGGACGTATGGGGGTGGCTGCTGTTTCTCGATGGGTCTGGCCCCAGCTTCTGTACTGAAGTGACATAGGAGTCATGCCCTGGGTGCTGTTTCCAGCTTGACTTGTCATGCACGAAAGAAAACTCTAAAATGGCAAAAAATTGTCTTGTTCATGAGTTAATTCAGTTCAGTTAATTCAGGCCCTCGGGGGTCGCTTGGCGAGTTGGGCTGCTCCCTTAAATTCACATCTCTGGCGTGCAAAGGGATGTGACGGATAGCGTAAGGCGTGCGTTTGGAAAGTGTCACTCTGGTGGTAGATCTGCCCTGTTTTCTCATAAAGCACCTCTACTGTATCAGTCGTGTGTTTGGATATATTTTATTTGCATAAATAACAAATTGTGGTTTTTTTAAGGAACTTGGGAAATGTGAAATAAGGTTCTGGATATTACAAGTAATATTTCAATGGCAAATTCCTTTAACATCACCTTTTGTGTGGTAACCACTAGAAATTACAAATTCCTGCTTAGTCTCTTGCAATGTTTTCTGATTTTTTTTTTATTTTTGGTGACTTTTTGAAATGGGGTAATGGTAACACAAGTTTTAAAACTGTGGCTCTTCTAACTTTATAATGTAACTCAGCATTATCACGCTAAGAGTCTCGCCCTACCGAATTATTTGTAGTTCTTAAGTAATTTGTATGATGAGTTTTAACCATAGAGGTTTGAAAGGTGATCTTCAACAACATGTGTTAGTGCTTAACAAAAATTTTTCTTTATGACAGTAAAAAAAACACCCTGATTTTCATATGTGTATTTTCTGTATCCATGCATGTTGTTGTTCACTTTTCCTTCTGTTTCACCCCTGTTTGTGTCCTGTCCTGGTACTGTGGATACAAACTGAGGTATGGCGACCCAGTTCAGCCAACGCGTTCATGACTACATGTAATTATATACATGTAAAATTCGCATAGTTTACAAGCGTAGTTGTCTTGAGAGGAATGTATCTTAAACGATTAAGCCCATAGGTCCCAAACTGTCTTGGGGCTTGATTTCTTTAATTCTCGGGAATGGGTTGGTGTTACACAGGCAGCACTAGTAGTAACAAAGGGTCAGACGAAGGCGCCGTGGGCTAGAGAAAGTTTATCACCGAAGGAAATGAGACTGCTTCTGTGAGCATGGGTGACAGGATCATCCTTTAATTTCTTGCATTTCAATACAATTAACAGGTCAACAATCAATTGACAGCAGGAACCTTCCTCTTTTAGATCCCCATTTTCTTCCTGGTGATGACCTAAAATGTTTTACATACACACAAAAAGCCTCACTTCGGCTAAATAGATCATTTTAGGCTGAATCTGGAAAGGCAATGAGAAATCAAGTTGTGGTTAAAGCATCTATGCATTTTGTACAGATATTTCTGAAGAGTAAAACTAATTGTAAGTCTGTGGTCACAGCCTTGCGTTTAGAACAGTGGGTGGCTGAGAGGGTGGATTGCAGAAATATTTAGTCGAGTGCATTGCACTAAATCATAGTGCAATTCTCTGTTAAATTCAATTTTTAACGCGGACATGTCTTGAGGGGCTGCCGTTCTCTGCACGGTACCACTTCTCTGGATTTCTCCCCGCCATACTTGAATATTTTAGGCATTTAACAAGGTGAGTCTTCCTTCAGGGTCTACCAGCTTTAAAGCATCTGAATTAGTTAATTTTGAACTTTGTCTAAACTCTACCACCTTTCTCAGGACTAAGGCTATCAATAGCTAGAAAATAAAAGCATGTACATTGAGTTAACTTTCAGAAAGCCTCTCAACGAGATAGGCAAAGTGCTCTTCAGGGTGACCCGGTAGAGGTCCACAGAGTCTGCAGAACCCCTCAGATCCCAGCAGACACCCTGTGGGGAGCCAACATGCTTTAACTGGTTTCCCATTGAAGCAGCTCTAAGAAGCAAATGCATAAGAAAGAAAGGTAATGAAAACCGACAAGTTGAAAAGAAATTGAGAGTTTAATCTGTAAAGTTGTGCTTGAGGGGGCTTCCATCATGATACTCCTATGGAGTAGCAAAAGGAGAAAAAAATTAAGAAACTGCAGATTATGATGAACTTACACATTTTTTTCTTGCGCCAGGCAGTATTTATTAATTTCTTTCCTGCCACTTTACAGTACCTCTTTGCCTCTCAAAAAGAGAAAATGAAGTATACAAAACCTGGCAATCATAACGAACGTGTGAAATGCTCACAGATTATTTATAAGCATGCAAGTTATGTAGTTGTTGGAGATTCTCTCCCTTCTGCTCCTGCTTCGTGATGAAGAATGGTATTTTAATAGGCAGATGGTAAAGACAATTACAGTTTGGGGCTCAGCTGGGAGTTACATCAGTTTATTGCAAATTATTAGTTGATAAATGCTTTTGTTTACAAGCAAAGTCTTAAGCAGCTTTGTAATCAGTTTATCAGCTGCAGCCTGAATTTTGACAGCTTGCCTTTGGGTATACAGTCACTTCTTTCCTGGTCATTTAGAAATCATGCTGACCAGGCAGGCAGGATGGCGGCTCCTATGCACCTGTATGATGCGCAATAAACTGGTATTTCTTATTAAGCCTGTTTTGGAAGAAATCATCAAGTACAGAATCCTCTCTAATTGCTAATCCATGTTAGTGTGTACAGCAAGAGTCTTAACTATTTGCTCATTCATAATCTTTTTCTTTTTTTATTTCCATTGTGACCAGAAGTAGCTCAGTCTTGCTGTTACCATTACGGGATTTGCTTTCTGCTGTTAACGGTCTCTCTTTTTAGATGAACTAAATGGGAGACTAGCAGTGGTTTACAGTGCTTGTTTGCTTCAGATATTGCATGTAGCTTGGAAGGTGGAAATGCTTTTTATTGTCATGAGTTTTCAGTCCATTTTACTTCTAGCTTCTACTGCAAAAGGCAGAACTATAATACCTGGGTTTTAACATGTCTGGAGGAAATCTGGGGTTTTGGTGTGGGTTTTGTGTGTGTGTGTTGGTTGGTTTTTTAAACGAGGTAAGTTTTAAATAGAAAATACTGAGTTAGTTGCTTATTGTAGCTTCTGTGACACATTTTAGAACATTAATTAAACATGCAAATCTACTTTTAATGCCTTTTACTTTTAGATGTTTGCTTAGTAAGAGAGCCACTGATTTGTCACAGAGTCTTGTTTCCACTGCAACCAATGTGAAGTGTTCTAACGGCTTAAGTGGGAGCAAGATTTTTTTTCTGAATCAAGAAATGCTAGTTTGCTTCCTTGGTTTTATAGCTGAGCTAAACTAGTTCCTGAAATTCAACCTGCGAGCTAAATGTTAACATGAGAAAAGGTCCAAGATAACTAGCAACAATAGGAACTGTTTTCTCAGGGTTATGGTGCACACAACTAAATGCTCCAGCTTCTGTTCATTAAAAAGGCAGCTTTTGTTTCACTCACAGCCTTGAGCTGCTTCTGGAGCGTAGCCCCTGTATCAAATAAGTGACCAGGTCTCATAACCAATATTTATTTCTTACTTTGGTTTTGCCATTCTGTAACTTCCTCATTTGTCCTTCTATTTAATGTGTTTATTCCTTTACAAATGCAACCTATCAATCCAGCTCCCTCTATATAATCCTTCCTCATGCTCAGGCACCTTTGCCATTCACTCTGCATTTGCCCAGGGGTGAGAAAGGAGCCCTACTGTAGCAGGTGCAAGACAGCAGAAAACCCATTGATAAGATGTAGCTACTCTGCTTTCTCTGGAAGAAAGAGGTGCCATTAAAGCATGCCTATTGTCTCATTTAATCACCTCCTTTTTTCATACACTCCGGTCTCACAAAAAAACTCTGAAAAGACAATCCACAGGCACGATTGTGTTTGTAAGGCTACAAAAAGGTCACCTCACAGCTGTGCTGTTGGGGAAGCGGGGATTGTAGGAATGTGTGTTATCCAAAGCCCTGCTGCAGAGCCATTGGTTTCAGTGGTCCATTTCCTCTCTCTCTCAGACCTGGTGCATCCATAAAAGTTGTGGGGAAGCAGTGGGGGTCACCTGGGAATGTCTCCTGGGAAGCTCTTTGGAGAGTCCCCATTCACTGATCCTGTAAAAAGTAGAAGGGTAGGTGAGCTTGCTGCAACAATAAGTCCTAGCTCCTTTGCAGTGGTGATGGGAGTGCAACACAGGCAATGTCAGCAAGGGTTTATCAGTTTTTTTCAAGCTGTTTATCATTTTCTTTCTGAAGGATTAGTAAATTCTAAAATAACACTCAAGTGAGACCCGATTCAAGTGTAAGAAAGGCGTAGAACTCAATCCAAAACAGCAGCAGACTTAACTTCTTGTGATGTTGGAGGATATTACAGTTTTCAGCTTCATTCCACAAGTATTGCCATTTGTGCCAAACATTTAATAGTTTTACACTGTGGACTGTCGTCCACCAGGAACTGATACCACCTAAGACTTTTTAGAGCCATCTAATAGAAAGATATGTATTCACTCTGATTAGCCCAGGATTTGAACGAGGGTCCCAGAAGAGATAAATAAGCCTCTTAAATGCATAGGACTTCTAAGGATATGGGTTTAACTGTCTCCCCCTGTGGTAAATAAGCTGTGACAGCTCTATCAGGGGGCGAAATGGCAAATAAAATTACCACAATATTTTCCTGTGAATATTTTCTGAACCCTAATCTATTTTGCTTCTTTACCTAAAAGAACTCTGTTGAGTGTTGCACTCAGACTTTTCATTGGAGGAAACACATAAAAATCCTCAAACGAACAAAAAGCAGGCAGACATCAGTGGAAAAAATAAGAGGTCAAATCTAAGTGTTTGTCATACTCCTTGCTCTTCAGAAACAATGCGTTTCATTTCACATTCAGCTGATCAGGCTTTCTGCAGTTTTAATTCGAGAGTTGCTGCAATACAGATCACGATGTTAGCAGTAGTCGTACGCAGCAAGGGAGAGACCTACCCCTTACATTGACACAGAGATGCCAGGTTTGGGAGTTCACTCCCCTGGGGCTGGCAAGTTCCTTTAATATTTTTCTTTTTCTCTTTATCAGCTATATAAAGCCTGACAGCTTTAACTATGAAATCATCTATTCAGGTAAAAACACAATCAACTGTCAGCATATGACTAAGCTGAAGTCAGGCCCAAAGCTCAGGTTGGCTCAGGTGCGGAAGTAAGAGCTATATTCTGAAGGAGTATTTTTCTCCCGTTTCTGGTCAGAGATTTTATGTCTNGGTAAAAACACAATCAACTGTCAGCATATGACTAAGCTGAAGTCAGGCCCAAAGCTCAGGTTGGCTCAGGTGCAGAAGTAAGAGCTATATTCTGAAGGAGTATTTTTCTCCCGTTTCTGGTCAGACATTTTATGTCTCAAAATGTAGGGATTTTAAAGCCTCCTCCTTCAGTTTGGCTAGTGCTTTACACTGAGTCTCCTTCTGTTCTGTTCTGAAAAATATCATTGTTGCAATTTCTTTGTTTTGTAGTTTGTTTGGTGAGTTAAAAATGAAGCAGTGTCCATATTTTATACTGGAAAAAAAGGTCATATTAAAAGTGGCAACTGAAGTGGTTTGTCCACTGTATTGGTCTAAGTATAAATATTTTATAATAGATTTTACATTTTTTGCAATGAGTATACTGCAGGCTTATAACATGCAGTGGTTTAGTTAAAATTAAAGGTCAAGTATCTTTTGGCAATCTCCTTTGATCAGTAAACAAGGAAAAATGATAGAAGATGCTAGGCAATAATCTCATCAATTGTAATGTAGCACCGAAAGTTGTTTTTTTTTTTTTTTTTTGTGAGAGTTTGAGAAGTCTGAATTTGCAGGGGTGATTTTTGAGACACTTCACAGAGAGATGGTTGGAAGCCTGGCATTAAAATACATGAATGGCAAAGATGCTGTGCAAAGTATGTATTTTGTGTACGCATGTGAAAAATGCGAAGAATTTTTTAGTAACTGGAAAGACTGTTCACAAAATGCTTTTGATTTATTGCTGTATGTACCACAGATCCATATCACTTATTCTTACATTATTTTATTCAATAACTTGTATGAACCATGAGTTGGCATGTTGTAGAATACTGAAAAGACATTAATCAACCTAAATAAACAAGTACATAGATCTATCTAACAACTATGAAGTAGTTAATACATTTTTAGCAATTTTATTATGGAAAAAAGGTCTAAAAGAGTAGTGCTTAATTATCTGGACTCCTCTGTGCTGGGCTCTCTTTTGATTGTATTAATGAAGCAGCTGGCCCATTGTTTCTCTTTAATTCCTCTATTGTTTTAAGAATATGTCACAGCTCTTTATTCTTTTATCAGGTGCTGTGCAGGAGGATTCACACAATACCTCATATTCCTACTGTATTTGCCAATGCACAAAGAAACCTCCAAAGCATTTTTCAAAGAAGGGGCACACATAATTTATAAGTTCTGTTCCTTGTACCACTCTACTGTCAAAAATTTCAACAGTATTGGATTTGAATTAATTATAATTTTTTATTAAACAATGTGTCTACATATAGATATATGTACTTTGTTCATGTCAAAAATTAGAGATCTGCCTGGTAACTGGTGCCGCACTGGAATGGCATTCATTATGCTGAGTCGTCACAGACCCATGGGTGAGAAGCAAGAGGAACCCAAATGAAGATCCCATGCTATTCTGATGCGATGTGCAAATTCTCCTTAAATGCTTAACCTGTGCAACAAAAGAGGGAAGATAATAAATTAACGCCAACCCCCACTGAAGTTACTAAAAGCATCATTTTTTACAAATTGTAGTATTTCATTGGGAGAGGAAGGTTTAATTCAGTTGGCAGTGCCTGGAAGTCACTAGAGTAACAGTCTGTTGTTTAAATAAATTCTGATAGTCTTTTGACCCTTCTTTCAAAAAGATGTGTGTACAGGAAATGGGCTATTATGTTGTTGCAGCAACACAATCAAATCCAGTAAGCACAAATTTTACTACATGAAGGTAGTACTTCTGAATTAACTGTCCCTGAGAACCGGTTTTATAGAAATTGCCATTGATTTCCAAAACTTCTGTGAAAGATGTATGCCTTTTCTGGGTAAAAAAAGTGTACTGAAATGGTTCACCAAGGACAACCGACTCATACTAAAGACGGGAAAACTGGGATTGCCTTTGAATATGTGTTTATATCGTCATTATGCTTCTTCATCTGTGAAAATACAGCTGCACTGCCTTCCATGAAACAGTTGTACTCAATGGAAAAGTTGGTTTTAGCTACTTGCTTTCTTAAGTCACTTTTCCTAAAAGCAACGGTATGAATCAAGAAGCTTTATGGTTCCATCCACTTTCAAGCCCTTTTCTCCCAATGGAGTTAATGGTGGAGACCCACAGACCCCACATGATCACTCCTTAAGGTCTGCAAAAAAGAAGTAGAAAATAAAGCAGCCCACCATCAGAAGGCTCACGGTGCTGGGCTCGGTTTCTGCCCTGGAAGTGTTTTAGGGCTCTGAGAATGAAAACGGGTGAAGGGCCATCGCTTCAGTTAAATCTTCAGAGCAAATTGCTGATTCAGAACAGGATAATAGAGGTCACTTTGTTTAAAAAAAATTTCCAAACGTAGAAGGCAAAAATGAAGGGCCATTTAAAGAAAAAAAAGCAAGTTCCTCTTGTATTTTAAATGTGTGTCCTTCATAAAATAAAGTTTTGTATTAGCATGCATATCTATCACCACAGAACTCCTTATTCTGAATACAGAAGATAGAGTTTTGCTGCATCTAAATAGGATTTAATTGGTTCAATTTACTATATATTTTTTATACTAAGTGTGGTTCCATATCTTGATGAGCCCAGATGTAGTTGCGCTTGTGGTTTATAGCATCCCATTGCTTGCATTTTATTATTTTTACAAAGCAAATGTCTATCAATCATAGAGATAAATTAGAAAAAATTGTGCAAACATGACACATCGCTAAGATTTTTCCAGCATGCTATGTAATTATTAACCTGATTTTTGCCATTGAAAGAAGCCATGAATTACAGATAGCATGGATGAAGTTAAATGCTTTTATATTAGATACATTTTGCTTATACAGTATTCTATAGGTATGGCCATACAATATAATTGAAGCTTTGTCAGCTCTGTAGCCTAGCAACAGATAATACTGTTAGGTTACTGAATTGCTCCTGGTTGACAAGTAGGGAGTATTTTTGTGTTTATCATGTTTGCTAATGATGGGATCCTTTCCAAAAGGCTTGTCTTAATCTTAATTAGAGTTTATCAGCAGAGGTCTGCATGACATTGTGCAGACACCGATTTCATAAATAATAAAAAGTGCAAGTGAAAAATTTGGCAGGAGAAGAAGATATTTAAGACCACTGATTCTTGTAAGAGCAGCATGAATTTCCAAAATGTAATCAAGTTTGAACTGTGACTCTATTCTTCATTATCGAAAGTTGCAGTACACTCCACTGCAGTTTTGACAGCAATTATGAGTATGATTTATAAGCTTCCTGTTAGGAACCAGATCTGTTTGCACAAGAATCTTGATCATAAACATTACAAAGAACAGTAAGTCCACAGTCTTTCAGGGACATCAGGACCTTACTTTTTCCTTTGCATAGAAAGTTGGTTTGGTTTGGGTTTTTTATACTTAAGGGTGTTGGGGTTTTTTTTCAAGCCACAGAAATACTTGCAGCGAAAGATGCAGACAAAGAAGAGAATCCTGAAGTAACGTTTCCATTTGGTGGAAACTCTGAAGGTATCAGATGGCTGCTTCAGTGCTTGATGTTACTTGGTAAAGAACTCATGCCAATGCAATTGGAATGTAATTCTTTTTCTCGAGTTTGCACAACATGATACTCTCTAGCTTTCCCAACTTTTGATGATTAAATGAGCATTTCTAATTCCATGCAATGTAAACTAGAAAAAGAGTTCAAATAAATATGTAGTGTTTACGGATGTTTTTATTCTCTACTTCTGCTTACATGTATATGCTAGATATCATGTAAATTTCTTTGGTTTAACCATAGATATAAAACAATATATTGCAGGCTCAAGAAGCTTATTTTCAATATCACAGAATCAGAACTAGTTGTAAAGAAAACCGCTTTCCAATGTCATAAAGCCTTCTGCTATTTGAAAAACTTCCCTTCTGCACTGTAACAAGAGTAAGACTTTTCTTATCCCAACATGGAAAACCAGTAAGACCCTTTTCAGTATAAATGGATGACCAGTGTACCCATTAAAGGGGAGAAGAGGACCAAAATCACCAGTGTACCATTGTCTTGCCTTCTAACCGACTAATACAACCACACTTCATTTCTGAGGCACTGTCAGTCACTCATCCCTATTAGAGTTTATCTGGATGTTCTTCCTTTCTCTTCTTCTGATGACTGAATCTGCCTTAGGACTGAGAAACTTGGCCTGGTAAAGCATTGTTAGAACCATATCGTCCCCATAAGCTTTTTCTGACAAAAATTTCTAGCCAGCATAGTCAGAACTTAATCTCATGTAAGTAACAGGCCTTTACGTTTCCTTATGAAATCTTCACGTCTTTGCAAATATTTCGAGCAAATTCTTCCTGTCTCCTTCTCCAATGCCACCGGTACTTNTAGAGTTTATCTGGATGTTCTTCCTTTCTCTTCTTCTGATGACTGAATCTGCCTTAGGACTGAGAAACTTGGCCTGGTAAAGCATTGTTAGAACCATATCGTCCCCATAAGCTTTTTCTGACAAAAATTTCTAGCCAGCATAGTCAGAACTTAATCTCATATAAGTAACAGGCCTTTACGTTTCCTTATGAAATCTTCATGTCTTTGCAAATATTTCGAGCAAATTCTTCCTGTCTCCTTCTCCAATGCCACCGGTACTTGGCAAAGACTTCCTTATTATCCTTTTGAAAATCTGTCATTAACACTGCCCTTTACTTTGTGAAAAGGTGTTGTGCTCCTGAGAAATCACTGTGTGTATATCGGTTGTGTCTCAGCTTCCAGAAATGTTTGTGGGAAGCAAGAAATTTTTCCTGTTTTGTAACCACCACCTGTAAGGCAGCCCTGATCCCTGACAAGGGTGTCTAGACAGCATAATAATTGATATGACAGTCGTGATTGGAACTTCCTATTAAATTTGGAAGCTTCTGCCAGGTTCTCTGCATGCCATTTCCCTGACTGTGCAGTAGAAGGCTCAAGAAGACTTCTTTTCCACTGTTTTCCCACTGTGCATGAAGGCCAGCATATTTGCATTCACTGAAGTAAGGGGAATAAAGTCGTTTGCATCTTTCAAAACAGCAGCTGGTGCCTTACCCTGTACAAGCAAGCACAGAATGGAACAAGAGGGGATGGTACTGTGTCCTGTCTCTGGGTGGCTGTTGCTGCAGAGGTGGTATGCTGCATTTCCAGTAGCTGGAAGAGTGTATCATTTGGGAGTTCATCTGGGGATTTAAGTTAACATGATATCATGTACTGATGAAAACATGGGCATATATGTCATGATCGCTTAAGTGCCTCATTTTCTATAGAGTGGGACGAAAGAAAACAAAATAACAATGTAATTCTTGGATCTGAATCCTGCTGGGTTGAAGGTTTATATTAAAATGCAGGAGTGGATTAAACTTCTGTAGTCCTGATTTCCTTTAATAACCTGAACTAGAGATTGCTGTGCTTCCAAAGCTGCCACACATCCCGCTCGGCTGTGCCTGCCGTAGGTGTGACAGCCTCCGGGAGCTGGGTGGAGCTGGCAGCCGAGGTCACTGCTCGCTTCAGCTGTCCGAGTTTAATCTGCTGCTGGACATGAGTCAACACCCTGAGGAGCTCTGACACCAGGAGACTGAGTCAGCCTTTTAGCTGATCCAGACTGATTGCAGCTGGAGACCCAGTAATCAACTACACTTTCTTTTTTTTTCTCCCCAAGGGTACAGCATGTCAAGATGTTTGCTGGGATAGAGAAAGTCTCTGTTGGTTCTTCTGCAGTGACTCATTTTTATTTTATGAAGAAATCCGGTGAATACTGGAGTCTATGAAGAGCTCTTACTGTATACCAAAATATACTAAAACATGTTCGTTGATTATTACATCTTCTGTATATAAATAAAATAGAAGTGCATCTTAATAGCGGAAACCCTGTTCCTCCCAGAAAATAAGCTCTGTGGTGTTTGCAGTGAGAGTACTCAGTTTCAGGTTCTCACTTTGCAGCATGTGTATCACGTATTTTTATCTACGAGACTAATTAACTACACTTTAGGAATTTAGCCTGGTTCTCTCTTGAACAGGTTTTATACCAGTTAAACTCAAGGCTTCTGTAGCTTTACTCCTGACTTTTATCAGGCAGTAAGTCAGAGTGTGCTCTTCAAATGTTTGAACTCCTGCTTGGGTATTAGGATTCTGCATTTGTGGACATTTATGGCACCATCTTCACATTTCATCTTATTCTTTAGAGGAAATTACTCAGATTGCACCATGTAAAGCTGTAATTTTGGAGGATTGTAAACTTTAGTATACTTTGGTCCCATCACAGTCAGTTGTTTGTAAACTTTGGAGCCACCTTCAACTGTTACATTACCGAAGGGTGAATACAGACGCATTTCTGCTTTGAAACTTTCACACCGCTTTGAGGTCTGGAAGCTTAGCTTTATTTTTCCACTGAAACACATTGTCACTGATGCTGTTTTGTTTGCTCATCTTTGAAAGCTAATAGACGGGTTTAATTAATTGTCCAAGATTTCTCTAAAACAATGTCCTAATTCTTCCATTTAGCTGTGGCATATCATACACTGTTGTTATCTCCTCTACCAGATTTTTGCAACAAGTTGTTTTAAAACTATAATCTCTTTGAGGGGAAAAAAATGAAGTGCAGTTGAAAAGGCAGTTATGCCGAAAGATAAACACAGCAATATTACTTATCAAAACGAGTACAGTTTTTGCTTGCCTAATGAATACAACATATAGCTTTTTCTATATATACAAAACCTGAAGAAAAAAAAGCTTTATAACATATAAAGTATGCAACATTATTTCAGGCATAACTGTATTGGATATGTATCTAGGCCTGAGAGTGTAGATAACACAATATAAGTGCTTTGCCTGTCTAAACATGTTAAATAAATGAGCATTCACTATCGCATTCAAATACATTAGTAGATGTACTCGCATAGTTAATTTTCTTTTTAATGCACTACACGTGACATTTGCAGCACAGAGCTATAGTGTATCTTACTGTTTGATGAAAGTTCTTCCACCTCCCCCCCCTTTTAAACAAACCTTTATTTGAATAAGCCTTTAAGAAACAGATCTTTGGCATATCTTCTTCTCAGGAAGTTCAGGCAGTGTAAGCAGAGATAAAGCAGTCATGTTACGAAGAATATTACATAAGGGAAGATTTTTTAGAGAAAGAGGGTGGCAAACATAAGGGAGGGGAAGAACACCCTTAGGAGGAAAACTGATTTCTTTCTTGCAGCTGTTTGGTTTTGTTGTACTGTGATTTGGTATTCAAAATAAAACAAACTCGGAGTTAGGAAAGAATATGCAGGAAGTTTGGTGAAAAGTAATGACAAGGAAAGTGCCATATGAAATATTTTCACCTGTACCTTGATTTTCATAATGCTGGCCTTTCAGGACATAAAATGAAACATTAAAATGAATATTCATGCTGCAAATAGTTAGGAAAGGTGTGCCCAAATTGTTATTCTTATACATAGAAAATTCCCATGTTGATATATGGCAGACAGTAAAAGTAAAAATTATTTGCCTCTTTACCTTGAACAAATTTTAAAAAAGAGTGTGAAGATACGGCGCTGGTCTTGTAAGTTCTGGAATCTGATATCGCCAATTAAATCTTTCTGCTTTTATGTTTCCTGTAGGAGGGCAGCTTTGGTGTACCACGACCAAGGCCATCTCAGAGGGTGAAGAGCTGATTGCCTTTGTTGTAGATTTTGACTCAAGGCTGCAAGCTGCTAGTCAGATGACGCTTACAGAAGGGATGTATCCTGCACGCCTGCTGGACTCAATACAATTGCTCCCTCAACAAGCTGCAATGGCATCTATTTTGCCTACAGCTATTGTGAACAGTAAGTGCTGAATACTATTCTCTGGTGTTTTTTCTAAAACAGCAGTAATCTAAGGCACATATGAAGAGCTAGTACAACGATAGTGAATTCAAGACCACAGAAACCACACGACTTAAACCCCACAGCTCGAAGCTCGCTTTTGTTCCTCCATCATCTCAGATGAACTTGCAGACATAAAACGAGAAAAAAGAGTGGTTTGGCCGCTGGATTCTGCAAGAGCCTCACCCGGAGTATCTGACCTGCCCTCGTGTGGAGGTTCTGTGATCTCCTCCCAGAGGCAATAGGATCAGAATCGGTTAAAAAAGTAGGTAAGATAGGCCTGTTAGCTTAGTCCAGCCTCTGCTGCTCAAGTAAGCTTGTTGCTTACAGCTGCAGCTTCAGGTAATAATTCATGATACTTGATGGAAAGAAAGAAAACATCTCTTCAGTGGCTGTTTCGAAATGCAGCAGAGATCATGCCTTATAGCAGCCCTGATTTATTGTACTATCTCCACTCAATATGGCTACCCAAGAGTGTTTTACGTCCTCTGGACATCAATAGACCCTATCATGGACAAAATACAGCATGTAATTAAGTGATGTCCTTATTGAGGAGGGACATGGGTACATGATAAGTCAGTGTCTGAACTGGGACAGTTCAGCTTGAATTAAATTTTATTTCTTTAACTACTTCTTGTTACTGCCTTTTACCTTTACACAGCCCTAGTTCCTCATCCTCCTCTCTAAGTACTTTTCAAATATGATGTTAGCTGTTACCATGATCCTCACCACTCATCACTTATACCTATTGCACATCCTTAGCTCTCAGCACTTTGTAAGCCAGTCCATTTAGACCCAACACTGGAGTGCTTCCCCATGCTTCCCGTGGTTTATAAGTATTGGATACAGTGAACTACAGAACACAGTATTTCAGGTATAAATGCACGTGCAAGCATGTGATCTGTGTGTGCCGTGCTTCAGGCCCAGTCAGCAACAAAGCACCATGCAGCCACTCACTTACTCCTGCCTCCCCAGTGGGATGAGGAGGAGAAAATATAATGAAAAGCTGGTGGGTCAAGTGAAGGACAGGGAGGGTTCGCTCACCAGTTACGGTCACGGGTAAAACCAGACTCAACCTGGGGAAAAAAATCAAT
>VZSC01017927.1:58549-105165 GCA_013398225.1 Steatornis caripensis | reverse complement strand
GCACAAACTGGAACACAGGCAGTTCCACCTGAACATGAGGAGGAACTTCTTTACTGTGAGGGTGACAGAGCACTGGAACAGGCTGCCCAGAGAGGTTGTGGAGTCTCCTTCTCTGGAGATATTCAAAACCCGCCTGGATGCATTCCTGTGCAACCTGCTCTAGGCTAAGCTGCTTTAGCAGGGGTGTTGGACTAGATGATCTCTAGAGGTCCCTTCCAACCCCTACCATTCTATGATTCTATGATTCTATGATTGTTCTCACTGTGAAAAATTTTCCTCTTGTGTCCAATCAGAATTTCCTCAAATCTCTCCACTTTATTTTAATAAACCTGTGTATCTGTTTTCAATATTTTATTAAATAACCATGTATTTAATGGGGCAGTGAGGGAAATTAATCCAGCTGTGTTAATTGTTTGGCACTGAGTGCACTGTGGCTAACCTGCACCTGATTATATTTGCTTGTAGAGGACATATTCCCTTGCAAATCCTGTGGCATTTGGTATCGAAGCGAGCGGAACCTGCAGGCGCATCTCATGTATTACTGCAGTGGGAGGCAAAGAGAGGGGCCTCAGCTGTCCGAGGAGAACGAAGATGGTGCTCAGCAGATATCCAAGCATTGTACAGGACCTTTCCAAAAGAAGGTGTCAGAAGCCTCTAAAATGGACCACCAAGTTAGCACAGTTAGGGCAGACCGGTGTTCATAGCCAACAGCTGCAAGGGAGCCACCAGGGAGGGAGTTACCTAGCCTAAAGGGCAAAGACGTGTTCACAGTTTGTTCCAGCTGATGATGTATTTTTGTGCAAATCTACACGAGCCCAACTCTAGGCTTTGGCAAAGTAGTCAGATTTCTACAGCATCAAATTTCTGGAAGCACCTTTGCTGCCAGCACTGCCTTTTGCAGAGCCCTGGAAAGCCACACTAATCATTGCTACTTCTGCTGCTAAGAGCAGTCCAAGTTTACGGTGCATCAGCTCCTGCTATACAGGCTTAGCAGCAACTTGGAGTAACCTCCGTTCTCTTAACTCCGGGAGGAGGCTGCTAAAGTAGCAAGTCTCACTGTCCAGAACTTTCCATCCCGGTTCTGACTCTGACTCTGACCTCACAGGGCTGTTTTGACATTTCGTTGTTGTGGTGGTGAAATTCAGTTTCTTCAGTAAAGTCTTCAGCTAGATGCAAGTCCAGTAATATGTTGAATGCACCTCTAGATTTTTAGTGAGACATCTCTTGACTATTCTTTTGCTAAATCTCTGGAAAAAAAAATCAGTTTCTAGAAAAAGTAAGTGCTTTTAGGGGTATTTTTTAATGTTTCCTAACATTTTCTATTTGAAAAATCAAAATTAGAATAATACCTTTAGCTCATTCAGCTTGAACTTGAGTGTTTCATTTCCTGGATTGATCCATTGAAATATTTGGAATCTATCCATTGAAACAAATTAAAATATTTTGCTTTTAAAGAATTAAAACATTAACTTCAAGTAGCCTTTATCTATTTTTCTTCACTTTACAGAATCACAGAATCACAGAATGGTAGAGGTTGGAAGGGACCTCTGGAGAGGGACCTACTAGAGCAGGTGCCCCTACAGCAGGTTGCACAGGAACATGTCCAGGCGGGTTTTGAATACCTCCAGAGAAGGAGACTCCACAGCCTCTCTGGGCAGCCTGTGCCAGTGCTCTGTCACTCTCAAAGTCAAGACATTTTTCCTCATGTTCAGGTGGAACTGCCTGTGTTCCAGTTTGTGCCCTTTGCCCCTTGTCCTGTCGCTGGGCACCACTGAGAAGAGTCTGGCCCCATCCTTTTGACACCCACCTTTTAGACATTGATAAGCATTGATGAGATCCCCGCTCAGTCTTCTCTTCTTCCGGCTGAACAGACCCAGGTCTCTCAGCATTTCCTCATGAGAGAGATGCTCCACTCCCCTCATCACCTTCGTTGCCCTCCTCTGGACTCTCTTCATTAGTTCCCTGTCTCTCTTGAACTGGGGAGCCCAGAACTGGACACAGTACTCCAGATGCGGCCTCACCAGGGCAGAGTACAGGGGGAGGATCACCTCCCTCGACCTGCTGGCCACACTCTTCGTGATGCACCCCAGGATACCATTGGCCTTCTTGGCCACAAGGGCACATTGCTGGCTCATGGTGAGCCTGTTGTCTGTTTAGGGGAATAACAGTTTCAAATCCCATCCCTATACATTGTTCTCCCTGGAATTCCATCCTCTCACTGTGCAAAACTCCTCAAATGCATTTCCTCTGCATGGCACATAATGGGAGTCACATATTCACCACGCATAACTGGAGATACAGGCTGTCCAGGCTTTCCAGGCCATAGGAAATAAAGATGGCTGGAAATTGAATTCATTAAGATAATCAGAAAGTTCAATTGTGTGGTGGAATACAATCAAATGAATTCACATAGGACATGTTGCCCATATCAGAACTTCCTATTACTACTTTTGGAGTTTCCTTCTGTGGAAACCTCGGTGGTTCAGCTTTTATTTAAAAGCATTTGAAACCAAAAACAAATGCTGAAAAATCAGCTTTCATATGAGATGGACATTTCAAATTATGCAGGCTGTATCAATAATGTTTTAATAGTGATATATACTGGAATACTAACTGCTCCATTAAATGTTTGTGTCTTCATACACAATTATTCAGTGACAAAGGGAAAAGTAGAAACTGGTAGTGGTGAAAATATTTTATGCAAATTCACAGGCAGAAAAATAGACAAGCATTAGCAACACAGTCAGAGAAACAAGCTAAGCAATGTAAGTTTTGGCTGCATTTGTAGATATTTAACAAATAAAAACTCATCCATTTCAATGGGTTGGAGTCTTCAACTTTGTTCACCCGAAGGAATTGGGATGGAGCCCTTGTCCTATACACGTCAATACTGGATATTAAATTGTCATGAATTATAATGAATTACATCATCAGCTACACATGCCATATTTTCAGAGCAGGCAACCATTCTTCAAGACCAAGTTAATTACAATCACTAGCAGCTTTTTGCATTCTGAAGTCAGTGGGAGTTTTAATGGTGACCAAGATGTGTTTTGATGCAATTGCCCATTCTCTGATCCTGAGGTCAGCTGGCACAGTCTGGCTGCACACATAATTTTATCCTCTCTCAGTCTCAAAACCACAAAAGAAGTATCCAGACCAGTTGCAGGGAATGGTCCTAGGCCCATGGTAACACCTGAACTTTATGGAGGAATGGGGAAGGTCTTCATTGACTTAAGCCAAAAGTCTGGAAGGGACCATTCTCGTGATTTGACAATATAAACAAGAAGTTCCAGTGCTCTAGTCTGGACCCTGTCACTGTTTAATTTGCTAGTGTAGATGTACCCTAAAGGGCTGGAATTTCTTCCTTGTTCTTACTCATAAGATGGCAAGTTCAGCTTTCAGAAAGATGAACAGGCATTTTGTCCTTCTAAGACAAATACACAACATGTGCTCTGTAGGCATCCTTCTGACAGGATATTAACAACCAAATATCTATCTGCTCTGTGTAAATACACAGTATTCATTATTACTCTTCACATGAGTAAAGTATGTAGCCTTCATTACATGATCAAAATACCTACTACCTCTGCTTCTGGGAAGCACTCTGTGCAGCCTCGGTATTGTCTTTCCCTCAGAGAGGGTGCTGACACTTTGGGGTAGAAGACAATGAAAAATTGCATTACTCTTAGCAAGTACCCCTTTTGCATAGTGAAAAGGAACAGTAACAATTTACTAAAAGCAAGAGGACAGAAGTACATTAGAAATTTCAACTTCTAATATTAATATCAACAGGAACCCAGGAAATAAACATGCTGCTTAGTATAATACTACATTCAACACTGTAGGATTTTAAGGAAATGTAATCTAGTCTGGACTCCTGGATATCAGAGCAACATGATTTTGCAGTAATAACTGCATAAGCATTCTGAAAATATACATTCTTTGGAATGATCTGCAATTGGCACTCAAAAATTCCAAGGCCCAATGCTGGAAAGACGTGTGCACACAGGGAAAAAAGCAGAATTGAAAAATGTCACTCTTTGAGTAGTATGTATTGGAAATACAGCTTAGTTGTTTAATTAGTACTGCATATTCACAATTAATTTAATTTCATTTTTTAAATAATTACATGCCAAAAACTGTTAGCTAGTTTGGTTTTTTTTTAGTAACCGTTTTTAAAATCTCCTTTTGAAAGGAACAACTATCTCCCATGTTCAGTCTCTCACCTGCAAGTGACGTTTTCATAGGATCATAGAATCATAGAATACCAGTTTAGAAGGGACCTCAAGGATCACCTGGTCCAACATTTCTTGGCAAAAACACGGTCTAGACAAGGCCTAGCACTCTGTCCAGATGAATCTTGAAAGTGTCCAATGTTGGGGAATCCACCAGTTCCCTGGGGGGATTATTCCAATGGCTATGGCATCCTAGGGTGCATTAAGAAGAGTGTGGCCAGCAGGTCAAGGGAGGTGATACTGCCCCTGTACTCTGCCCTGGTGAGGCCGCATCTGGAGTACTGTGTCCAGTTCTGGGCTCCCCAGTTCAAGAGAGACAGGGAACTACTGGAGAGAGTGCAGCGGAGGGCCACGAAGTGGATTAGGGGAGTGGAGCATCTCTCTTATGAGGAAAGGCTGAGAGAGCTGGGTCTGTTCAGCCTGGAAAAGAGAAGGCTGAGAGGAGATCTGATCAATGCTCACAAATATCTAAAGGGTGGATGTCAACAGGACGGGGTCAGACTCTTCTCAGTGGTGCCCAGCGACAGGACAAGGGGCAATGGGCACAAACTGGAACACAGGAAGTTCCACCTGAACATGAGGAGGAACTTCTTTACTGTGAGGGTGACAGAGCACTGGAACAGGCTGCCCAGAGAGGTTGTGGAGTCTCCTTCTCTGGAGATATTCAAAACCCGCCTGGATGCATTCCTGTGCAACCTGCTCTAGGCTAAGCTGCTTTAGCAGGGGTGTTGGACTAGATGATCTCTAGAGGTCCCTTCCAACCCCTACCATTCTATGATTCTATGATTCTATGATTGTTCTCACTGTGAAAAATTTTCCTCTTGTGTCCAATCAGAATTTCCTCAAATTTCTCCACTTTATTTTAATAAACCTGTGTATCTGTTTTCAATATTTTATTAAATAACCATGCATTTAATGGGGCAGTGAGGGAAATTAATCCAGCTGTGTTAATTGTTTGGCACTGAGTGCACTGTGGCTAACCTGCACCTGATTATATTTGCTTGTAGAGGACATATTCCCTTGCAAATCCTGTGGCATTTGGTATCGAAGCGAGCGGAACCTGCAGGCGCATCTCATGTATTACTGCAGTGGGAGGCAAAGAGAGGGGCCTCAGCTGTCCGAGGAGAACGAAGATGGTGCTCAGCAGATATCCAGTGTTTGCCCCTTTCCGCAGTGCACCAAGAGTTTTTCTAACGCAAGAGCTCTGGAAATGCACCTAAATTCTCACAGTGGTAAGTACCATATATTTTACTGTATCATCTTCTAGATTTAGCTATTTGAAGAATTATACACTATAGACTTTCAGTGGATCAGCGTCTCTCCAAATATGCGCAAGCATTGGGTGTAGATGCTACTAAAACGTCACCGGTTTCTGACCTTGTGTTCTACACCAAGCACCTCTCCCATGTAACCAGTGTTATTTCTCTTGTCTGCTAATCCTCATTTAAATTCTGTCTCTCTGGTAATGTGTGTATACACACATACAGGCAGCATTTCTTTACTGGTGAAGGTATGCGCAGGAATCCAGACACAGTTAGACTGCTGCTGCTTGGTCTCTGAGAGATTCAATTACTTCAGGATTCCATCCACCAAGCGGAAGTCTGCTAGACTACAATCTCTACCAACCCTGTTTTGATGCTCAGCAGAGAAATACACACCGCTAGAGTACAAGTCCTTCTGAAATAAGATCTTGGGGACCTAGAGTAGGTTTCTTAGGCAGGAGGCTTTAAGGAGCAGGGCCCAGAACTCTGTGTGCTTTTCCCAGGACACTTGTTTCATAAAAACATCTTGTTTCATAACAATATTCTTTTCCCTCCTTATAAATGCAAAATGGGGATAGTATTTTCATTGTTGATACAGTTAAAATTATAATACTAGATATACGGAAAGTGAGATTATGAAATTCCTGAGATTAAAAATCTGGAACTCAGCAGGAATCTTATCTCCCTCCCTGAAGGTTCTTTGAGTGTGCTGTTTGAATTTGTTTTTAGTTAGGGCTGGAAACACAAGTTACAAAATTTGCAGAACATTCTGCATTGGGGTTTTCAGTAGCAGAGAAAACCTACAAATAAGAAACATTGCGATGTCAGGTTATGGGTGTCTAGTGTACAGAGCTGTGCCTGGAAAGAGGCAAGGGCCCTACAAGGGTTCCTGATCTTCCCGTTAAATGGATGGAGTCTGAAGGACACTAATGTGTGCTTTATTCACAGAAGAAAGCCTTATTCAGTTGCAGTGTAAAACTCCTGGGGGAGCTGGAGTCTACTCTGTGGACTTGGTGAAGTGAAATATGTTCCCCTGATACCTGGGCAGCAATTGCAAATGTAGAAGGCATCGCTTTGCCTTGGAGGAGTTTGGTACCTCCCAGAACAGGACTAGAAGAGTGCTGAGTAAGAAATTTCCTTATGTAGACAACACAGACAACACTTAGCCATTCATTTAGAGGCCAGATCTTTTTGTGCTTCCAGATTTTAACTTTGAATATCAGGCTATTGCCATTTTCTGTCTGTTGCCTAGCAAATATTTCACTGTTCAGTGAACCGGCAGAACAGTAGGAACAGCTTCAACAAGAGCAGGTGAATGCAGCCCAACATGTCTTACAGCCTAGTAATTAAAACCAGGTACTCTTGGAAGATAACAAATTCCTTTCTCCCCAAGCAGAGGAAAATTCTGAAATCTTAGCCATCGTGTAAAAGGGTTGTTTCAGCTCTTTGCATTTAGTGACACACCGTTGGCTTAGGTGTCAAGAGGGTTTTCATCCCTGAGCCATGAGTGACCATGTCTTCTTGCAATCTAGAGATAAGCATGAAAGACATAGGTCTGAGATCCTTCTGAATTCCAGTAAGAATCTTTAAGTATTTCTTAGATCAGAGGCTAAAAGTCAGGCCTTCCCCTTCTTTTTAGTCATAAACCAGTCAGTTCAGTCATTCTTGCTGTCTTTCAGATCCTGTCAATCTTTATTTTTCTACGTAGATTATCGCAAGTTATAACAGCTTCTGCAGTAGGAATTAAACATTCCTTTTCCAAATGTCCTGTAAGCTAGTTCCCTGTTTGCATCGGCTCCTGTTACCGTTCCCGCTGGGGGCTGTAGCAGACCCACAGCACTGGAGCATGGATCCCTGACTGAAAAGCAAAGCCTGTAGAGACACTCCGTTGTGACTGTATCACGTGATGTTGAAGCATGAAACACCATCTCATGGCAGTGGAGAAGCTAAAGGTTCACATGGCCTCCTGGTGACAAACTGCCTGACGGGAAACAAGCACTGATGAAAGTGCTGTGTGTCTCCTTGGCCCCCTTCTGGCCTCTGAGGCCGAGAGTATTCAAATTCAAATGTCACTCGCAACTGTGGGAGTCACTGATGCTAGGGGAGAAGTGAGGACTTCCAGTTAACAACAGAATGATTTCCCACAGATTGAGCCGCAATATTCTTACAGCTTTATGTTGTCCAACTACCACGAGCCTAGTTTACCTTACCAAGGCACAGTATATGTGTGTGTGTGTGTGTGTAGACAGAACAAATACCCATTTTAGATTCTGAAGATAATCCCTACCGATAATTTTTCAGTTTTTATTGTCTAGCAGGTACTCAGATTCTGTGTTGTTGCAGTAGAGAAATTTGGTCTTATCTCTTTTTAAAACATTTTCAATTCAAAAATACCACGCAACATTTGTTTGTTGGTTTCAGCACTGATCGTAAGATGGCTTTGAATGTACCCTTCTTAATAGGGAAAGCTGTAGTGATTTCATGGGGAAAAGGTATATTACAGCAGTAGTCGTCTATGGCCATTATATGTGGAAGATAAAATGTTGGTGAAGCAGTGTCTTACTCCTCCTCCTCCCTTCACAGTGAACAGTCCTTTCTGATGAGGATAGATCTGACTCCTTTTCCCACAATACAGACAACTGCTGCAGGCAAAGAGCTGAGCATCAATAATGCTCAAAATACTACTTCTGCTCTGTCTGTGGCTTTCAGGCACTCTGGGTTTGAGGGCTGTACCTCAAGCAACATCAGAGCCTTGAGCCTCTTGACCTTGATGTGCTTTCTGTGCATTCAAAACTTCCAGTGATTGTGTATGGGGAATGTTATGTCTCCTTTAGTTAAAACTGTAATTTCGAAGACCTTCTCATTTAGAATAAATTCAGTCTATTTTTATCCTTTCCCTTGTTCTTTCTTTCCCTTCTTCTCTGCTGAATGTGTGCAGATACTAAGGCTCTCCAAAGCAGAGGAGAAGTCTGGGAATATCTTCTAGCAGTTCGAGGAAAGAAATTCTGAACCAATTCAAGTATTTTCAGGATCACTAATCCCATCCCATCAGAAGAAAATTAGTTGCTCTCACTGTGTTTGTACCTTCTGTGCAACTGATTTTCCAGTATGCTTTATGAAGGGCAAAATTATCACTATATTTTGTATTTTACTTGTCTTTTCTATAGGAGTGAAAATGGAAGAATTTCTCCCACCTGGTGCTAGTCTGAAATGCACAGTTTGTACTTATACTGCAGACTCAGTGATTAACTTTCATCAGCACCTGTTCTCGCATCTTACTCAAGCTGCCTTTAGATGCAATCACTGCCATTTTGGCTTTCAAACTCAGAGGGAGCTACTGCAGCACCAAGAGTTACATGTCTCTGGCAACAAAATTCAGAGAGAAAGTGACATTGAACACTCTCCAAGTGGAAACGAAGAAGGTTTACAGCCGGCAACAGACCTGTTGAGCAGAAATGATGTTCCCCAGAGCCAAAAGACCATGCAGACTAAAGATGCAAGTTCTGATACAGAGCTTGATAAATGTGAAAAAAAGGCTCCACTTTTCCTTCCAAACCAGAGGCCAGAAACCCAGCCTGCGACAAATAAGCAGAGTTTTTCATACACTAAAATAAAATCTGAACCATCCAGTCCAAGACTTGCTTCATCACCGGTTCAGCCTAATATTGGTCCTTCTTTCCCAATGGGACCTTTTCTTTCCCAGTTTGCTTTTCCCCAAGACATCACTGTGGTTCCTCAGGCTTCAGAGATATTAGCCAAAATGTCTGAACTGGTCCATCGAAGACTGAGGCATGGAAGTAGCAATTATCCTCCTGTAATTTACAGTCCTCTGATGCCAAAAGGGGCTACATGTTTTGAGTGCAACATAACATTCAATAATTTGGACAACTACTTGGTACACAAAAAGCATTACTGCAGCAGCCGATGGCAGCAGATGGCAAAGTCACCAGATTTTTCCAGTGTTCCCGAAAAAATGCCAGAAGCTGTAAGTCCCAGTAATGGTCAAAGCTCTATGAACATCCTAAATGCAGCTCCTCACACATCAGATCCAGAGAACCAACTTCTGCAGACATCTTGCATAAGCTCTTCCAGTGTTTTAGATTTGATTGGGCCAAACAACAAAAGTCATGAAAAAGACTTTGCAGCGCAATCTAAGAAGTTGTCAGCTGCAAGCAATGGTGATGAGAAGATAAACGGAAAACCTTCTGATGTGAAGAATCCCACTGCTCCTTTAGTAGAAGGGGAGAGTGATCCTAACAAGACTACATGTGAAGCTTGTAACATTACTTTCAGCAGACATGAAACGTACATGGTCCACAAGCAGTATTATTGTGCCACTCGCCACGATCCCCCGCTGAAGAGGTCCGCTTCTAACAAAGTGCCTGCCATGCAGCGAACAATGCGTACCCGTAAGCGAAGGAAGATGTATGAGATGTGCCTACCAGAGCAAGAGCAAAGGCCGCCACTCGTTCAACAGCGATTTCTAGAAGTGGCTAATCTTGCCAACCCTTGTACATCTACTCAAGAGTCAACAGAGGGCCTTGGAGAATGTTACCATCCACGATGTGATATCTTTCCAGGAATAGTCTCGAAGCATCTGGAAACATCACTGTCTATTAACAAGTGTATTCCAGTTTCAAAGTGTGATACTCCCCACTCCACTGTGTCTTGCTTGGAGATGGATGTGCCAATAGATCTCAGTAAAAAATGCTTACCCTCGTCAGAGAGGACATCCACTTCTCCCAAAAGGCTGCTGGACTACCATGAGTGCACAGTATGCAAGATCAGTTTTAACAAGGTAGAGAACTACCTGGCTCACAAGCAGAATTTTTGCCCTGTCACTGCCCATCAGCGTAATGACCTGGGACAGCTTGACACTAAGGTGTTTCAAAACCCAGAAAGTGAAAGAAACAGCCCAGATGTCAGTTACGAAAGAAGCGTAATCAAATGTGAGAAAAACGGAAGCTCGAAACAGTCTTCTCCTAATGGAAACTTATTTTCCACACACTTAGCAACACTTCAAGGACTAAAAGTCTTTAGTGAAGCGGCCCAACTTATTGCTACAAAAGAAGAAAACAAACATTTGTTTCTTCCACAATGCCTTTACCCTGGAGCAATAAAGAAAGCTAAAGGAGCAGATCAGCTTTCTCCGTATTATGGAATAAAGCCAAGCGATTACATTTCTGGTTCTCTCGTCATTCATAATACTGATTTAGATCAAAGCACAAATACAGAAAGTGAATCTCCTAAAGGCCAGGTGCCTTCGAATGGATGTGCTGTACAGAAGAAAGAGTCTCTTCCGCTATTGCCGAAAAACCGAGGCATGGTAATAGTTAATGGGGGACTAAAACAGGAGGAAAGACCTGCCGCAAACCCACAGCAAGAGAACATTTCCCAGAATCCTCCACATGAAGATGGGCACAAGTCTCCTTCTTGGATCTCTGAGAATCCCTTAACTGCAAATGAAAATGTCTCTCCAGCAATTCCTACAGCAGAGGAACAGTTGTCTAGTATAGCTAAAGGTGTGAATGGTTCTTCCCAGGCCCCAACCAGTGGAAAGTATTGCCGACTGTGTGACATCCAGTTCAACAATCTTTCAAACTTTATAACTCATAAGAAGTTTTATTGCTCGTCACATGCAGCAGAACATGTCAAATGAAACAGTCGGTCACCTTTGGTACCTGTGTTTAGCATATTGTTCCATACAGTCTAAAGAAAGCTGTTTGAATTACATCTGGACAATCAGGAGATTTCACTATTGCTGAGTTGAAGACTTAAAGGTGTAATTTCATTACAGTCCATTAGTAAAGTGTATTATTGGTGCCATTTTCAAAAATATTAATTTATTTTACCAGCAGTATTCATAGCTGTAGTTATGTTATTTTTTATTTAAAAACTTTATATTAAAGTCATTTGTAATGTTATTGTATAGTTATCGTGTAGCACATATGGTTTGCACTGTATAGTAGATTTTAAAGAATATAGTCACAAACAATACAGAAAAGCATTTTAGAAATAGCTTCAAAAGCACTTGTGTATCCTGATTTTTTTTCTTATATGCTGTTGCAGATATATGTATATGCTAAAATATAACTTGCAAAAAAGTTTCAACTATGCTGTAAAGTTCGCCTTAAAAATTCAATTTTTTGAACAATTGGGCTCAGTTTGCACTTTATATTTTAGCAGATACAGTACCTTAGTCATTAGGCTTTGCATTTGTATGTAGCAGTATGTTTCTGTCTACTTTCTTAATCTGAAACGTACGTTAAATGAAGATGGCAATTTTTTTCTTGTATAGTACTTGTATTTTCTTTCACTGATGCATCTCTGTCTCAATTTTTAAACCTTTGCTGTTAAATGCAATACTTTATAAAGAATGAACAAAATTACTGGAAGCAGTATTGTAAGTAATGAGGTCATATCAATCAGTTTTATCTTTTGAAAGGCACAGTCTAAAACAAAACCCTAAACTCAATGCTGCAATTATGAATCTAATTCATATATAAGATATATTTAAATATAAGAGTAGCAATACTGCAACTGGTGATCACAAAGATAATGTTCTACTTCTGATAGAAATAATTTCTCAACAAATGTTGTTACTATGCATGTATATGGATGGAATAAAATTCCAGATCATTGGAGAAGTTTGGCAGTAATTTCTTTAAATTTGTTTTATTTTGTTTTTCAAGGAGGATTTAGAGCTCGGAAACTGTAAGGGAGCTCTGAGGAACAGGTTAGCTTTGCCCCCTCTTCAGTGGAAGCAAAGTGTTCAAACGGAAAATGAGTACAAAGGATGACTCCACTCCGAGGGAGTTCTTGCTAGCAGGTCACTAGTAGTGAACTAAAACTATGTGAAGGTCTGAAACCAGGAAGGATGGTCTCTTTATTGCAGCTAAGAAAGACATACTTCCCTGACAGTACCTCTAAAGGTCAAAATCAGTGGAACAATCTGCTTTGTAACACCCCTGGTATGATTCTTTATGTGTTCCGTGGCCTTATACGAAAACCAATAGCATTCGTTTAACTAGAACAGTAGTTTGCTCCACTAATTCATACTATTCAATAATTCATGTTATATTAAAACCTGAACTAATGCAGAATTAGTACCCTTCACTTGCAATTGTTCAGTCTCCTGTACACTGTTTTCATAAAAAAATGGTATTACAAAAGTGACCTATTGATGCATTTTTCATCATACAAATTTGAAAGCAAAACCATGACCTGAACAGTCACATAAACAGTTGTATTTAATTTAGTTCCTGTATCAGCCAAAGAAACAACCCAGAACAAAATACATAAAAGGACAGTATTTCATCTAAGCAGCCAGTTGAAGTGTAGTGTAAGAGTATGCAATACCACTGACTTTCAGCAACCCCATCCCTATGTACTTTGGAACTGAATTTGTCCTTTTATATTTATAAGTGTAGGTACATTTCATCCAGTAGCAAAAACAGTAAACGCTTCAAAAACTATCATTAGCAACTCTGATGGTTAGCTGGGCTTTAAATACAGCACAAGAGTGCTTAAAATTGTGCTGATTCTCACTCTCAACAGAGGTAACAGGTGTATACGTTAATTTCAATAGGGCCAAAATTGGTCCTGTAGCAAATATTTTGGATAATAAGACTTGTGAAGGAGAAAAAGCATTAAAGACACAGGAGGAATAAAACAGACAAATCAGTCATGATTATCAATTAAACATTTATTAGAAAATACCACAGCAATACATCTAAGACTCCACGATATTTGCAGTAGATGGTGTATTTTCACCCGTTTGGTGGCATACATTATTTTGAAGATTATCCATCATACAAAATTGGTTTAAGGAACTAAGTGATTACATCTGGATTGAAAAAAGCTAATTTTGAAAGATCTACATGCATAGATAAAAACTTGCAGATGAAGTTGGTCGGAAAGCCGCAGGTACTGTAATTTACAATTGCTGAGCTCTAGGGGTGTGTTTAGACCATGAGAAAGTAAAGGAGAATTTCAGGGTTAAAGGGAATTCATAGCTGAAAAGTGATGCTGAAAAGGAAAAGCATTATCACAAAACATTTCTGATCTGGAAATGCTGAGGGTACCTGGTGTAGTCTGGAGGTAAATTAAAGCTGCATTGTATTCTTCCCTCTGGCTAGTCCAACTGCTTTCACACGGCAGAATATACCTGGTAGCGTTCTCTCTTTATAAATCACCTATTTGGTTGACCGGTCCAATTTTTACAAGTTCAAACAAGCGTAACCTGTTCATCAGTGGGTACAAAGTTACTCAATTTTGTACACATTTTACGCATTTTCCTCAATTCACTGGAGCACCTAGCAACTCTGACACATACCAAACCCCGAAGTTACACCATCACACTCTCTGGAAACAAAACTTGACACTAGCTATGTGGTTAGCAGGTATAGATTACTGACATTTGATTTCTTATACATTTGTTAAAAACAGAAAGCATTTAATAAAGATAGTTGCTGAGATAGCTGGGCTCAGGAACCATGTTTTCCCATAACTTCACACTGTTTTGCATTTTTTCGCTTTCTTTATTACACCCATTTTTTAATAAGAACATAAATGCTTTGGCCAGCCAGAAGTCTCATTTCTGTCTCTTAAATCAGTTTGCACAATACTGGCCTAATCCCAGCCAGGGGCTTTAAGCTCATCTATGTTGAAGTCCTAAGTAATGTTTATAGGAATAAACTACTTACTTAAACCTGTTTTCTGATCAAGCGATTACTGGTATTATTTTCAGAATATATCTATGCATTTGTTCAAGCTGATGATAGAACAGGGAAACCGTCTTTTGCTAAAAACTTCTTTTGAATATAGACTCATCCCTAGTTCTGCTTTTAGGTTTTTTGTAGATTTGTTACTTATTTATCTAACCACCTATGCAAAGAGAGTCCATCCTTAGTGAGTCTTTGACACCTGGAACTCAGCAGGAAGTAGAGCACCTCGTTTAAATGGTTTGGACCCGATATTCCCTGTCATCTTGTGTCAGTGAATAAATCTTTGGGACTATTGGGTGGAGGTGAATAGCTCAAGAAAAGGCATTACAATATTCCCTGGGTTTATGATACAAAAAAATAAAGTTGCTCCACATGAAGGCCTAATACTTAGAAGAGCTGGCTCCTGCCTGACTCCCAGTGTACTGATTGCCTGGTGGGTTTTTTGTTCAACTTTTTAAGGAAGTTTTCCTTATTCGCAAACATCCCATCCACATGCAGTGCTCAGAACTAATGCTGTGGCTGCATCCCTGTCAGCCTCATTTATTGGTCTGTATCCTAAAATTCGGACTTTGAAAGGCTGCTGTGAGCCCCCATTCGTATTACAATTTTCACAGAATTGCCGTGCGGTCTCTCACGTTGCCATGTGAATTTTTTACACGACGGTGATTTTTTTCTTTGTAACCATAGATGGGGTGGATATGCCTAGTGCGAGCAGGAAAGGGTATTGCTACAAGCTGATGTCTGTTTGTGTTGAATTAATTGTAATCACATTAGGCTTCTGGTGACATTTTTCTTATTGCTACAAATAATCATAGAACTACATCACTGGTATTTGCTATTTGCTGTGCTAACTTTCCCAGGCTGTCACTTCTACCAGATAACTATTGACGACATACATTGTCTAACCCTGTCCACAGGAATGTATTAGTCACATCCCAAACACAATCTGAGAGGATGTACAAGGTGATTGCTCCCTTGTACAATAAATGCTGCGCTACTGAGACATGCAGAAGGAAAAAAATAACAACTGAAAAAAAGCCTGAAAAAAATGAAATCAAAGCCAGAACCACCATCAAGGTGAGGTAGAGGTGGGCTCATTCATTTCTCGGAATGTACTTAAACTGCGAACAAGAATCCACTCTAAAAAGGTGGAACTGAGGTGGAGCTCTGAACAGCCCAGAAAACCTGGCTTAAAGAAAATTCCGTTGTGGGAGTGGTGTGGGGTAATATCATTGAGGGGCAAAGAAGATAAGGAAAAAGGGAATCAGCACTTTCTTACTCCGGAGGGTGTAGTGTGGGTATGCTGATGGCTGCAGAAGGCAGCAGTTGCAAGGCATCAGCACTACAAAAACACTGCACATCCCATGAGGCCTGTTGGGAGAGGCTAAAATACCGCTGAGACAAAATTCTTGGAAGATCACTCCCAAATGCTGAACACTGCCAGTGCAAAGATTCTGGCTCCTGGTGGTCTCCTTTTCCCCAAGGCTGACAATGAGGAAGAGATCCACAACTCTTCCCACCTTCCAGGTCTCCTTCACAGCCGGGGCACTGCGCTACCAGGAGCTGTCAGGACAGACACCACATAGAACAGATGTGTGTGGCCCTGCTGTAAATTGGAGATAAATTGGATAGCCAAGCTTCAGCTGTGTTAGCCTGCAAGCCTACCCAGTCCTCTCATCTGAAGTCTTCGCCGTAGGCCGCTGACAGTGCTTTGAATCCAGACCCATTTGAGACCCCTTAGAGCCACGGCAAAACAAACCAAAATAATATTGGTGGCACTGGTGCATGGAGTGAAAAAGAGCACGGTGCAGGGAGGTGGGCAGGAGATCTGCACTCACATAATTAAAGCATCTTCATAATATGGAGGCTCAACATGAATGAATTGTGACTGGAAGCGTGAGACAAGAGCTTTTGTGCTGGGGTGAACAGGAAACCGTAATTCTGACAGTTTCACCTTCCAAATATGTGTTTTTCTTACTATACACACAGATACACACATGTGTTATGTATAAAACATACACAGAGATGAGCATGTCCAAAAGAGGGAAAAAACCTAAACTATATTAAGAAGTTAGATCAAGGAGCTTCATGAGGTGATTGGACAAATTCTTTGTTACAGAAGTAATCTCCAGATCCTTCAATCCTCATTGCATAGGTGACTGACACTTTTTGGTGCATGGAGGGTGGTGATACATTTGTCCACTTCCAAATTTAAATATGCTCCTGGCAAAATTGTTCTCATCCCTTTCTGCTCTCAGCTGCTTTGCACAGATCCCAGGCCAAGGTATTTGTTCCTAAATACTGACTCAGTTGCCTGTGCACTCATTTTTTTCACCTGCCAGCCAGCTTAGTTGGTTTTGTAATTGTCTTGATTTTTTTTTGTTTTGTTTTGTTTTGTTTTTAAATTGTTTAATCCATCTTGAATCAAGGTGCCTGATTCAGGGTGGTAGCAGGTGAAAGGAGCCACCTGAACTGGCATATTGGAGAGGGTGGTAATCTCCACCGGTGAGGCAGTGAGAGGCAGCTGCTGCCAGCTCAGCTGTGGGGCAGTACATGAGCAAGCCCATGGAGACCACCAGCCCTGCAGCGTTCACACGACTCCGTTGAACACCTCAGTCTGGCAGAACCTTTCACAGCACAATTAATAGTAAAAACAATAGCTCACATACCACTTAGTTTTGTCTGCAGGTGCATATGGCTATGAATAACAGTTGTTCCTTTCAAGCTTTTGGATAGGGTGCTGAATAAGAAAAGCCACAAGTATGATGAATAGAACTGGATAAAGCTGGAAATCACTTCAGAAGCAGTTTTCATCTTAGCTTTCCCAGTTCTAGGTGTTCTTACTGAAACTGTGAAGCCAGGTTCATATGGTCTTGCAGGGATGGCTATATGTAAATGCAATCACTTTTCAGGACCACCAGCATTACTACTGTTACGAAAGCCCATCTGTTATCAAAACAGTTTTCTGCTCGATTCTTCACATTCATTAGTAATTTCCTTGCTTTAAGAAGGGAAGCTGCGGTGCGCCGCAAGTTCTGTCCTGTAATTATGACTGGCTGATACAGAGCAGGCTGTAGAAACAACAGTCCTCAGTCTACATGGTGCCAAAAGCACCCCCAGTCCTGTGTGAAGCATGAGCCTCAAGGGTGGTAAATGGAGAAGATGAAATGTGGAATGGTAATATGGCTTCAAGTCTATGGAGCCCTAAAACAGTGTCCCTGCACGGCTGATTTATTCAGTCACTTGGAAGGATTCACCTTCAAGTCATTTGCTTTCCCTTTATTGAGGAAGCCTTGCTAAACTCCCTGCAACCTGAGTCTCGGGGGGATATGGGGAATATACCAGTGGGCTGATTATGTTGGCGTTTGGCTTGAGGGAGAACAGATTGCTGCTTTGATGCTTTGACATTTTTGATCTCGTGCTAATTCTGATGAAACTACTCCCAAGAGATACACTTATGGAATCTAATAAAAGACCTGTAAGTTCAAAGACTGATCAAGGAAGAAAATTGTTTTAGAGAGAAGCCATCTTAGCCTGTGATTGAAGTTTCTACATTAGGATAAATATGCAAAGGGAAGGGAACATGTTGGTTTACTGCCACAACTTTTCAAAGCAGAATAGAAAAGGACCCCCCTCAAGTAATGTCTTTCAACAAAAGGAGCAAGTAAGAAAAATTTGAAAAAAAAATCTGTTTAGATGGGTAATCTTTGAACTCTTTTCTAGACCAAAGAAAGGAAACTCTGCAGGTGTAATTTAGGGAAGATTAATCTAAAACTCCTTCCCCTTCCACTCCCATAAAACCAAAAGCACAACTCACAGCAGAAACAAGGTGCAGGGTGCTGGGATGCAGCCACATGTGTCGAGGGTTACCCTGCATGCACTTACTGCACCTCCTTGCCCACATCCTTAGCCTGGCAGGTCTCTCGCGGCTCAGCCAGGTGAATGAGGTCCCCCATGGTGCCAAGGACCTGCCTGGGCCTGGGCCAGCTGTTCCTGCAGCTGTTCGTTGGCACTCTTAGCTGCCAGCAGAAACAGGGTTGTTCTCAATCCAAGCAGCACTGGGTGGAAAAGGCACAAGCTTTCCAGGTTTATCCACAAGTATATGAACATTTATTGCTGGCCAGATGACACTGCACAGCTTGCTCCCAGAAGCTAACTCTCACATTCGATTTATAAGAAACACAAGATTGATTTTAAAGAATTAAGCATCTAAAAGGCACTGGGCTACCTATAGGGAGGTACAAAAGTAATTTTAGTGATTTAGTGATTTTAGGAGGTTTTAAAATAGTAGGTTTTTCCTTGTTGCTTTTCAGCTTATGCCTCAAATACATATAGAAATACATCAGTGAGAGATTTCTTTTTGCTATTGCATAACCACGTTTTGGTTCTTGGTGTGTGGGTCTTGTTGAAGGACAAGGGATACCTACAAAGGAAGAAGCGTAGTTTAGCACAAGAACTACTGAGGGAAAATGGTTATACCAATGGCTTGTCCAATCTCCTGGGTCTTCCTCTTTCAGACCGCTGCCCCTCAGCCTGGACATCTGTCCGCACTCTAGAAGGTACTAGACTATGCAACCTACCACCACTGGAGACACAGAGGCACTCTGCTCTCTAAAAATGAGTTTACATGCATTCTGTTGGTCCTCACCTCCTCCAGTTAAGTCCCTTTGTTAGGGCTGTTATATCCCTCCCCGTGTCTTGAAACTCGCTCCTCTCGAAGTGCTCGGCACCATATCCAGAGCCTCGCTCAGTTGTCTCGTTTTGCTTAGATTTGCTCATGGGAAAACTCCATGAAAGAATGAGTTTGACATGCACTTTGAATGACATTATTGATAATTTTAATGCTCACTGTTTATGTATTCATCCACAAGTTGGGGCTGGATTCATTGTGCTTCTCAGCAGTTGAGGTCTAGCCAGCTCTTAGGGCTGTCAGGACAATCCTAAGCCTTGCATGAGGGCAGCTACAGGGATGGAGAGAAGTTGGCACTTGCTGCTTCTCTCCTCCCACCTGCGTTACTCTGCAAAACAGAGCGAGGGTCACTAGACCACAAAGAGAAAAAGTGACAAGAGGAATTTTAGGGGTTATAATGTGGGGAAGGGATTTGGGGATTCTGTCCTCGTGGTGGTTTCTGTCTTTTTACATTAAGCAGACATTGGGAAAATGTTGATGTATCAGCAATTGAGGCTTATCTTCAGAGCTAGAAGACTTGACATGTGGTATGCTTTCGTAAATCGTTTCAGAGATACATTTCCTTTCATGAGAAGTGTTTTTTCTTGGTGGGTAATTTTTGTATTAGGTAAAAAAGAAGTAAAGGTTTGCAGGAGTTTTTAGTATGTTAAAATAATATAATGTTACTGAAATCTGTAGTATCACTAAAATACATTCTAAGCTTTCATGTAACTTATGGAACCAAATATTATACTTGTGCAAGAGATGTTGAGATGATTTCTCTTATTTGAACTTCACTGTGTTAGAGGGATCCAGTGTCACTTTGTGACAGCCTCTCCACAGAAGAAACTATCTCTACTCTGCAGGAACCTTCCTCACCAATAATATTCTATGCTCCTTTTCCCTCCATCATCAAAATATATCATAGTTTATGTCTGTTATACAAGATTTGATAATGACATTCACAATATAAAAATAATATTTATATAAAGTATTCCTTCCTGATATGAAACTGCTGTGTATGCTTGCCAGCCACGTGTTATAGTTAAGTGATACTAGTTTTTGCATTTGCTTTAAGATCATGACAAACACAATTAATACCAATAACCAACAAGGTTAAAGTAGGATTAATTCTTTGATGATAAAAACGCCAGTTTTCTTTCCCAAGCAACAAATTCCAAATCTTTCTTATCACCAGGTAAGATAAAAAAGAAAAAAAATGAGATGTACTTTGTCCAGTGACACTTATGAACCATTACTCTGGGCTGTGGAAGATCCCATTGTGGATGCATCACTGGTGTGGAGAGGCACAGTTCAAGCACCTTCTACTGATGTTCAGAACCAGCAGTGAAGTGAGAGATGTGATGCAGGCTTAGATAAAAATAAATTACTTGTTTCATTACAGTAAACAGTTTGATGCAAAATGTGGCATTCCAAAAACATGAATAACCCTGCTATCTAAAGTTCTCTTAGAAATGGAGATGAGGTAAAGTTAGTACTCTGCTGAGTATCAAAACCTCTTCTCGCTGCAGGATTACCCGCTGCTGCTAACAAATCACCCATAAAAATGCAGGTCAGGCATTTAGAACCTACATCTAATGCTAACAAAACTCCCATTGAAATGAATTATGGAATTGCTCACTCCAGTTGCAATGTCTGTGAGTAGATAAAGGAGAATATGTCTTCATGACCTTTATGCAGGTTCTGCTGCATTTATATATTATACGAACAGCTTCTTTTGTATGTGATACCACTAGATGTAGAGTAGGAGCTACTACCTCCTCAAAATTATAGAGGGGTAGAACCATGTCTCAGCAAAGGTAATGTTACAGAATGGTTGAGGCTGGCAGGTACTTCTGGAAATCACCCAGTCCAACCCCACCCCTGCTCAAGCAGGGTCAGCTATGACAGCTTGCTCAGGGCTGTGTCCAGTTGAATTTTTAAGATCTCCCAGGATGGAGACTGCACAGTCTCTCTGTGCAACTTGTTCCAGTGCCTGAGGTTGTTCCTCCCAAGGGGCAGGACTTCTCACTTCCCTTTGCTGAACTCCTTGAGATTCCTCTTCATCCATTTCTACACCCCATCCAGATCCCTCTGAAAAGCATCACAGCCATCCGGTCTGTCAACCGCTCCTCATATTTTTGTATCATCTGCAAACTTGTTGAAGGTGCATGCTGTCCCAGCATCCAGATCATTAATGAAGATGGTAAACAGTATTGGCTCCAGTATTTACCCCTGGAGTACACCACTAGTGACTGGCCTGCAGCTTTTCTTCATGCTGCCGATCACAGTCCTTTCAGCCCAGCAGTTCAGCCAGTTTTCAGTCCGCTTCCCTGTCCATTTATCTAGCCCATACACCATCAATATGTCTATGAGGATGTTAAGAGAGACAGTGTTGAAAGCCATGCTAAAGTCAAGATAAATGGTATTTACTGCTTTCCCCTCTCCATTCCATTGTAGAAGCCTATCAGGTCAGGCATGATTTCATCTCCA
Source organism: Steatornis caripensis (assembly GCA_013398225.1). Classification (NCBI taxonomy): domain Eukaryota; kingdom Metazoa; phylum Chordata; class Aves; order Caprimulgiformes; family Steatornithidae; genus Steatornis; species Steatornis caripensis. Next base: position 83,777 of record VZSC01017927.1, on the reverse strand, counting down.
TAAATCCATGCTGAATACTCCCAGCCACCATCTTGTCCTTTATTTGCTTAGAAATCGTTCTCAGGATTATTTGCTCATCACCATACCAGGGACTGAGGTGAGGCTGCTTGACCTGTAGTTCCCTAGAACTTCCTTCATGTCTTCTTGAAGATGGTAATGACACTTGCTTTCTCTCAGTACTCAGGAATCTCCCCTGATCATTATGATCTTTTGTAGTCTATCAATCAAGAGTGGATTCACAGTGATACCAATCAGCTCCCTCAGCACCTGTGGGTGCATCCCATTAGGTCATGTGGACTTAAATAAGTCCAGTTTATTTCAGTGTTCCCTGACCTGATCCTTGTCCACCAAAGGTAAGCCTTCCTTGCTTCAGATTTTCCCTCTGGTCTCAGGGGCCTGTGATTCCTGGCTTACCAACAAAGATGGAGACAAAGAAGGAATTGAGTACCTCTGCACTTTTCACATCCTTCATCACCAGATTCATTGTCACCTGCTTTATTCAGCAGCTGGCACACATTTTTCCTAGTCTTTGCTGCTGATAGACCTGCAGAAGGCCTGCTTGTTGCTCTTCACAGCCCTCAGCACATTCAGCACAATGATCTGGCAACGTGTGCTTGTAGCCCAGAAAGCCACTTGTATCCTGGGCTACTTAAAAAGGAACATGGCCAGCAGGTCGAGGGAAGTGATTCTTCTTCTCTACTCTGCTCTCATGAGGCCCACACTTGGAGTACTACATCCAGTTCTGGGGTCCACAATACAAGAAAGGTGTGGACCTCTTAGAATGGGTCCAGAGCAGAGCCACAAAAATGGTCAGAGGACTGGAATACCTCTCCTACGAAGACTGTCTGAGAGAGTTGGGGTTGTTCACCTTGGAGAAGAGAAGGCTCCGGGGAGAATTTATTGCAGCTTTTCAATACTAAAAAAGGGCTTATAAGAAAGAGACTTTTTACCAAGGCCTCTAGTGACAGGATGAGGGCCAAGAGCTTTAAACTGAAAGAGGGTAGATTTAGATTAGAGATGAGGAATAAAATTTTTTACAATGAGGGTGGTAAGACACTGGAACGGGTTGCCCAGAGAAGTTGTGGATGCCCCATCCCTGGAAGCGTTCAAACTTAGTTTGGGTGGGGCTTTGAGCAACCTGGTCTAGTGAAAGATGTCCCTGCCCATGGCAGGGGGATTGGACTAGCTGATCTTTAAGGTCCCTTCCAACCCAACCCATTCTATGGTTCTGTGAACTTCAGTTGGACTTTGTCTATCACCTTATAAACTGACTTACTTTTCACTTTTATTTTGCAAGTCTTCCTGCTCTTAGGCATCTTCATAGGCTGTGTGTACATTGTTCACCTCGACTATGTTGCTAGTCAAAATAATGGAAAACTAGAACAGTTTTGTCAGGAATCGGCAAGACTTTCTGGACTATCAGCAGCATAACAGAAAGAGGAGCAGGCCTGCAGGTTATGTGTGTAGTAACTGTTTCAGAGCCATCAAAATTGCTATGGAATGAAAAAATATCCATGTTTATAAATTGTGAGATCCAGAACCAAAGTCTATAGTTTCCTGTAGAGCCTATCATACCCTGTGTCCCAGTAAGCTGTCAAGTCCATTTTCACTCTCCCTCCTCCAATATTCTTGCTAACACTACCTTTTTCTCCCTGTTTTTCCTTTCCCTATTTCTATTTTTCACTTTCCTTCTTCACCTTATTTTTGATCTCCCACTTGCCTTCAGTTAGATGTTGTATCCTATTACATCCAACGCCTGAGGAAACAAAGAGATAACAAATACCTAGTAAAGTAAAAGCAAGATTCACCAGATTTTACTGTGATCGTCAGGGCCTGGACTCTAAGGTTACCTCCAACCTCACTTGAATTGAATTCCTTAAGTGGAAGAAGTCCCAGTGAAACAGATTTTAATTCCATCTTCTAAATCAGATAGTAATCTCTGCACTATATCCCTCCAGTGCCCAATTTCAGCTTGGCTGAAAATGTGTCTGTAAGAAAAATACAAAGTAATTTGTGGTGAGGTGAGCAAAACATTCAGATCTGAGTATTGCTGAACTTGGAAAAGTTTGAATTTAAATCCAAACTAGGACCTCAGTCTATCTTTGTCACCATACCCCAAGCCCCATCTAAACAAAATATAGAAGATCTTTTTGGGAAAGAGCAGTTTTGTCTCTGAATTCTCAGTGTGAATTAAATGATGTTTTTTCCAAGTGGTTTGTTGATATTTGTTCAGACCCTTATCAATGATTTGATTTGCCTTTTTTTTTGTACCACCTGCTCATCAAAAAGCAAGTTCTATTTTTAACATATATAAATTTGTGCTTGTCTAATAGGAATGCAGCGAAAACAAAACCATCCTGGCTGCCACACAAATCACTAGGAATACGAGGAAGATCTGGCCATCCACATTTATATTACAAATGAATGAATATAAATCTAGTAATTTTTCACTGAAAATAGATGCAGTTAGTAGTCATGCTGTTCTTCATTTAGCATTAATCAGACTAGGTTCTCCTTTCAATTCCACCAGAAGAAAGTGAGTAATTTATGCTAAATTATAACTGGAGTTGCTCCACATTTTTTCTGATGCCACTGAGAACAGAATGTGTCCCAGAAACTGCAGTTAGCTTGTCTAAATCATACCTCATATCACCATCTTCATAAGAACTTAATTATTAAGATCATTTAAAGCAATTAAAGAGCTTGATATTACATTTTGTGTCAAGCCCGGCTATCATCATATGAGACGTGGGCCCATGTGAACACCATGAAGTTCAGCAAGGACAAGTGCAAGGTCCTGCACATGGGTCAGGGCAATCCCAAGCACACATATGATCTGGACAGAGAATGGATTGAGTGCAGCCCTGAGAAGGACTTGGGGGTGTTCATTGATGAGAAGCTCAACATGAGCCGGCAATGTGCGCTCGCATCCCAGAAGACCATCTGTATCCTGGGCTGCACCAAGAGAAGCGTGACCAGCAGGTTATGGGACGCGGTTCTTCCCCTCTGCTCCCTCTGGTTATAACCCAGCTGGAGTACTGAATCCAGCTTTGGGACACCCAACATACGAAGGACATGGACCTGCTGGAGTGAGTCCAGAGGAGGGCCACGAAGATGTTCAGGGGGCTGGAGCACCCCTTCTGTGCAGAGAGTTGGGGTTGTTCAGGCTGAAGAGAAGGCTTCAGGGAGACCTTACTGCAGCCTTCCAGTACCTGAAGGGGCCTACAAGGGAGCTGGAGAGGGACTATTTACAAGGGTGTGTAGTGATAGGACGAGGAGTAACTGTTTTAAACTGAAAGAGGGTAGATTTAGATTAGATATTACTTAGAAATTCTTTATGGTGAGGGTGGTGAGACACTGGAACAGGTTGCCCAGAGAAGTTGTGGATGCCCCATCCCTGGAAGCGTTCAAACTTAGTTTGGGTGGGGCTTTGAGCAACCTGGTCTAGTGAAAGATGTCCCTGCCCATGGCAGGGGGATTGGACTAGCTGATCTTTAAGGTCCCTTCCAACCCAAACCATTCTATGATTCTGTATTTTTTTTTGAATAAATAATCTACCACATGTTGAAAGGCCAATTCCTTACAGAATTGCTACCATTAAAGGAATCACATCATTCTCAGACTCCTTCCTTCTCTGAAATTATACGACAGCTGAAACTCCAATGCAGACAACAGTTCATGTCTTCTACAAGAGTATAAGTGTTTGTTCTATATAAGGTTTATTTTTCCCCTGGGCTGTTTCCAGTGGAGGTGCAGGGTTATCCACAGCAAGGGGACAGTGTGTGTGCCTGTGGGACTTGATACTATTACTGACATACATTACATGACTTTTAATGGTGCATCTTAAAAATTCACTGTTTGGGAAGCATGGTACATTTACAGAAACTTATCTCACTGTCTGCTCAGGCCTGTTTCCCCAGCTGGTTATGTCCTCTCCATCTAATGGACTCTTAGATAAGCAGAAAGCAGATATGGAAAAGTGGCATCTTCCATCACTGCATCAACACAGTCTGTGACTCCAACGGTTTAAATCCCCATCAGAACATATAAGATGTGCCTCTTCATATGTTGTCTGATGGCAACCACTTTTACAGCTCCAAAATTACAATAAAGGCTTCCTCAAATTTCAAGACCATTGCCTTCCCAGTCTGAAGGGTAGATGAACAGGTTTTTATACATCAATAGTTGTGCTCTTCTCAGTAAAAATTGTGCTCTAGGAAAGTATGGAACTGCTTTCTAGTTTAACAGATATGTGAACATTCATATACAACTTTTGTCAGCTGCTGGTCTCAAGTTCTCTGGAAGGACCATTGGAAACATTCTTTTGTCTCTTGAGAGCTGTCTTAAGTATTTTTGTAACCTCTTTTTAGATGCCTCTTGTTGAGCCAAAAGTGAAATATGACACTTACCCTGGTGTCTGTTTAGAAGAAGGCCTAAGAAGTAATGTACAATTTGAAATTTTCTAGGTGTTATCCCTGTAAATTGTGGGAACTCATAAGAAAAATGGTTCTTTTCTGCATTACTCTGAGACATAAAAAAGGTTTCCTAAGACCCATTCAGTATCTCCTCACAAAAGCAGTTCATTCAGGAAATTTAAGTTCAAATTCAGTTAGGGCAGTATAACTGCGCCATTTGCTGTGCAGATGCAGATATGCAACATATAAAATAGAGAAGTTGGCTTTAGGGGATATAATCACCCACACACTGATGAGATCTCAGTGGTTGAGCCATGAGCAGTTCAGATCCTGAGTAGCAGACATGTTTAAAAAAAAAGATTATTCCTCAGGCATAAAGTATTATGTGAATGCAAAGTATTGCTATTTTCCAAATTTAGTGGTAGTGCATGCTTTCTTCCTAAGCAAATAGTTTAGTTGAAACCTGAAATGTAAAAGTTATTTATTTTTGATGGGTGATATTTTGGTTTTATTTCAGTGCAGACTATTTAAAGATATTCATTAAAAAACAACACACAAACTTCAAATGTGTGTAGATGACATTTCTATCTTCTCTGTAACAATTTTCAGAAGTTTGAAATACTTTCAACACAAAAAGCACAAGTGTGCCATACCACCATGCTATTCCAGATGTCTGTTCAACCTTTTGAATAAGAAGAGGTCAATTTAATCAAGCCATCGTGGCAGACAAATGCAGTGATATACCTACACTGCAAGTATTTATTATGTTTGACAGGTGCTTATGTAGTTGTCAGACAAAGTGCAGCTCTGCATAGACTAGGATATNAGAAGTTTGAAATACTTTCAACACAAAAAGCACAAGTGTGCCATACCACCATGCTATTCCAGATGTCTGTTCAACCTTTTGAATAAGAAGAGGTCAATTTAATCAAGCCATCGTGGCAGACAAATGCAGTGATATACCTACACTGCAAGTATTTATTATGTTTGACAGGTGCTTATGTAGTTGTCAGACAAAGTGCAGCTCTGCATAGAGTAGGATATATACTTCATTGTTGGGCTTCAGGAAAAGGATTATATTTGAATTGCTTGCATGTGGTTGCTTAAGAAAAAGCAATATGTTCTTGTAGAGGTGAAATGAAAGGCCTTACTTACCAAAATTGACTGTCTCTCAATAGCTCATCCCCTAAACTTTTCTTAACAACAGTCTGAATACCAGCTGGCATCTTGAGCAGGACTATAAATGAGCTGTGAAGAAAGCAGTGAGGACTGTCTTGAATTTGAAAATGAATTTCCATTTAGCAATGCTCCAGATTTTTTGTTGTTGTCAGACCTCTGAATGTTATACAGTGGAACATAAAGTTTTTGTGTAACAGTGATGTTCAGTTTGAATATTTTCTAGGCCTGAGCTGCAGACTTCATTTTCTAACTTCCCTCTGAAGAAGAGAAGCTAGTCCTGCACTAGTGAGCTCAGGAGATACTTTCTGGAGAACACCAAGCAGCCTGTGACCTACTTAACATAAAATAGATGTCTAGGTTTGAACGGTATTTACTTCCCTAGTCAGTTATTTATAAAACAATTAAAGAGCAGAAAGCGTTCATAAATTAATTTTCATTAAGGTGATTCAGGAATGCTGAGAAATAAAGGCAAACTTACTTGAACGAGTCATTCAAACAATACCCAAAGTTCTGCTCTCAGCTTTCCTTGACTATAGCTATTTATGGGTACTCTGTGTCTGTTTGAAATATGGTATAATACTTTAGGAAATGCGACTATAAATTCCAAATAATCACGTGCTGCAGTTTGTTAATCATAAGTGAAATACAGAACATAAGAATTGTTGAAGTCAAATTGTTCTGGCCAGATATTTTATCTCTGTAATTCTCATTCATTAACTGATCAATAACAAAAAATTTGAAATACTGTATTTGTATCAGGAAAATCTCATAAACATCTGGAAAACAATCGAGATCTTAGACTGTATGTAGCAAGGTGTGCTGAGTAGGTAATCTACCCAGGAAAAACTATGCTGGGGCAAGTGCATTGATGTACATTGTATTTTCATGTATAGAAATAATTCCAGGATTTTGGCTTTGTATTTCACAAAGCGAATTTCACTTCATGTTTTTAATTGCTGGTATTGACCTCAATTCCCCTTTACAGAGTTACCCCTTTAAATTACTGAAGTAATGTCAGAATATGATGAGGAAGGTGATTGTACCCTCTGTAGTTGTTTCTAACATAGTGCATAGGATATGCTCATCTAAACTGCCTGTCTGACCAAAGTTTCAGTAAAATCCTTCAATAATTTTACTTTCCACTGTCGCTTTCTCATCTGGAGGCAATGCTCATCAGCCATTAAAAACTGCCACTGGAATTTGTGGTCTTCTCAGAGCACTGTTTAGACCTTTTCTTGGAAATATATGAGGAAGCCATGACTATTTCTTAGCTCTCGTAATATCAGGAACATTTGGAATAAAAATCAGAATGTGAATTATTCCCATGATGTGTCCTAGCACAGACTGTACTGACTAGCTGTTTTCCAGAGTGACTGCAAGACTGGTTCAGTTACAGACAGATGCTTCTAATCAGTGTGGGTCATGTGGGAAGGGAGGGGTTCATCTTTATTCTTTACAAATAACCATTTAAATATTTTATTTTTAAAGTAAATGACAAAAAAACCCACCCCACATTGTATATTGTGAGTTTGATCAAAAGGCCTATCAATCAGGTAATTCAGTTTCCAGTTAAAAGATAAACTAATACTGATAAATTTGCATTTTTCCCCTCATTCTTTAATCTGACTTTTATCTTTTGTGAATGACATTGGACATATATAGTTATCCAAAATGAATATTTTGTTTATGTATATGGATTCTTCAGATTGCCCGTATTAACGACTCTTAACCTTTAAACTGATTTATAAACATGTAAGAATAAAATGTCAGCATTCATTTGTCATCTCGCAGCAAACTGTCAGCATTCGTTTCTCAGCTAAAATAGAATATCTGTCTAAGAATTTACATTAGGCTTTGTAATCAAACTAGATTAACACCAGTGCAGCTCAGCACGAAAACTTGATATCAAGCGTACACACTCCATTAATACCTTAATGTGCATTCCAGGCTACATCTCGTCATGATCTAGTGAATTCAGTAGGACTTGTTGCTGAAAAATGTGACCGACTCATGCAATCTTTTCATCTAACACATAAGCATAATGCTATAATGGTTCATAAAAGGGAAGGGACAAAGTTCTAAAGGATAAATACTGGACATTGGCAAGCAATGGTTTACATTCATGAGGAGTGAGAGAGAAAACTGCAATGAATGGATCTTGGCTTGGAAATTCACACTGTACTTCTATTGACCAAAATGTGAGCAATAACATAGCTATTTGTTGCTAGTTGAAAGGGTACATTCCCCAAGGAGGTTTATGATATCATCCATTCAACTGGATGGCAATCAAATTTCTGCAATTGTTCAAAATAATCAGCTAAGCTGAGTTACTACTACTTCAGACTTGATTTTATTTCACAGAATCACAGAATGGTAGGGGTTGGAAGGGACCTCTAGAGATCATCTAGTCCAACCCCCCTGCTAAAGCAGCTTAGCCTAGAGCAGGGTGCACAGGAATGCATCCAGGCGGGTTTTGAATATCTCAGGAGAAGGAGACTCCACAGCCTCCCTGGGCAGCCTCTCCAGTGCTCTGTCACCCTCACAGTAAAGAAGTTCCTCCTCATGTTCAGGTGGAACTGCCTGTGCTCCAGTTTGTGCCCACTGCCCCTTGTTCTGTCGCTGGGCACCACTGAAAGGACTCTGGCCCCATCCTCATGGCACCCGCCATTTAGATATTTATCAGCATTGATGAGATCCCCTCTCAGCCTTCTCTTTTCCAGGCTGAACAGACCCAGGTCTCTCAGCCTTTCCTCATAAGAGAGATGCTCCACTCCCCTCATCATCTTTGTTGCCCTCCGCTGGACTCTCTCCAGTAGTTCCAGTAGTTCTCTGTCTCTCTTGAACCGTTTCTGGAACAGATCTGGAATGCTTACTGAAATGGTGGAAGGAGCACCCCATTACATGAAAGGAAAAAATCAGTGAGTACACCCTATGTGGAGTTAGTACTCTGACTTCCTTGAATGCAAAGGAAGGATCAAAATCAGTGGAGACATGGCTTTGGGTGGTAAGATCCTGTATGTGTACAAAATATGGAGCAAAGGAAATCACATAGAAGGACCCAAGNATAAGCATAATGCTATAATGGTTCATAAAAGGGAAGGGACAAAGTTCTAAAGGATAAATACTGGACATTGGCAAGCAATGGTTTACATTCATGAGGAGTGAGAGAGAAAACTGCAATGAATGGATCTTGGCTTGGAAATTCACACTGTACTTCTATTGACCAAAATGTGAGCAATAACATAGCTATTTGTTGCTAGTTGAAAGGGTACATTCCCCAAGGAGGTTTATGATATCATCCATTCAACTGGATGGCAATCAAATTTCTGCAATTGTTCAAAATAATCAGCTAAGCTGAGTTACTACTACTTCAGACTTGATTTTATTTCACAGAATCACAGAATGGTAGGGGTTGGAAGGGACCTCTAGAGATCATCTAGTCCAACCCCCCTGCTAAAGCAGCTTAGCCTAGAGCAGGGTGCACAGGAATGCATCCAGGCGGGTTTTGAATATCTCAGGAGAAGGAGACTCCACAGCCTCCCTGGGCAGCCTCTCCAGTGCTCTGTCACCCTCACAGTAAAGAAGTTCCTCCTCATGTTCAGGTGGAACTGCCTGTGCTCCAGTTTGTGCCCACTGCCCCTTGTTCTGTCGCTGGGCACCACTGAAAGGACTCTGGCCCCATCCTCATGGCACCCGCCATTTAGATATTTATCAGCATTGATGAGATCCCCTCTCAGCCTTCTCTTTTCCAGGCTGAACAGACCCAGGTCTCTCAGCCTTTCCTCATAAGAGAGATGCTCCACTCCCCTCATCATCTTTGTTGCCCTCCGCTGGACTCTCTCCAGTAGTTCCAGTAGTTCTCTGTCTCTCTTGAACCGTTTCTGGAACAGATCTGGAATGCTTACTGAAATGGTGGAAGGAGCACCCCATTACATGAAAGGAAAAAATCAGTGAGTACACCCTATGTGGAGTTAGTACTCTGACTTCCTTGAATGCAAAGGAAGGATCAAAATCAGTGGAGACATGGCTTTGGGTGGTAAGATCCTGTATGTGTACAAAATATGGAGCAAAGGAAATCACATAGAAGGACCCAAGCACCAAAGGCGGCATCACAGCCCGGCACGTTTCCTGCCCTCCCTAGATCCTGTGACAGATGCACAGACATTTCTTGCTGGGAGGGCTCAGTGCCAGCGTGGCCATCCCAGGCTCACAGCCCCCGCCTTCCGCAGGGCCTTGAGAGAACTCGCCAGACTCTTCTTACTATTGCTCTGAAAAGACAGAAAAATCATCTCCGAGCAAAGATGACAGAAGAATGTGTTTCTGTAAATATGTTAAAGAAGAGCTGTAAATGTTATGCTGAAGCCTTGCATTTGAATTCAAATATTCAACAACTCCAAATGCAGGAGACTCTGCATGAGGGAAGCCTGGATATTTAAAGTCTAACAGCTTTTGTTTAAAGCTATTCAGAGTATTGTAAATACATTTCATCATGTTTTATATTGTTTATAATGTTTTCTTTGGGTACGTAGTGTTTGCTTACTCAGAAACTGCATAGAATTCTGTCTTTGAAGAGGATGGGAAGTTGTTCACATTTATTTATCAATGTTTTACATACCACAATTCCTGATTTTTAACTGTATAATACTTTCTCAAAAGTCATAAAAAAAAAAATCCTGGCTTACAATTGAACACAGTCAAGTTTTGTTTCAGGAAAGTTAGGTTACAGAATGAAGTATAATAATATCTCAGTTCCCCTACTGTGTAGCACAGTATTTCCAAGTATTTGGTCTCAAGTTAAAACAAGTATTTTTGAGGCATTTTAAATACTGATTTTCAAATTAGTTAGAACTTTAGGCCTGTGGTGAGAGGCATGATTTTTTGCTCCATTACTTCCAGCGGCAGGCAGCCTAGCTGCTGTCACCCTTGAGGTATCCGTGGGTCTTTCCAAGAACAGAGTAACTGGGTGTTACAACTCTCCTGCCCATGTACAACTTTGCTGCCTGTGGATCTTGACTTAGTTAAAAGAAAGAGCGTTGCCTCCTGCATGGCCAGTGCTACTGCACACTGATTTTTATTTGTCCTTCAGCCAAATACAGAGCTGACCAGAACTTTGTTGGTTATTTTGAAGAGATATAACATTTTCCTTATTCAATTACCTAGATCTTGTAAAAAATCAGTATGAATGTTGGAGTTGGAGCAAGCTGTCTTGTAAGTATTCTGTCCATGCTACTTTGTCCTAAATGCCTGGTACGGTCCTGCTTCAGCAAACTTTGCTTTAAAAAGGGGAGTATTTTGTAGTGTTTTCATATTCGGGATGTCATGTTTCACATTTGCTCTGAGGAACAAACTTCTGATCCTGGACTTCCCTCTTCTGGCAGTTCAGTATATTCTTCAGTCTTGACTTACGTGACTCAAACACCATGTGACTTGGGTGGTCAAACGTAACTAAGCAGTGTAACCTAAATGATGAATATTGAACACTCAACACAGAAATATGAATTAAAAACAAAAAAAAAGGAGCAACTTCACATTTGGTGAACAAATTAAAATAATATTGACAGATATTATATGTTCCTGCACACAGTTATTTTTCGTCATCTGTTATCAATTCGGTATTGATAAAGCATATTGATAAAGGTATCTCTCTAGGATGTATTTGTTATATTCACAGATCGTTGTAATAGAGCAAAATATTCTTCACAATTAGCTGAATCCCCCCTCACTCCTAATGTAGCACTCCTGACCATGGGCAGATTAGTGTGAAATTTAATTTGTGCTAATCTGTCCAAGACCGAGGAAGCACAAAATACATTTTATGCAGTGTTTACCCACTTACACCCATATATAGATAAATGCATGACTGACAAATCATGCAGCTTTAGGTTTACTGGAGTGAATATCTATAGTGCCATTAGGCCTGTATTTCATTATTTCATTTTTGTTGCCATGAGAAAACAAGGACTGGACTCATATTCTTAGCGAATACGTGAATGTAAATCTGTAAAGTTTTAGAATAGGTTTAGACATATCGACTTATATCAACAGAGTAGCTGTCACTTTTCTACTACTTTCATATGGGTTACGTAGAAAAGATTATTTTTTTTCCTTTGTATAGTATTGCCAGTATTTTAGAGAACTTATCTTAGTAGGGAAAAGCTACAGATTTTGTGACTGAAACCAAGAGTGTAATTTGCTACATGAACATCTGAAAACAGCTGCTCCTCTAGTTTCGACTGCAGTAGGAGTGCTGCTGAAGTTGCGGACTCTTGTTGCAGGAATTGGTTCTGATTTGCTTCAGCCTGATAGAACCAGATGTGCGGAGCGAGCCGACTCGCACACCAACCACTGCGTCTCCGAAGGGTGCTGTGAAAATGTTATTACTGCTCAGACATTGCGAAGATCTCTCTATAATTCTCACATAGTTTGAAAATACACACTTTGTTACCCCAGAAAAAGCCTGAAAAACAGTGGGGTGAATGCTAAAAGGCGACATGATTTGACAGTTATTTATATGAGGTATTTGGGAATGTGTTTGCTGTGAAAGCAAGGGCCGTCCAGTAGCTTCCAAGAGTTGTTTGGCAGTTATTCATTTTTTTAAAAAAAATGAATTCTTCTCCATGATTTATGTTTATGGCCAAAATGGAATTGAGTGTCTTTCCGTTAGGAGTCTGGCAGAGTTCAGCCCATGTTTTGCTATCCATGGACAAGCCTGTCTCTAATTTACTGATGGGATACAGTGAAGCAAGGCAGGGGTTGTGAGCTTTGTGAGCAGCGGCAGGGATGCTCAGGGTGGATAAACAGGTGCCTGGTATTTCTGCGAATTTGGACGTATTTCTTTAGGATTAGATCCAAATTGGACAACCAGTACACTGTGAGAATTTACCCGTTGTGGGATTGCAAACTGCTATGAACTTGATTGTGAAAGGCTGCACTGCGATGTCCCATGTGGACTTTACTTTGCATAAGTAATTCAAACTGATCAATATGTACTTCCCAACAGATGGAAGGAAAACCCTTGTTTTGTGCAAGTAGCTAAAAGCAAAGGCAAAACATCTTCACATTTGTAGGTACTTTCATTGCGGGGCTGTGGAGGTGATTTTGACAGGATAACAGCAGTTTGCATTCAGCCTTTTACAAAGGCAGATTTTGATGGGGGTTTATGCAGCAAATGTTCTTTCCTGGTATTTGCTGCTCTCCTTTTATGACTCCCAGTGTCCACATTTGCCTGTTAATCATGCATAGCCAATATTCAGGTGGCAATGCCATGCTTTGGCAGACAGCAGCTGCGGATCCCGTTTGTTTTTTGTAACCAAACATAAACAACATACCGGTTCACTTGGAAAACCTTTGCTGCTATGGTTCAGCAGCTGAGCTAAGAAATTAAAGGGCTGGAGTGTGTTAATGTGTTGCAAGGTCATACGAGAAAATAGTGCATTCTGTAAAACATAAATATAGTTCAAAGAAAAGACATATATTTTGCTGTTGGACAGAACTGTCATAGTTAATTAGTCATTATTATATATTATTTATTGTTCATATAAAACCACAGAGGCATGGCATATTTTTATAACAAGTCTGTACCTCTTACTGTGCTAGCCAGCTGAGTCTGCTTGTGAACATCTCCAACCCAAATATCAATTTGAATTTCAAGCATGCAGAGAGGAAACATTTTGTCTTCTCAAACCCAGCCTGTTTAAGGGCCAATAAACTACTGGCCTGATTCAGCATTAGAAGTGCCTTTGCCTTCCCTGATGAGGTCCCTGATACCTCCTTGCATGTTTATGGCCTGAGTTTTCTCTCCCTGGGGTGCAGCCCTTCTGAGGCTAGGAGCCAAGATTTAGTTGGAAAGTTCTGTGCTTCTCCTAGTGAAGGATTTTGTCCATTGAGACATGTGGTCAATGCACTTTTCTAACCTTAAGAAGTCTGCCTGATGACTGGAAATTTTTAAAACCAGGCGTTATACTGCTGTGTTTTGCCTTAGGATCTTCCTAATTGCAGCCATGCCCAACCTGTGGATTTTACAAGTCAGACTGTTTGCCAGGTGCTTTCTAATAAGATCTGGTCACACAAAATCCTCCTTACCACCTTTATCTCATCCAGTTACTCTCGGAAAAGTCTGGTGTGTCAGGCCCATCAAGGAGCTGAGAAAGAGTTTTGGAGTGAACTGCTCTGTACCATTTCCTCAATGTTTTCAAAGGGACACATGAATATACTTCTCCCTCTCTGGGATATATTTTCTGAGAGTGCTGCTATTGACCTATCTCAAGAGAACAGCGAGTGATACGATAACACAATCAAGAATCGGTATTTATAATATTATTACAAGAAACTCCTAGTCTATCACAACTAGTTCCGTCACTAAAAAAACTTAAGCCCTTCTTAGAAGAGTTTACAGAGGTTGGCTGGCTTCTAATATATATATATATATGAACTGTCACCACTTAACTTTGTTACTAATACACAGCGTTACTTTAGCTCCAGCTATTTGAACAATACTTTTGACAGTGGAAGAGACTCAAATACATCTTTTATAATGTGAAGGAAAGGGCAATGCACATTCAAGTGAAGAAGGAAGTTCCTAAACTGTCGGGTGCAGAGGTGCACAAAGGAAGAACGAAGGAGAAATGCAAATATCATCTTCTAATGGATTTTTGACAAAGTTATATTCTGGTCAGAGTTTATCAACAGTTGAACCACAGTATTCTGGGTACTTTTTTCTGTCCCACTAACGAAAAAAGGTCAAAAATGTAAACTAGATTAAAATCTTTCCTGTCTGGATTGTCAGGAGATCGACATCTTTTTTACATTTTTCAAGGTAGCAGGATGGATTGATAAGAGCTGTCAGTGAAAAGATCTTCAATTACGTTTAGCACTGCCTTATTCTTCACCTTTCAAAACTATTTTAACCTCTTTCTCAAGTTCATTCAGGAATTGGGCCCTAAAATCATTTACAATAACTCACTCACTGTGTGTGAAATTTGAAGTTACAGTTCAAATCACTTTCTTCAGAAAATATATGATCCTTATGCCTACACACTGCAGACCCACACTCCCAGTTGCAGCTGGAGTTATAGGTTATAGATTGTTATCTGTGCCTTTTTACAAGGTCACTCATTCCTTTCTTGTTGCCTTACGAGTTTTTCTGCTCTTGTCATTTCAAATGGTATCATGTCTATCGATCATCATCTTCATGTCTTAGGTTTTTATGTCAGCCTCTTGCTGTCTCAAATTGAAGCTTTAAAAAGTCTTATCCTCTGCAGGCATTGTAACTGGAATCACACCTAACCTATTACTACTGCTGTAATATCTTCCACGATTACTGTAAGTACAGTACATCTGATAGGATCTGGAAAGCAAAGTACAGACTCTGTAGTCGATAGTGACTTTTCTGCTGCCATTGGAAAACATTTTTATCTTCCTAGGAATTATTATCATCAAGGGAATCTAAACATTTCAAAAATAGAATAAAAACTAAAACACATTTGCCAACTGTTTCTACCCATTTCACCTCTCCATTAAAGTATAAAAGCTGTAGATCTCCTACTGAAAGATTTCGATACATTTAAATGATTTGGTTTAATAAGGTGAACATGAAAACACCTGAGCTACGTAGAACAATAACAATAAAGTCATACCATTAGTATTTTATATATTTTTATTAACTCCATGAGTTACGTTGACTTAAGCTAAAGGAAAATCATTTTTCTAGCACTTTTGTGTCTCATTTGTAGCAGAACTGAGTAAGTAGATACAAGCTCTTTTCTTCCTCCATTCTTTCTAGCCATCCCCAACTTTCATTGAAAGGTAACTGAATTATGAATACAATGTTTCAGAAAGACAAAAAAAGGCTTAAATTGATATAACAGCTTTAAAAGTATTAAAAAGAGATGTCCATTAATATTATCCATATTAGTGGATATTTATTGTACTGATAAATTGTTCTGTCAAGGCTGAGTTCAGAGCTGAATTGAAAAGCTTGAACGTTTACAGTGCAACTAAGCATTAACACATCAGCAAAGCAGAAACTCTGATAGTTGAGGTTACAGACAGAGAAGATTAAATGCGTTTTATATCTCTAGAGAAGTATTTATCATAGACTATTGATATTTACAGTTGCTTCAGATGCATTTTTACTTTATTTGTTGTTAACAACTGCCATTAAAAAGAGCGTTAAGAACTATTTATGCATTAGTTTTTATACATATATATTTAGTAATGTCAAATTCTGTGTTTCTGTGTGTTTTTTTCTATAGAGTAGACCCTTGTAAGCAGGTCTGTGCATACCGTATTACCAAACTAATCTATATTGCAAACATAAACTCTGTATCAAGTATTTATCATTTTAAATGTATGCAGAAAGTACCCCACAGCTAAAGATTTAGTGCTAAACTAAGAAAAACCAGTTTGTGGTCAAGCCGCGTCCCATGACTGCCCATTTGTGTTCAGCTACTGGCATGTTTCCTGGCAATTTTAGCCCATGCTAGCTAGATTTCTCACAGGCAAACCTGAGCATAATTTGGTCTTAATGACATTTACTGAAGAACTAGAATGCTCAGCCTCCTGTGGAGTGCAACACCCTAATGGATTCTAAAATAATAAGACTAGAAATCCAAATAAAAATATTCACTGAAATCTTCTGAGACAGAGATACAAAATCTCACTTAACTTTTGTGTTGCAAAAGGATGCAGAGGAAGAGTTGCATGTTTGTTTTGAGAGCTTTTCTCCCATCAGAAAGAATATAAGGTACCTAGAATTTGATATTCAAATCCTTATGTGTTGACAGCACACTAATCTTTCTAAAGTTGCAGACAAATAAAGCAGCTATGCCTGATTGTGACAGAGTGATACATAAGACTGTGAAAGATTAGAGAGAAGGAGGAGATTCTTATTTCTCCAGTTCTGGCTGGTCCTTTATCTTAATACCTCTAGGTGGTTACATGTTTAATGATGATGTCCTTTATGAATTAGGTCTGTAATCCAGATCATTAATGTAATCCAGATCATTAATGAAGATGGTTAACAGTATTGGTTCCAGTACTGAGGACACCACTAGTGACTGCCCTGCAGCTGGACTTCATGCTGCTGATCACAGCCCTTTCAGCCCAGCAGTTCAGCCAGTTTTCAGTCCACTTCCCTGTCCATTTGTTTAGCTCATACTCCATCAATTTATCTATGAAGATGTTAAGGGAGACAGTGTTGAAAGCCTTGCTAACGTCGAGATAGATAAACAGTATCTGCCTCTCTCCCCTTATCTACCGAGGCAGTCACCTCATTGTAAGAAGTTTTCAGATTGTTCAGGCATGATTTCCCCTTTGTAAATCCATGGTGACTACTCACATTCCCCTTCTTACCCTTCATATGTTTGGAAATTGTTCTTAGGTTTATTTCCTGCATCACGTTCCAAGCTGACCAGCCTGTAGTTTGCTTTTTTCCTTCTTGCTCTTCCGTAAGATAGGGGTAACCTTTGCTTTCGCTTGGTCCTCAGGAGCCTCCTCCAGTTGCTCTAGCCTTTTACAGATAATCAAGAGCGGACTCACAATGACACCAGCCAGCTCCCTCAGCAGCCGTGGGTGCATCCTTTTAGGTCCCATGGACTTCCATATGTACAGTTTGTTTCAATGTTCCATGACCTAATAATACTTGTCCACCAAAGGCAAATCTTCTTTGCTCCAGACTTTCCCTCTGGTCTCAGGATTATATTGGCTGTCTGCATAGACTTTGGGTATCCCACAATCCCTTTTTCAAAGGCATCATCAGATAAACAAAGCAAAAGGAGTTGCCTCCCTGGAGCACTTGGATTTTGTGCCAAGGGGCACAAGTGAGCTGTGTCAGCAGCCTGGGCTGAGACTGAAAATGGATGGGATGACTACAAAATATGGCCAGTCTCTGGAGCAGCTCTGGGTTCAGGTGTCTCCAGGAGCAACCTGTCAGATACACATCTGAAATCCAGCACATGGGAACTTACAAATTACTGACAGTTTTGTATGACAGAAAAAGAGATCAGTCTGATAGGTACACAAGCAGTTCTTTATTCCAGGCTCTGGCACTAGCCAGCCGTAAGGCTTAGACTCCAGTATGAAGTTTGACCTCCGGTGACACACCATAGAATGTGTAAAATTCAACATGGGTAGAGCAGTCAAGGTTTATATGGCCCAATTGACACACCCTGACACATAGAATTCTCCTTCATAAAGGTATGTTTTTCCACGTTTGCTTTCTCTTATGGCTTTGAAATTAGGGAGGCAGCATATCCTTTGCTCCAAAGAAATAGGAAAAAAAGTAATTTCATTTCAGAAACTCTCACACAGCTCGTTGCTGAATTTGATGAGCAACTTGGGCATGAGTTATTAATGAAGCTGGCATAAAGTAGATAGTAGGTCAATAGGACACACATAGTAATTAAAATGCAAAGTTTGCATTGTTTTTAAGTAATGCCATTGGGATGCAGGATGCTGGTGGTGCATACAATTTAAGAAACAACCCAATAACATCTATAAACAGCAGATAAAATGATTTTTTTGGCCATTACAGATAGTGAGAAAAACATTATGGAAAAAAAGAGATGAATATTCTTTGGATTTAACATTGTTATTTCTTTTTATGGCAGTTTTTAATTAAAGTAAAATTGATCAGATCAGTAGACAATCAAAACAAAATGAATGATTGCAAATATTGTCAATACGCATGTGTGCATGAGTTTTTCTGTGAATGTAACTTGTGTGATGTAATTTAACTTCTAGTCAAAGTCAGTGGGGCCATGATAACCTCCTTTACTTCTATACTGACAGACATATCTTTATACTATAGCATATCATGAAGACTAATTATCTGCCATTACTTATGTCAATAATTTATCATTTCTTACCATCCCTATTGAGTGTATAAACATTCTTTTTAGGTGTTGCAATTTTAGATTTTACTGTTTCAGCACACATAATATTTAAAACAAAAATCTACTGAGTCCTTTTCAGATTGAAAATTTTCTGAATTGCAAATACGATGATGGCAATGGTGAACTGCTGCAAGAAGGAGCTTTCAGTGTGTCTTCAAGGAAATTCACAGCATGACTACTTATGCAATTAGGTATTTGTATGAATATGCACAATAGTTGCCTTGAACCTCTTCGCAAACCAAATATTTTCTAACACAGACGTCAGCATTGAATTAATAAAAAAGGTGTTCGATATCATGCAGGAAGAGAGCTTTCATTCTAGCAGCAGCACACAATACCTGTTTCAATCTATTCATTAATCTACTCCTTTCCAGAAACAGCCTCCAACATCTGGAAATTCCTAGGTGCTGCGCCAAGATGACATCTTCTCCTGCAGCCCCACATCAAGACGGAAGAGGTCTAACGCACCCAAAGGATGCAGCAAACATTTACAGCTCCCGTTCCTTCTCTGGTGTGTTCCTGGGAAACCACAGCTTCCAGATGCTCAGTGCTATGGGTTGGAAATAAACTCTCAGTTTATTCCTAAAGAAATAAAGTGGCATGTGAAAGAGATTACACAGATCCAGAAAGTTCCAGTAAAATAAACTTCTCTTGGGAGAAAAAGAAAAAAGGAAAAAGAGAAAAGGGTTTCCAAGCAGCATCTGATTATAAACTTCTGTTGCCAGTTCATTGCATCTCTAGGATCACTGAGTTTGATGAGAAAATATTGCAACCTCTGCTATGGTTTCAGGCAAAATCATTACAATTCTCATCATTTTCTACACAAATTACCCGTAAGGGAGGGCTCCTTTAAACAGTCAGCAGCAATCCAACTTGTGCTCATTGTACGGTGGTTGCTGTTGCTAAGGTTATATCTACACAGCAGAGTGCATAATAAATTCACAGACTGTAGAGTGCAGGAGTATTCATGTTGAGTATCTGCCAGTGCATCCGCAGTGTTTGAGCGTGATCGCAGCGAGTAGTTTCCTGGCTGGCTCACAGATTCCAATGCACTGTTGCAGTCGATGAGTCTCTCTACACCGCAGATGAGATGATTGAAAAAAAAACACTACCGGAAACATAAAAGGCTACCTTTTGCCTTGGGGAAACTCCTGTACTATTTCTTTACGTAGGTGTGTGGGACAGACACAGGACAAAGATACGAGGTAGAGGGATAGCGACAGATTTTCCTTTAGACAGGCGAGTGCTTATTCAGTTGTCCTGCAGGAAATGTAGCATGCCAGAATTGAATCGCCTAGTTTAAAAGACTTCAGACTGCAATTAAACGTGTAGGAGGGCAGTAAGTGTAACCGCACCCCTGTAAAAGTGCAAAATACATTGGTGAGTAGGACTGGGGAAGGGGTGCTGGCAGTGATGATGAATGCCCTCAGTAAGGTGTTGCGTCTACAAAAGGCAGCCAACCTATATAAAAAGAACTTTCCTCTGCTTCATTTGACATCAAGGTTAGGGGGTTTGTTTGTTTTTGTGCTTTTTTGCTTTTTATCCTGGACCGTGGCTTAAAAACCCCAGATGATTCAATCAAAAAGACTGGATAGGTACTAACCACACTAGAAGTGGTAATTTTCAGTTTCTAACAGTCCATGTCCAATCCCTCAAACTGGGGCTTTATCAATCTTTTTTTTTTTCTAGACAGCATAGACAGCAGAAAATCCTCAGTAGCAGAAGCTATTTAAAGTCCCTGGCCCAATATCGAATCCTCAGATTTGGCAGTAGCGGGTTTCAGCTGGATTTTCTGGGCAGTAAGTAACTCAGCAGCAAATTTACTCTTTTTAATACAATGGCAACAGTCCTTGGAAGTAGCAGGAATGACTTCAGATGGTGCCAAAATTTAAATGAAAAATCTGACTATAGCTGGCCTTGCAGCCTGTTGGCAGCACACTGTGTGCTTCTGCGGGAGACCAGGGTTCAGGAGTGAGCTCAGGGGTCCTGCCCAGCTGCTGCAGACGCCCCCGGGAGCGCCCGGGTGATGGACCCTCGCACCGCCGTGGGCTGATGTGCCAACCCGACAAGTAGTCTGAAAGCATGGGGAGGTGCAAAGATCAGTGGCAGAGTATGGCAAAACATGTATCTCATTGGACATACAGGTATGTGTACGCCCAACAAGAGGGCTCGGAAAAGCCTGAAGATCCAGTCTCGACTGCTTTCTAATCTGCTGCTGCTATTTTTACTAGTTTTTGTTTGTTATTCCTTTACACTAATGAATACATTCTTCCTTTACACAGAAGAGATGTAAAGAGGACAAAAGCACCTCTCTTGAAGAACAACGTTTTCCTCCAGGAACTAGATATGTAGTTTGTAAGATTTGTAAGATTTCTTTTAATGCAACTCATGTAGGTTTGCTATCTCTACAGCACAAGTGTACACAGTCATCACTTTTTGAGAAAAAAGAAAATGGAAAAATACCAATGGAGAAGAAATCCTTATGGTTGCAGGTAAACTTGCCTTTTCAGGTGCCCAATAAGTAAGTCTATGTACTGATACCTGCTTGGGATAAGCCTTAACTCTCTCCTGAGAGATGCAGTGGGTATGTGAATACATACAGCAGGCGTATGCCGGCTGTGAGAACAGTCCTGGGAATTGGGAAACTATCTCAGGTTTGCTAATACACACATAGTCTGCGAGGCTCTTCTTGCAATGAAATCCCCAGCAGTGTAACCAGGGAAAAGCAGTGTTTTCCCTTGAGTGGAAAAGATTGAGGGTCAGCTCATAACTCCCACTCTTTCCTGGCCTGTCAAGATCAGCACTGTGGGAGCTGCACATTTTTACAACCGCTTGGTCTAATCAGTACAAATTTTAAGAATCTTCCACTACTCAAAAATAAAATATAGGTTGGACAGTACTTAAGCAAGTCCAGAAAAATAATCACTGCACATATGCTTAAGTTAAGCACATGCCTCAGAGCTTTACTGTAATGTGGCTTCATTGAAAGGAATAAGACATAGAAAAATTATATCAACAAACACAACTGCTTGGTTGAAAATGCATTTTACTCACCTGCTCGCTGCTATAGAGAGCATATTATCAACAGACTCCTTTTAAATTTACTCACTGTGATGCTGGGAATTTTTTACCTACTTTTGGGAAAAAAGGCAGTTTTCAGTCCAAAGTTGTAAACCCTTGAGAAAAGGATTTTGAACAGATCCCCCACTGTGACTGGAATAAAAACATACCAGAAAACATACCAGAAAAAGCGCATGCTGGGATGCCTGCCTCCTAAGAAACTATGCCTTCTCCTTCTCAATCACATTGTGATTACTATTCTTACATACCTCAGCCACCTAGCTAGGCATCTTGCTTCACTTCCATGGGAGGTATTGCAAGGTTTGAAATACACTCTGGAAAAGAAAAAACACAAGCACAAAGATGCCTAATAAACCTGAAATGAATCATTTATTTTCATTGTTAAGCATAGCAAGCACAGAAAAAGAAGTATAGAGTGAACATAGATAGCAAAGTAAGAAAATACAAAAATATGTTCTTGGGAAACAAGTATTAGTCCTCAGACAGAGGAAAGTCCAGCAGGAGTTTCTAGTGCAATGCAAGTTTTGAAACATTTGGGTTGAGCAGACCTTACCAATAAACTTTCGCTACAGGTATTCACGGGCACACTTTGCATCTTACTCATTGTCTACCTTGACTTCATATATATATATCTTTTGTATTATATATTTGTTGTCTACATCAGCTTCATGCTGTACCTCTTTATGTATGTCGTCTACCTTGACTTTAGCAAGTATTTTGACAATGTCTCCCACAATGGCCTCGAAGGAAAGCTTAGGAAGTGTGGACTAGATGAGGGGAGAGTGACATGGATGGAGAACTGGCTGAACGGCAGAGCTCAGCATGTTGTGATCAGTGGCGCAGAGTCTAATTGGAGGCCTGTGCCCTGGTGAGACTACATCTGGAGTGCTGTGTCTAGTTCTGGGCTCCCAAGCTCGAAGAGACAGGGAACTACTGGAGTCCAGTAGAGGGCAATGAAGATGATAAGGGGACTGGAGCATCTGTCTCATGAGCAGAGGCTGAGGGACCTGGGTCTATTTAGCCTGGACAAAAGAAGACTGAGAGGGGATCTGGTCAATGCTTATAAATATCTAAAGGGCAGGTGTCAAGAGGATGCGGCCAGGCTCTTTTCAGTGGTGCCCAGCGACAGGACAACAGGCAACGGGCACAAACTGGAGCACAGGAAATTCTGTCTGCACATGAGGAAGAATTTCTTTACTGTGAGGGTGACAGAGCACTGGCACAGGCTGCCCAGAGAGGTTGTGGAGTCTCCTTCTCTGGAGATATTCAAAACCCACCTTGATGTGCTCCTGTGCACCCTGCTCTAGGCTAACCTGCTTTAGCAGGGGGGTTGGACTGATGATCTCCAGAGGTCCCTTCCAACACCTGCCATTCTGTGATTCTGTGATTCTCTGATTTCTCACCCTCACTGTTGTCAAACACGTAACACAAATACATTTTCCTCCATTACAAACACTGAAATATTTGAATGTATCAACCAAACCTCTATACAGTGCCTGCTCTTGCAAGTCTTCCCTTCAGGATCTTAACTTTGCCTGTTCTGTCTTCTGTGTGTGCACTTTTGAAGTTTTGAAATTATTTGAATGTAAATTCTTTTTTTTTTTAAACCAGAAAACCGAGAAAGAAGGTAACTGAGGTACTCTTCCCATATGTGTATGTGACCCACACAGTAGACATTTGCTGGTACAGTGTATGTTTCAGGAAATGCAAAGTCTGAGAGAGAGATTAAAAGAATAGTCCACAGTAGGGCTCTATCACTGAGAAATATTTTTGACCGGAGTTAGGAGATAGGATAAGGAATAATCAGATTTAATGGGAAGGATCTGTTTTTAAAGACCATAGCATAGTAGCATGCTGTTACTATCCAAGAAATACATTTGTTGCTCATTTACCGCAGACAACTTGTGAGCAAAAGCTGTTTCAAAGTATTTTCATTAGGATGAAGACAACTTATGCATGTTCACTATGACTTGACCACAACCAACCTTATCATCTTAATTACGCTTAAGAATATGAAGTTTTTTATTACAGGGATACTATGAGAATTTTTTTGTCCAAGTTTCCTGCTGTCCTTACAGGGGAATAGTAATGGTGATTTATTACTATTGTATGGAATACTTAATTCGTGTGTTTAAGAAGCAGGCTCAGTAAGCCAGCAATCTGTTCAGTAGGCAGTTTACTGACTGCTTGAAAAGTGATTTAATTCAATGGAAGTACATAAAGAAGAAACAAAGGCAGCTACAGTTCACAGTCTACAGAAGCCTATCAAGACATTTAATGTCAATACCTCCTCTGTATTTACATACTATAGAGAAGCAGGTGTAATGGTGGAGGAAGTATGTTCATACCCTGTCAAAGTAATTTAATAATTTCTTGGATTAGCATTTTCTTTAATAAGCATTTATGTTTTCTCTAAACAGTGTTAATTCTAGATAAATCAAAAATATTTGTATTAATTTATCTAATATTTCAGCTTTAAAAATGTGTCTTGTGTTGGATTTAGCTCATGGAACTAGTTAGCAGCTGAATTCCTCTGTCTGTTCATTATCAGCCATAGGACTGAAGTTATCATCTCTTCAGACCTGCTAGTAGAACTGCTTGTGTGAGTGCTCCCTAACCCATTTCACTCAAAATAAGCTAAGTTTGCAAACCCGTCCTAGATAGAATGGTGCATATTTGACATTCTGAGAACTGCAGGTATGATGTGGAGCATTTTAATAACTTTTCACACGCATGCGTAGAAAGATTAAAGAAATTGTTAATCATTCTCACACTTGTGCCAGTTGAATACCCAGGAAATAAAGTTGCAAATGTTTTTTGGGAAACTCAAGAGGTCTAGGATAAGTGGGAAATGCAGAGCAGAAAAAAGAGTCTTCATGGGGCTAGTATTTGTATTAGTTTATTAGATCTGTTTTATAATCACTTAACATGCCAAACTGCCTTGGCAAATGAGAGAATAAGAAAGAGTACTTGATCCTAGGAAAAAAGTGTTGATCTGATGGAAGATTGATTACAGAATGATCCATATGAGTACCACGTTGTTTTTCATGTCTTACTTCTCTTTTTCTTGTTGTCATCTTGATAATAGCAAATCCAAGACTGGATTAGTGTATTGTTACAAAAATGAGGGTTGGGTTTTTTCCCAGTTTTGCATAGCAAAGGAGGAAGTATTTGTTTGATAAGTGGAAAACTGCTAAGGAAAAGTGGGTTTTATTTGTGGGGGTTTTATTATTGAAGAAAGGAAGACCTTTCATTTGCATGTTTTCTGCTGATGGAGGTGTTATTAATGCCTTTGGAGCTGGGGACTGGACGTGGTGGAAGTGGAGGCAGAAGAGCTGTATCGCCACTGCCATGAACTCTGCATCAGCTGTCTTCCCAGCATGGCGTGAACTTGTGGGTTGACTGAATGCCTGAGAAATCCTGCCAAAATTCAGACACTACATCATGGCACTAAAATATCTTACTGGAGTTTTGCAGATAATCTCTATGGGAGACGTTGTGAGTAGCTTTCTGAAGAGATAATTCTGAAGAGATATTGCTTGACTTCAGCAAGGCTTTTGACACTGTCTCCCACAACATCCTCATAGGAAAGCTCAGGATGAGTGGGCTAGATAAGCGCACAGTGAGGTGGGTCAAGAACTGGCTGAATGGCAGAGCGCA
>VZSC01017927.1:43013-56986 GCA_013398225.1 Steatornis caripensis | reverse complement strand
GAGGTTGTGGAGTCTCCTTCTCTGGAGATATTCAAAACCCGCCTGGACGCATTCCTGTGCAACCTGCTCTAGGCTAACCTGCTTTAGCAGGGGGGTTGGACTAGATGATCTCTAGAGGTCCCTTCCAACCCCTACCATTCTATGATTCTATGATTCTGTGATAATGTTCTTTGCTTCAAGTCTCACTTTTGTGTTAAAAGAGGGTGTGCCAACATACGTCTTTTATTGTCTGCAAGTACTGATTTCCTGATTCTTTTCCTTCCAGTTTCAGAGGCATAGATGTGCTATAGAAATTGCACAAGTGTGTTCTTTGGCAGGTTTTGTCAAAGTTGTCAATGGCCTTTGATGTTGCTTTCCAGCTTGACTTAATAAATTTGGCTTTGGCTTTTCTAGGAGGAGGAAGACAGAGAATTCCTACAAGTTATTTTTCATTTGAAGGACTGATTTTAAACAGAACTGTTCCCTTTTTTTTGCCTCCATATTCGGCATGTTGTGAGGTTCCCAGCGGGCTGCCTGGGGAGGGACAATTTGTGGCATGTGTGGAAGGTGCAGCCCCAGACTGAAAGGGAGAGGGTGCAGAATCACGGGGCTAGTTGGCCTCACTAGAGGACATCTCATGCATCCTACTGTCCCAGAATAGAACCACTTTCCATGTTATCCCTAAGAGAAGTTTATCTAAGAGATCTTTTAGGATATCACTGCTAAAAACACTGTGACCTTTCTTGCCAATCTATTCCAGTGTCTTCGCCATTGTAAAGTTTTGCTTAATATTTAGCAATTCTTACTGTAATTCATGCCAATTTCTTTCTATCCTATTCACCATGGGCATGAAGGACAGATTTATTCCCTTCCATTCTGAAGCAACCTTTGTGTAATTGTTAACCTGTTCCCATGAGTCTTCTTTTTTTCAGACTAAGTAACCCCAGTGTATTCAATGTTTGATGTAAAGTCATATTTTCTGAATTTCTAGTTTCTGATTTTTTCATTTTACTTCCCTTTGGATTCTCCCCATTTTCTCTAATCTTTTTTAAAATCCTGCATTAAACTATACAGAATAATCCAGCTAGGGTCATATCGGAATTGAGAAGATATAAAAAAAGATCTAAAAAATTGACCCTGTGTACCTTGTAGTCCATGCTCCTATTTGTACACGCGAGGTTTACAGGTTGCCTTTTCTACAACAGCATGGCATTGTTGAGCTATGTTTTGATACATTGTGCAACCAAACCTTTTTATGAACAGACATTTCTCTCCTGTGTGTAGGTGAACATCTGTGCCTAGCCGTGGTACTATTTACCACCTAAAGGCTGTTTCTTCAGATCAAGAACTTAAATGCCACAGTAAGAGGTAACAAAAAGTAGGGGATACCATTCTGGAGAAAATCTACATCTTGCACTATGTGCAACCAGTACTACTTGGCAAAGTTTGCAGCTCAAGGCTCTCGTTAGACCTGCTGCTATTTGTTTTTCAGATGAAAACTCTAGTAAAAAACATTTCCTTCTATCTGCATTTGAAAAGTGGACTATTAATAGATATATTCAGTTTGTCTTTCATGTCTGTTTCTGTTTCCCGAATATGAGACTACTCTTATATGAACCAGTCAAAATGTTGTTCAACAGTTATAACATGTTTCTTTGAGACAAAACAGTTAATGGAAAACACGAAAATTTCTGTGAGGATATTTCAGATTTTTTGAGTGACAGAAGTGAAATCTAGAGTATGTTCATGAGCATTTTAAAATACATTTTAAAGATTCATCTAGTGGGAAAAATCTTATTTGGTAATCTTATGCCCTTGTGATAATTAACTATTTTCAAAGAAAATATGAAAACTTCATGTTTAAAAATTAGGGGCATTTTCTTTATCCTTCTGCTCTCTTTTTGATGCTGTTCTTATTTTAATATAATAAAATCAATTGTGTTTATAAGGTCAGTGGACTGTGTTAAATTTTAATTTGTACTTTTCCATGTTGTAACTTTTTTTAAAATTCTGATTTTTTTGTAACATCTCAGTGAAGTGCAATCTCTTGCTTATGGATCAGCTTGTGGGGGAAAGGAGTGGGAGAGCTGTGGGGTTCCTGCCACTGGAAGGCACCCCTCACACTTGCTAGGCTGGGCAGAGATTCATCTTGCAGGGACTAAAGCCTGTCTTGTTGAGAGCCCCTCACTGAATATGGATGGCTCTGAATATGGATGGCTTTGGGAGTGGGACAGGGGGTTCAAAATCCTGCCAGTCCACATTCATTGCTGAGGAAGATCGGCCAAGCTATGTGCAGAATTATCTCATAGAGGAAAGGGGTTAAATGCCCTGTGAAAAGCTAGGGAAGATCAGACCCAAATACCAAGCAAGAAGGAATTAAAGAATAAATAAGACACACACACGCACACACCAGGCTGCAAAGGGGCTAGAAGCAAAGGTAGTGCTGATTATATCTGAATTTCTGGTCTGTGCTCCAATTTGAAATGAATCATATTGTCACACCTTTGGGAATGACTGATTTATACAGCAGGTTCTCCACCACTGTCGTTCATTGTTTAAAGACTCCAGACCTGATTGCTGGCTGGTAGGAGATTTCTGAACACTGCACAAGTTGTGCCATGCAGCATCTATTTTCACTCCCCTGCCTGGATGAGCACTCAAAATGAGGTATCCCTTTCATTTTTCAATAAAAAATTTCTTGGTGAAGACTCCATTACATTGTGGGGGGCAAACACTAAACAAGTACTATCTGCTGCTCTCAAGTGAAGCACATCAAGAATTGCTGCCCAAAACTCATCTGGTCAAACAAACACCCAGCATGTTCTGCCTGTCCTCTGAAGTGACTACGGATACACTGGTTTTGCTGCTTCATGCTTAATTAGAATCATTGAATCATAGAATCATTTCGGTTGGAAAAGACTGTTAAGATCATCAGGTCCAACTGTTAATCTAGAACTGCCAAGTCCACCACTAAACCGTATCTCTAAGAACCACATCTAAACGTCTTCTGAATACCTCCAGGGATGGTGACTCAACCACTTCCCTGGGCAACATGTTCCAATGTTTGACAACCCTTTTGGTGAATAAATTTTTCCTAATATCCAATCTAAACCTCCCCTGGCACAACTTGAGGCCATTTCTTCTTGTCCTATGGCCTGTTACTTGGGAGAAGAAACCAACACCCACCTCGCTACAACCTCTTTTCCAGGTAGCTGCAGAGAGCGATAAGGTCTCCCCTCAGCCTCCTTTTCGCTAGGCTAAACAAACCCAGTTCCCTCAGCCACTTCTTATAGAACTTGTACTTTAGACCCTTCACTAGCTTTGTTGCCCTTCCCTGGATGAGCTCCAGCACCTCAATGTCTTTCTTTTGTGAGGGCCCCAAAACTGAACACAGTATTCGAGGTGTGGCCTCACCAGTGCTGAGTACAGGAGGACGATCACTTCCCCAGTCCTGCTGGTCACACTGCTTCTGATACAAGCCAGGATGTTACTGGCCTCCTTGGCCACTTGGGCACACTGACGGCTCATATTCAGCCAGCTGTCGACCAACACTCACAGGTCTTTTTCTGCTGGGCAGCTTTGCAGCCACTCTTCCCCAAACCTGTAGCGTTGCATGGGGCTGTTGTGACAGGTGCAGGACCTGAAAAAGTCTTGTTGAACCTCATATAACTGGCCTTGGCCCATCAATCTGGCCTGTCCAGATCCCTCTGTAGAACCTTCCTACCCTCAAGCAGATTCACACTCTCACCCAACTTGGTGTCATCAGCAAACTTACTGAGGGTGCACTCAATTCCCTTGTCCAGATCATTGATAAAGATATTAAACAGAACTGGATTTAACTCCATTTATGTGTTCTTTTTAAGTTCGTTAAATACTTGTACATGGGTGACCTCTCCGTCAGCTGTGTGACAAACAGTGTGCTCTTGAGAGTCTCAGCTTCAGCTAAAGAGAACATTCAGCCACAGGAGGGCAGCAGTTCAACACACTGCAGTGAAACTTCAGCCTGTGGTGTAGTAAAATGGCAGGAAAACAGGAGGAAAAAGTTATATCTACAAATACCAGCCACAATAACTGACCTTATTCCCTTCTCTTCTGCATTGTTAGCTAGTGTGATGAGGTGCTGAGTGTAGCATAACATCATTTTTAGACAAGTTCCAGATGTACTTTTGATATATGTTTCTCTCTATATATGTAGATAGTGTATATATATATATACATATATATATTATGTATAGATTTATTGTAACCTGGCAGAATTTGTTCTTCCCTTTTTTGGTACAAGTCATATGTAGCAGGCACACCTGCAATACTGTGGAGGTGCTTTGTCAAGTTACTTCTAGTACTGCCATTAATTTAATTCAATGATTCCTATGGTGTTTGATGAAGGATATGTGACTTAACTTATAATCTATGTTTAAATATTTGTTTTCTTACTCTGTACTGTATTACCAATCTTACTGAACTAAATAACAGAATTTATTAAAACAATAAGGTGATTAAAACAGTCTTCAGCAACAAAATTAATAGATACATGACTTCATGAGAACATTAATTGTAATTAAATTCATTTAATGACATTAAAAAGAAATCTATGTGAGAAACAGCTATTTCAGTGAGGATTTAGAGGTGAAAAGCTTTCATGAAACAAGCGTTTGAAATGCAGCCCTATTGCAAAGCCTAAGACAAAAACTGGCTCAGTATGTATGAAACACTGGTTGTGTTTGTCTCACTTGCAGAAGCACGGGCTGGGGCACAACTTGTTCCCTGACCCCCATGCCAGTCTTCCACCTGTAGCTCAGACAAGCTGTCCTCATCCCTTCAGCGCAGAAACCCTCTCTATCTCTTACCACCTTGGTGCAAATCAGGCTGTCGAGGAAAGGACACACACATGATGTATTTTTCCATCGATAACTCCATGGAGCATGGTCACTATGGATTACAGACCAAGCACACATGAGCATGGCTGTGTCAGTGCCACGCATGGTGCTGACCGTATGCAGTAAACCTGTGCAAAAATGTTGCAAGAATTCAAGCTTTTTTTTTTTTTTTTTTTTGTCAGGTTCTTCAGAAAAGTGCACAAAGAATATAGGCTTGCCATCGGTCGCTTGGCTTGACTGGTACACTTCAAAGTATAAACACAGTCAGCTGGCAATAGCAAAGAAAAAAACCCACTTGATGCACACGAGCGCAAGATAAATATTACTTTGTGCGTATGTACCCTGCAGTAAAACCAGTCAGATTTACTTTGCATTTTTAACCTCCATAATCTTTTCCATTCTTGACTGTGGTATCCAAAGGTTTCCATAGCTCGAAATGTTGTTATGGCTGATGTTACGCCAACTCTACTCTCTGGGTTTTTGAAATGCTATGCTGAGTTTTGACTACTTGGAGAGGGAATCCATCTCACAAAACCTCATTTCTGCAGGCGGTTTTGGCCAGCTGACCTCCGCTGTGGGATCACTACCCTGAGAAGGCAGTGCCGGCTAATGAGAAATCAACCTGGTAGACTTTTTACTTCGATTTTGCTGCTGTATTTATTTTAGGTATCCACGAGATGGTGCTACTATGCTTTGGTTGAACATTCCGGCGAGGCTGGGAAGATGGAAAAGAGAAATCGCGAAGTGCCTGGGTTGAGAATATGTCGGAACTGTTGAATATATTCACATTGCACAGTTGCCATATTTTTTTGACAAGTATAGATGAAGCTTAATTGCAGTGAATAGAACCTCCATAAAAATATCTTAGTGGAGGACAGTAGAGTACAATAGACGACGATCAATATCTAACATATCTACAGGGGGAAGCCTAATAGCAATTTTAAAATATCAAATTCAACCTTTCAGTTTATAACAAAAGATGCCTTTCCAACCAAATCTCATCTAGATTAAAGCTCTCCATTGTAAACACCACAATAAAGTGATACTACTGTTAGGATGACAGCACGTAGCTTATTTTTTGTTGTTTATTTGTTAAGGATCTGAAGGGAAGACAGAGTCACTTGCTCCTGTCGTTTATCAGAAACTAACGACACACTGGTGTTGAAGAAGATAAAAAAATTAAATCACTCCCTTTTTGTCTTCCGCAGGGGTAACGTTGAGGTCACTGTACTATTCCTGTAGTGCAGGAAAACAACCCCAAACAAATAATTACAGCTTGAATCCATTAGAAAACTTTTATATTAAATGGGAAAAGATTAACCTCGGCAAGCAATAGGTGGGAAATGTCATGATTCTGCTTTAATGTTCAGCCTGCCAGCCCATGCACTCCTGTGTCAATCCCTTGCCCAAAGAGTCTCTTCACACTGGCAGTCGGCACAGATCAGAAAGTTGTGTCTCTGTCCTAAGGAGCAGGGCAGGTAGTAACGTCGCAGGTAGTAACGTCACATCTAGTGACTCCACATTAACTGCAAAGTGGAAGCTCTCAAAAGCGGGAGAAATAATCTTGTGCCTTAAGCAAGAGCAGTCACCATCCTGCCCTTCCCAGACTCATCAAGGCAGAGGAGTTTTGGCAGGATGATTGATCTCAATATAGAGAAGATAGAACCTCAGCTACAAAGAAAAGGAACAGAATGAGAACACTTCTCTAATTTTTATGATGAGAATTTTAGTTTACAGGCATGAGGGAACTGAAAGCAAACAGTGACATAAACTGCAACAATCCAAACTACAGGTCACTTTTCTTTGTTCAGTGAGGTGGATGAATTAAAGGCTGTACTGGGGTCACTGTGCTACAAAGTGCATACAAATCCCACGTCAGTGGCCTATGAGCCATACACTTCCTGGTCATTTGTTAAAATTCAGGTGAGGTGAGTAGTGTGACCCACCTGATGTCCAACCTGATGCTATTTTCCATCCCCTTTTATTCTCATCCCTCAATGTGGATCACCTCCTCTAAAAGTTTCATTTTTGGGCAGAATTCAGCATTCTTCTGCTATTGGTTAATTAGTCTCACTTACTTACTACATAAATTAGAATCATAGAATGGTAGGGGTTGGAAGGGACCTCTAGAGATCATCATGCGTGCATGCTCCTTACAGGTGTGGTGGGGCAAGGCTTTTTGGTATTGAATTGAGTCGGTGGTTGCAGTCTCCCCCTGCTGCATTTACCTTTCCCCCAGTTACTGCAGATTTTTGCTGACTTCATTGCTTCTTGGGCAATGATCCAGACTTCAATGCCTTCTGAGGCAGGATGCTCCCTTTTATCAGCCCTCAGCTCCCGTTCAAGGATACATCTTGCCTCACTTGCGAGTGTTTGAGACATTAGCGAAACACTTCTTTATTCCAGGGGGTTATAAGGTTGCCTTAACTTTAGTGTTAGATTGTTTGGTCTTTCAGCTGGTATCTTACAGTATGATGTCATGCTCAGCACATAAAGCTGAAAAAGAAAGAAAAGAAGGAAGGGAGAGACGTTCAGAGCGATGGCGTTCGTCCTCCCAAGTAACCATGATGCATGATGGAGCCCTGCTTTCCCGGTGATGGCTGAACACCTGCCTGCCAATGGGAAGGAGTTAATTATTTCCTTGTTTTACTTTGCTTATATGTGTGCCTTTTGTTTTACCTATTAAACTGTCTTTATCTCAACCCATGAGTTTTCTCACTTTTACCCATTTGATTCTCTTCCCCATCCAGCCAGGGGGGAGTGAGTGAGCAGTTGTGTGGTGCTTGGTTGCTGACTGGGGTTAAACCATATCAGTAAATCCCAAATGTTCATATGGGAATACCTGAAGTTATTTATCAAGTTTTGTTATTTAAGCACAGTGTCCTGATTTTGTAAGTTCTGAACACAAATTACTCTCCAGAGTGTCCCAGGGTCTCATCCAGGCTTTGCTAGGACCCATTGGAGGCCCCTGATGCCCTCCAGAATTCCCCCCATTATAAAATAATCTAAAAGTCTAAAAAAAATCACTTTTAAATAGAAATTCACTTCTGTAGATATTCTGGAGGGCTGCATAGGCTATGTTTATTTGTGCTTTTTAGCCCCCAGCACCCACATCTAGATCCTCTTCATCTTCCTCCAAAATAGGTGACAGACTGAAAACATAATGAGGATCATTCCGGTTCTCATTTTCCAAGTCATCATCTGAAACTTCTTCAACAAAATTCGGGCATGAATCCTCTTCTGCCATCCACCAGCTCTCCCACATTCCAATCATCTTCATCCACCTGTCCAAAGACATGGACATATGGTCCAGCAGTGAGAGGAAGCTCTAGTTCGGACTACTCGCTGGGACCATCAACAGGATTATAGCTGTATCGAGCCATGAATGCTCAAAAACTTGCCGGTTGTTGTTCCAGAGCCTGTAGCTTCGTCTGCTACCAATTCTTCTGTCTTACTTGTAGGGTCCTCCTCTGAAAGAAGGCAGGACCCAGGACTGTGCTTTGCCCAAGCTGACTCTGAAGGGCTCTGAAACCAATTCTCCAGTCCACTTACCTCAGCTTGAAACAGTTGCACGTCTTCTCCGTGGTACCTTTTTACTTGTGTCTAAGCACTTTCTTCCATTTCTCTCATGGCTTGCTGTTTATGCTCTGCACCTTCCAGCTCGGTTTGAAGACAGTTGATGGCTTGGATGACAGAATTTCACTTCTCTGTCACTTTCATTAATTGTCCTTCAGGTCAGCATTTTCAGCCTGAACCTTTTCTGCCCAGTGCATCTGTCCATGGAAGTGAGAATTTTCTTCAACCAGTCTGGTGTTTTCATTTGTGACCTCCATAAGCTGCTCCTGTAAATTCTCACATCTTTGTCTGAGGTTGCTCACATAATATGAGCACTCTGCATCTGCAGCCAGTTGAGCCTGGAGCTTCTCAGCTGCCTTCTGTGAGAATTCATTCTACTGGCCCTGTGCCAGCAAGTCTCCAGCAGGTTCTTTCCTTTCTCTAGCCATCCACTGAGAAAATGATTTCATGCACATTTCCTCAATGGAGCATTGGATTGACAGTAGCACTGGCATATTTATCAGGTGCTCAAAGGTCTCCTGCATATGTCTGCATCTGTCTTTCAGCTGGTCCGTAAGGGCAGTTAGCTTGGCATTTTTCTGCTGGAGCCTCTCTGCCTCTGCACGCTTCTGGAAATCTCTTTCTCAGGAGGCTGTTCTGCACATCAAGGCCGCTGCTTAGCCTCTCCAGGTCTTCCGGGGCACACTGCAGGTGGGTGCTCTGCTCCAGCAGCCAGCTGCATGTGCTCCCAGGAAGTATCAAGTCTCTCGCCACAGGCTCTGGCACGTGGAGCAGAGCATCCACCACAGCCTGGCACGTTATCGGCTGCCTGGTGCTGTGGCTTTTGGAGGATCTCTCCTGCAGTGCCAACTGGGAAGACTGAGGCTTGATCTGGCAGCTGGCCGCTGTCAGAGTCCAGGTCTCATATCCCTCAGGAGAGCAGGAGACAGAGCTCCCCTGATGGCCTTGGTGCCTAGGAGGGCCTTTGGGCCAGTCCCAATGGCACAGCTCATGCGAGCGGGGATGCTCGCCCTCCACCTCTTCACACAGTGCTCCAGCTCCTGTCAGTACTCCTCCTTCTGCGTACAGTGGCTAGGGGCCTGCAACAGGCCCCGGTGGAGTGAGGGGCAGCCACGTGCCACAGGGTCCTAGCCTGCACAGTCCTGCCTCATGGCTGAAGACACAGAGAGTGGGACAGTAGGCACCAAACACTGCTGCCAATGGTCACCACTTGTCACATTCCCTGGGTCTGTGAGGGGTGGTGAATCCCTGACCCTTGTCAGCCGCTGCCTCCCTTCACTGTGCAGGAGCAGAGACAGTGTCTGCAATGGGACAGGTGTGGAGCAGTATGGCCTTACATGTGTGTCCTGGCACCCCACATACCATGGAGATGTGGGGCAGTATGGCCATATGTGGTGTGTCCTGGCCCCCTGCATGCAATGGAGGGGCGCAGCAGTAGGGCCTTTGTGGTGGGTTGATATTGGCTGGATGCCAAGTGCCCACCCAGCTGCTATATCACTCACCTCCTCAGTGGGACAGAGGGGAACAAAACAAGATGAAAAACAACTCATGATTCAAGATAAAGGCAGTTTAATCAAGAAAAAACAAAGGCCTCACGCAGGAGCAAGGGAAAACAGAAAGATTTATTCTGTCCTTCCTATCAGCAGGTGATGTCCAGCCACTCCCTGGGCATTAGAGCCTCAGTACTCCGAGCAGTAGCTCTGGAAGACAAATGCCTTAGTGATAACTGCCCTCCTTCCCTCTCCTTTCTCGTAGCTTTTATTGCTGAGTATGACACCATTTTGTATGGAATATCTCTTCAGTCAGCTGTTCTGGCTATGTCCCCTCCCAGCCTCTTGCCCACCCTCAGCCTACTGACCTTAGGAAATCTTCAATCAATAGCTTATGGAACAAGCTCCAGAATTTAGGAAGAGAATGAGTTTTAAATAGGGTTCAGCTCAGTGTGCTAATTTTGTTTTACTGAAGGCAGTAGTCTTTTTAATTGATTACACTATGAAATTGCACATTCAGACAAAGCAAGTCTGTAAAAGGTCGCAAAAAGCTGCTCTTGCCATTAGTTTTCAATAGTTGCAGAGTTTCAGATATGTTTTGGCATTTGGGAACTGTAAAGAACACATCATCTCTAATTGTGTATGTTGGACAAACGACTTAGAGGACACTTACCTCTGTTTTAGGATCCAGTTTTAATTTGAGCTGGACATTACTGAAGTAAAAATTATTTTTTGTTTTGCTTTATCCACAAAGTTGCACTCATCTAGAGAATATAACCATTTGGGACACTCTGCAAAAGACAAGGCAGCACCAGGAGAATCTTCCGAGCTATGTCAGACAGTTCTGGTAGAGCAGCCTTAGGTCATATTTTAACCCCAGCTGGCAACTAAGCCCCACGCAGTCACTCACTCATTCTGCCCTTGGTTGGGATGGGGGAAGAGAATAAGAAGGGTAAAAGTGAGAAAACTCATGACTGGAGATAAAGACAGCTTAATAGGTAAAGAAAAAGCCACGCACGCAAGCAAAGCAAAACAAGGAATTAATTCACTACTCCCCATCATCAGACGGGTGTTCAGCCATCTCCAGGAAAGCAGGGCTCCATCACACATAACGGTTACTTGGGAAGACAAATGCCATCACTCCGATGTCCACCCCTTCCTTCTTCTTCCCTCAACTTTATACACTGAGCATGATGACATACGGTGTGGGATATCCCTTTGGTCTATTTGGCTCAGCTGTCCCAGCTGTGCCCCCTCCCAACTTCTTGTGCACCCCCAGCCTACTTGCTGGTGGGGCGGTGTCAGGAGTAGAACAGGCCTTGGTTCTGTGTAAGCACTACTTGGCAATAACGAAAACATCTCTGCATTATCAACACTGTTTTCAGCACAAATCCCAAACATAGCCCCATACAAGCTACTTTGGAGAAAATTAAATCTATCATCTCAGCCAAAACCAGCACACCTGATTACCACAATATGTTACCAAAGTTAATAAACTTTTCTGTAAGTAATACTAAGTAGCCAAGTCTGACTGCCTTACTTTTCAGTCATACTAGCTTGTGCTGATATATTCAGGACTACCATGAACATCTTTGAATAACATTATGTTGCTTTGCGTAACTATACCCAAATGTGAGTCTGTACGAATGACAGTAACACGGACATCTTCTACATTCAGTTATTTTCTTGCCAGGACACTTTGCAGAGTCATTATAGAACATAGCATAGTTTAAGGTTATATAATGCTGGCAAAGAAACCTGAGATCTCAAATTCTGTTTCTAACATACCTTATTTGTCTGCAAATGTCAACCTATACTGAGTCCCACTGGGAAGAGATTGGTGGCCATGGGAATCTGCAGTTACACTGGCTTATGAAATGCACATAGCTCAGCTGCTGCTTCTATGGATTATTTTGGTCAGAACTAAGATCTTCATAGCAGGCTGATGACATACGTGTCAACATGAAATATACTTCTACAAAAATATTCCAGAGAGCGCTCTCTAGAGACACCGCTCATGTCTGATGCTGCTGAACCTGAAGCTGGTAAAGAATATGTGACGGCAGGGTGTCTTAGTTATTCTGTACATAATTCATTCACCATGGCCACAAAACTGATGTAATTTCCAGTCTATTCTTAAATATCTCATCTCTTAGGAGACCAGGGAAGAGATGCATCCATAG
This sequence comes from Steatornis caripensis, assembly GCA_013398225.1. Taxonomy (NCBI): domain Eukaryota; kingdom Metazoa; phylum Chordata; class Aves; order Caprimulgiformes; family Steatornithidae; genus Steatornis; species Steatornis caripensis. The sequence goes on along the minus strand of VZSC01017927.1, from coordinate 44,881 downwards.
CACTCTGCCAACTCATTCCCCGTCTGTGCTAGTTAGTGCACTGCATCACTTCGCTATGAAGATTTATTTATGAAGAAGCAATTTCTCTGAAGGCAGGACAGATCCCACAAATTCAGATTCTGAGATGAGTTCAGGTAAGGGTCTTTGTCAGTACATCTGTGGTGCTTAAAGGGTCCTCAGTGAGCTCACTGTGCTCCTGGATCACTTCTCTTAACCTGTAACTCTCCTGGTATGAAGGTGATGCCATTTCACTCGCAGTGGTCAAGGTTCACTGGTGGCTGTGGGATTTGCTATGCATACAGCTGCTATCAAGTGAGATTACAGCACCATCTGGACTTTCTGCAGAGAAGCGTAGCTGTGTCCTAACCTCAACTGGTGAGGCTGAGCTGAGCAGCTGCTCTGCCCTCCAGCACTGTTTCCCGAGGAGGACTTTGTGGGCCATAAGAACCTGAGGACACGGTTCAGAAGAAAGTCAGTAGTGCTATCTTTGCTACGTGCAGCTTAAGGATCTCAAAAACTTGCAGTGCTAGAGCAGCTTTACTACTGTTTACTCTGTTGCAGTGATAGTTGTATAACTTCAATAGCAGCAGGACCTAATGTTGGTGTTTTAAAAAATTATTTTCTAGCTTATTAACTCTGATATTTTAAAGATTATTTTCTCAATAATAATCCTTCATTGTAGGTGTATCTGTTTCACTGTACACTAGCTATTTAACTGTGTGGTACTGTACAGTTTGAATTTCTAGAGTATCTTCCTCTGCAACAGAGAGGTGGATAAAATTGGGCTAATATTTTCCTGGTGTATCTCATAAAGTAATTACAATGCTTCTCTTATGTCTCTGAACAAGAATGGACAATCTCAAGGTTTTGATGCTATATTTGATTATCAGTTTAGCTTCCTATTTTTCTGAAAGTCATCCTCAACTTGAGTACAGAACTTTTAGCTTCATGCCACCTGTTGTGGTTTAAACCAAGCCAACGACAAAGGACCACACGGCTCAGCTCACTTCTCCCCTCTATGGTAGAATGGGGAGGAGGATCAGAAGAAAAAGGTAGAAATCATGGGTTGAAATAAGGACAATTTAAAAGGACAACACAAGGAAAGAAGAAAGAATAATAATAACCATAATACTAATAAAAGAATATATAAAGGAGTAATGCACAATGCAATGGCTCACCACCTGGAACCCGATGGCCAGCAGGATTCTGAGCTGCGGTTCCCCTTCCCTGGCCAACCCCCCAGTTTATATAGTGAACATAATGTCATATGGTAGGGAATACCCCCTTGGCTAATTTGGGTCAGTTATCTTGCCTGTGTCCCCTCCCAGTTTCTTGTGAAAGTTAACTCTAGCTTAGGCAAATCTAGGACATTAAAGTTAACTTTTATCCTAGCTGAACCCAGGACACCACCCTACTGAAACACTTCCATTAGGATGTCTGTCAGGCCTTTCACACTAAAAAGTCAGTAAGCCCACCCACAGACAGTCTGTCTGGGACTGCCTGAATCACAAGAAAGGAAAGATTTTAAGCTGCTGATGAAGTCTCTTAACTTTTGCAGTGTTTCCAGCAAGACATTGAGAATGAACGTATACATCATCACACAGATTAAGATTTACACACCCCTTCATGAAGGCCAGTTATTCAGAAAGGCATTTCACACTGGGTGTCTTGGGTGGGAGCAGACCCGTCTGCCCTGTAAAGTGGCCGGGCACCATGCAGTCAACAGCACCCACTGCTCTGCACCTGCACTTTGAGCACTGAGCCTTGTGGTCACCATTCAGTAAAGGTGCAGTCAGTTAGAAATTTGCTAAAGTTCCTTCTATTCCTATCTTTTTTCTTTCTTCTTTTCTTTTTTTTTTTTTTTTTTT
>VZSC01017927.1:0-42901 GCA_013398225.1 Steatornis caripensis | reverse complement strand
TTTTTTTTTTTTTTTTTTTTTTTTTTTGCCTCCTGACTCTTACATTTCCTCCGCACAGAGGCAGAGTTATAAAAGAAGCGCGGTGGCACCCCAATTTCAAACCCACCTAAAACTGAGAAGTTGATGCATTCTTCTCAAGGGGAGTGCAGAATTTGGGTGTCTTAATTTACTAAGTACTGTAAGCACTAGCCTAGTAATAGGCCCCCTTTGAGGACACTTTATTGTAGTCTTTCAATATTCTAAAGGGGGCTTACAGGAGACACGAGGACAAACTTTTTAACACAGCCTGTTGTAATAGGACATGGGGTAATGGTTTTAAACTAAAAGGGGGTAGATTCAGACTAGATATAAGGAAGACGGTTTTTACAAGGAAGGTGGTGAAATGTTGGAACAGGTTGCCCAGAGAGGTGGTAGATGCCTCGTCCCTGGAAACATTCAAGGTCAAGTTGTTTTTGTTGAAGATGTCCCTGCTCACTGCAGGGGAGTTAGACTAGATGGTCTTTAAAGGTCTCTTTCAGCACAAACTATTCTATGATTCTCTGATTCTATGTTAATATTACATAGACAACAATTCTCTTCCTTAAGCAGCAGATTTGGAGACAGTAAAACGAACCCTGCTCGCTTCTTTGAATAACTAGACCTGGTCACCTTATTGCTGCATGAGTGCTTCAGTTTCAGGATCTATCATGGGCAGAGGTTTCTGCCTGAATCACAGAATAACAGAATGGTAGATGTTGGAAGGGACCTGTGAATCTTCAGCTTTTGAAGGTCCAGTCTGAGGATAGATTAATTTTCAAACTTAACTTTTGATTAGTGTTTGCTTTTGACTAGCATCTCTTGTGGCTTTGGGTGCCCCTTCTCTGCAAGGAGCTATGTGACAACTCCAGGGTCAAGGTGCCTAAACCCTGGCAGCATCTAGGTACTAAGCCTTTGCTCAGAGCTGCCTTTGTCCTGTAGACAGCTGAGCACATCTCTTGGTACATAGGAGTCCTGCGGTCTCCTCTAAGCTCTGAATCATGCAAGGTGTGTGCTTCCAGTAGAATTTCTTCCTTCCAGGAGTGTTTTCTAATCAGTGCAGTGTCACCTAAGCAGGAGAGTGACTCATACTCTTGTTTTTCTTTCATTTATTCACTTTCTAAAATCTTCGAAGGCCTCAGGGTTCTTACGTGATGGATTAAAAACAAATTATGAGTTCTGGACATTTTTCAGAAAACAGAACCCGTGTTTTCGCAGAAGCATTCTTATGACAACCTAAATATGGATATCGGTTTAAACAGCGTTGAGTTTTGTGTCTTACCACAGCTTTTATTTTCACACAGGAATGAGAGCAAGGAGTGTAAAATTCCAGTTCCTAATAACGAAAGAATTCCTGCTTTACCCCTATTGATATTACCAAGTTACTACACACATGGTCTTTGTGGATGTTGCTCTGTGCTGCTGAGATTTAGAGGCCAGTGTGAACTCACTGATTTCAGTGGAGTTATTCTGTGTTCTCACAGAGTTTGTCATGTATCTGATTCTATGCACCCGCCTGCTTATGGAAGAGATTTTTCACTAAGAATAATACAATTATTCTCCAGCTTGCTGTTAGCAAAGTGCATATAATAATGCTCACAAAACTGATACTTGTCCTTTCTTATGGCTTTCAGTACTGTTTTCTGCTTTTATTTACACCAATCATTTCCACTAAGAAGAAATATAATTAAAGTAATTAAATAAATCATACCGTATAACCACATAAGAAAAGTTTTATACATAGTAAAAATAAGAAGGCTGAGTTTTAAGTTTTGAAATACAATGCTAACATTTGCCATGAATAAGCTGTTTCTTTGGACAGTGCAAAAAATTGATGCCAGCCAGGACTCTTGTACACTGATGTAAGATATGGTAGCAGGTAAATGTTTGGTAACCAAAAGCTAGGATGGCAGAAGATAAATAAATAGCATGTCAAAGTCAGTAGAAAAGCAAAGGGATTTCTCTCATGAAAGCTGTGGTCCTCAGTTTGTTGTGTTTAGCCCAGTAGCTCAAATCCAGACTGCACAAAGAGCAACTGAAATCTTCTCTTAGCACCGAGTTGGTGTTCATTAATCTGTGTCAACTGAATTTGGGATTTCAGTCCCTTTTCAAGTGGATAGGAGTTTTAGCCTGTGAAGCTAGGGGCCACCAGGTACATCTGAATCGATCTCACCCTTCCACAGCTTCTCAAACTGCTGGATATCCAATGCTTGTTTGGAGGGCCACTGTCAGCAGCAGGATGGATTATAAATGAAGGCTGGCCAACCACAATGAAGCAGACATCCCAGTGCCATGCCAGGGAGGGATGTGAGGGAAATCATGTGTTTCTATGGCACAGGATTAACTTTAACACTCGAGCTGCAAATGCAGCCTCACTGGCTTTCTTCTAGCTGGGACATCACGGATTTGCCAACCAAATGCATAGACAAATGGCATCCCAGCATGTGAAACTGGCTCTGTGCTATGCTGCAAATTCATAAATTGTATTTTGGGAACCAAAAGACTGTGTTTCAAACTGGCGGGTGTGAGCACTCCTCCCAGACAACAGGCAACCTCCAGCCAAGTTACAGAGTCCAGGATCCGACACTGGATCTCCCCAGGCTGTGCACGTTCCCAGGGATTGCTGCTTTCCAGGGCTGACACCTTTCCATCAGCATTAACTTCATTGCAGGAACAAAACAATCAAGGTAACAAAGCATAACAGGTGGGTTAGTTGTTCTTTGCAGAACCTGCAGGCAATCGCTTGTATTCTACAAGTGTAGGAAGTGCCAGGCAGCTCAGCAGTTATAGCTATAGCTGGGTCACTACATCTTAGGGAGACAAGACAGACCCAGATGGTAACTTTTTAATTAGAGTCTTAAGTTCATTATTATTTATGTTCTCTGACTCATCTCCTATGTTAACTAGAGACATGGATAAAAAGGAAAAAACAGAAGCCAAATAACACTGCAGTACCAAAAAAAAAAGGCATTTTTGTGTTGAATAATTTCATTGTTGTTCAGAATTTGGTGATTCTTCTTTTTTATATATAATTCATCACAGGCAATCAAGAAGTAGAGGTTAAAGCCCATGAAAAGCCTGTTCCTGCTGTAGCCATATCCCAGCGAGTTTGACAAATGACTTTGTTTCCATCTTGTATTACTTGCACTCGTAAATAAAATATATTTTTTTGACCAAACTCAAGTAAGTATCAGTACTATATTTAAGATTTTCTGTATTGTCAGACTGTGCCTTGAACCGACTAGAGCCTGATAATATAATACTTTTTTCCATTATAAATTCTATGATCCTTTAGGATGGCAAGGAAATTGGATAAGTTGCTGGGTCCAAGAGATAATATGTTTTGTGCCTAAACAGATTTAATAAAATTTTACTCTAAAATGATAAATGATATAATATCCCCAGAATAGTTTAGTGCTTCTTGTTCATTTTTCATTTCTATGTAATTCTTGACCCTATGCAGTCAGATTTGTCAAAATGAGCAATATTTTAGAAATTTGGATGAAAATCTGAAAACAAGGTAAGATACAGTGAAGACTATAATCATGCTAAGTAGCCATATGTTAGAAGCTGTAATTCTGAAGCAATTATTAGTAAACCTTATGCCATGTTCGTCATTGCACAAAATTTAAATAACCTCAATGACTTATTTCAAGCATGAAAACTTTAAAAGTAAGTTAACTAAGGTAAATCTATGTTAACTGAAAGCTACCTTCATGCAAATGTTGGTAACTGCTAGATAAGATGAAGCGTGCAGTCCCAGGTGTGTGCAGAAATAGACAGAGATCACTGTAAACAGGCACGTATGTAGTAGTGACTTCAGGGACTTACAATAGGGATATAGCTGTGTTGCAGTTTTAGCTTTTGACTCCTGAAGTCTGCTTAAATTCTTCTTTAGGTACTTCACTTAAATTCTTCTTTAGGTACTTAAACTCCTCTGAAGTTCCTGGTTTCATACAGTTGTTGCAGATTGAAAGTAGGCCAAAATATTTTTTACTTGCTTCCGCTTCTACAGAGAATGCAGAGAATTATATTAATAAGGATCATCACAGTGAGACCAGAAGTTTTTCATCCACTTGATGTGGCCCAAGGAGCCTCTTCCTGCTAAAGAGAATATTCTGACAAATGCAGCAAAGCAGATAATTTCAGTGAGAAGTGCTGCTAGACCACCCTACACATGTGCAGGTTTTGGCTTCTAATGCCAGCTAAGATATTAATTGATGATGGTCTTGGCTTTCTAGAAAGATGTAATACTTTGGTAGTAAAAAAGTGTAAGGATCCTGTCCTAAAATTCAGTAGCTGGATAGGATTTTGTGGTAACTGGCAAAATCACAATACTTATTTCATTATTACGAAAAATGAAAAATTCATTATTAGTGATACAATAGGTGATGTAGTATTAAAAGCCAGAAGAGAAAATGCTAATTCTCTGATGCATGAGACTACAGGAAAAATCTGACTCACTAAGTTAGATAATGGTTCCCAACCTTTTTGAAATATAACATTAAAACACCTCTGCAATTGAAATGTAATTATCTTTAATTAAAAGTTATTCTGTTGATCTGTGATGTTGCATGTTAAGTTTATCAGCATGCTCATTAGGTAGGTTTCGTTGTTGAGGTTTTTTGCTATTGTGTTTGTCTCCCTGGTACACTTAAATTAAGGACTGTAGTTAAAAGGCAGGGCTGCTGTATACAGCGAGACTATAACTTTCACTGCAAGTCCCATCTTTCGCTCTCTTCTTGGCAGGTGAGCAAACCAAATGTATGGAGTGCAAGATAATATATGAAGTTCAGAGATGAGCTAACTGGGAAATGCTATAAAGCAAATGTATGTATGAAAATCTATGGAGCTTAGACTGATTTATCATATACCACAAAAATATGTATTAATCTGGGAAGAGTGTAGCTGGCTAGGAACAGCAAAGCATGCAGAAATGCTCACTTTCCTATACGAGAGGAGTCTGGAAGGCAGCACCTCAAAACTTCCCCTGACAGGACTAAGTAATGCAGTATCATATGCTGCAAAAAATGAGAAAGTAATCTTGAGCTGTCTTTGAAGAGGCATGACTTCAAAACAGAAGAAAAAGATTTATCCCTGTATATAGTCCTTGATTTGGCTGTCTTTGAAGGCAGAACTGTGGAGGCAGGTTGGCAGAGACAATCAGGTGAAACAGTTGTAAAAGAACTGACCTCTGGGCATAACAATTCTGAAGACCGTGATTGAAGCTCATGCCAGTTGATGTCTAATGTGACATCTTGTTTGGGAAGAGGGGATGTAAACTAATACAACCTAAAGAAAAATACCCTGGAAAGGATGAACTCAGTGGAAAGGAAAAGTAGCACTGCTCTGATAGGCTCTGAGCTAATGATGAATCCCTTGATTTCACTGTCTGTTGATAACTGCATTTCAGTTAGCTTTATTCACAACGTATGTTGCATACTTTTTGACAGTTCGTGTGGTCCTTATGGTCTTTCCAGTTTCCCATTGCAGCTTGGAGCATTAGCTTCTTTCTGATAGATAAAAATACTGCATTTTACATTCTCTCTTTTGAGAGAATGTTCTAATTATTGAGCGATAATGCACAGGCATATTCACTTTGCATTGTGTTTTATGATTCATGTTGCCACAGGAGAACATAATTTGCCTGTAGATTGTAGGTAGTATATTCTCTGGCATCAGTGGGATACATGTTTTCCTATGGTCACCTTTTAAGCAAGATGGTGTTTCCAAAACACAAAGACTGTGGGAGCCATAATGATGGCCAGAGGCGAAATTCCCCATGCAGGACAGTTCTATGTAACTTCCAATTTTCTGCTATGGAAACCAGTCTCTTAAAACCAGTATTCAACCTGTGCTGTAACCTCGATCTGTAGCTTGCATCTGTGAAAAAGTCTTTGCATATGGGAATGCTCTGGGTCAGTCCAACAACTGAGATGAGCTGCAACAGGCTCACTGCATATTTTCGTGCTCTGATCTAAGCTGGAAATATCCGATATGCACTTTATGCCCACTTGTTTCTGAATGGGACAAGGCAATCTTCACCTTTTAGCAAACGAGTTCTTCTCAGCCTTCTTGTGTGCACATGGTCCAAACATTCCTATCTCTCCATCTACTCACACATACCACAGCTACATCATAGGGCCAGGCAATGAAAAGACAAGGTGGTCACAAAGGTTACAAAAGGACTGGATTATTGACGTGGCTAATCACACTGCTCTGGCTGCACTAAAGGCTAATAAAAGGTGAAAGAAATAATATTCGTTGTGCATAAGGGTGACATCTTTAATATGGAGGCTGAGAAGAAGGCCTCATGCCTTAATANACATACCACAGCTACATCATAGGGCCAGGCAATGAAAAGACAAGGTGGTCACAAAGGTTACAAAAGGACTGGATTATTGACGTGGCTAATCACACTGCTCTGGCTGCACTAAAGGCTAATAAAAGGTGAAAGAAATAATATTCGTTGTGCATAAGGGTGATATCTTTAATATGGAGGTTGAGAAGAAGGCCTCATGCCTTAATACAGATTATTCCACATCTCATCATTGANGGTGGTCACAAAGGTTACAAAAGGACTGGATTATTGACGTGGCTAATCACACTGCTCTGGCTGCACTAAAGGCTAATAAAAGGTGAAAGAAATAATATTCGTTGTGCATAAGGGTGACATCTTTAATATGGAGGCTGAGAAGAAGGCCTCATGCCTTAATACATATTATTCCACATCTCCTCATTGCTAGAGAAAGGGCACTGGATTGGATCTTGCCTGGTCTAACATTTCCATTTCTCTGTAACAGGATAAACTGAACAGCCTCAAGCCTGCCTATGTCAGCAAGAGAAGAAAAGAAGGTTTTTACTTCACAACCAGTAGTCTGAAGAGCTTCAACAAAGGCTGGATGTCTCTCTCCACTGAGGCCAGACATTATCTTCCTCCACAGGTGAGTGCCTGTTTGTCATGATGAGTTTCCAACAGCTGCAGCAACGTTCCTTTACACTGAAGCACTGCATACTCCTTTGTTGGGAGCTGTGCTTTGACAGAGACCAGGTATGAGACACTAGTGATTGGCCTGATCTGGGTAAGTTGAAGTGTCACCCTCTAAACTGGATATGCACTGAAGAAGTATAATTGTGGAACATAATCTTATTGATAAACATTTTGTTCATTTCAAGGAGCTAGTGCTGGCTGATGGCTTCAACCAGAACAGCATGGTGCCCCACAACACCACAAAGGCTGTTCTCAAAATCTGTAATGTCAAACTCCCGTTTTGGGCTAACTGGAAAAACATTTTCCAATTACAGGGTTGCTGGATATCCTAAAGCCCTAAAGCACAACTTCTCCAAGGAGAGTGCTGGATAAAAATAGGTGCAACCAGTATTCCGACTGAAGTTTTAAAGTAGTTCTAAAATTTTATTACTTTATTAAAGACTCCCAGCTAAAGGAAGATTTATCAGTCTGCAGTGAGCAGCATCTTCTCATAAGAGCTCAGCAGTAAGCAGACAGCAAACTGTATTACTTGAATGAAAAAGTGTCATATAAGCTCTGCTCTATTGGAAATGGATTAAAACAGAGCCTGTGGCCTTCTCACTAAATCAGAAAAGAGACTTACTGCTGTGAATACTACTTTTCCCAATATTTCAAAAGAACCATTCCTACTAAGAATTCTGGATTCTTTCTCAATGCAGCTCACCTCCAGACAAGGCAAGAGTGTCTTCAAGGGACAGAGAGGCCCAGGATAGCAGAGCTCTCACTCGTGTTCGATGCTCGGGGATCGAGAGTGCTGTGCTCTCCTTCTGAGCAATGTGCCTGCTGAGTGTTCTCCCTTGCAGAGAGAAAGCTAAGGGAGGAACAATATAATTTGACCCCTCTTTCCCCTCAGCAAGAAGGAGCCTCTGAAGAGGATATACAGTTTTAAAGTTGGTCCTGCAAATGCAACACCTGGAAGAGGAAATGTCCTTTGGAAACATTTGTAAAGCTCTCAAAATGGTGATCAGCACGTGAAATGTAGGAGATTCAACGCTTTCTGACTTACCAGCAAGCACCAATGTAAACATCTGAGCATCTGCGTTTTAAAAGACAAAAATAGTTTACTGAGATTTTGAAGTCTGAGTGTTTCCAAACACAAACACAGAACCTTGCCTGTAATGTATCTTTATCACTGATTTAAGGGATGCTGCCTAACTTGGCATTGACACCAAGGTGGACCACATTGCATATGTTTTGCCAGCTGAATAGTGAGACAGCACAAGGCAGTACAAAGTCAGTAAACAACCGCAGCCGTATCTGCAGTGAGTGCTCCATCATGGCACAAATTAAAGCAGAGGCTCAATGAAGATGCAAAATTCAGAGGTGACATGATTACAGCTTTCCAAGATCTTCCACAAGAAAGAAACGTGTTATATAATGCTTTATCTTACATTCCCCGTTACTGTTTAGCTTCAAAAGTAGCAGGTAGCTCAGAGATTTGTTAATTTTCTGAGTATGGAATGTACCAGATTTTTCTGATCTGGTTTGTTCTAATCCAGATAGATGGCTTTTAATGAAGATTTTTCTGGTCAGTGTGATTTCATCTTGAGCTGAACAAAAATTACATATAGCATTGAACATACTCGATTCTCATAGCTTTCCTTATTTCCAGTTTATGATAGCTTTTATAATTTGTCAGGGTCAGGCTTGTATTGTATCTATGGCCCAACAGTCTTAATTTCAAATTAAGTCGGGAAAAAAATCCAAAAATTAATTTTGCATGGAAGAAAAAATGATGGCAATATCCTCTACTGAAAATCAAACTGCCGTTTGAATCTCAGAACTGAAATGGACATTTTCTTCGTTCTCATTTTTGTCCTGCCTATAAATTCCACTCTACAGTTGAGATTTTTTTCTTTGATGACAGCTTAATTGGAAAGACTGAATTCTGGAGAAGACCAATTTATGAGGTGAGTCATTTTCAAGCTATAAAAATATTTACAACATTTGATTCTGATTTTGATTTTAATCATATGTTTCCTCTGTATTCCATTAGTGAACCATGTCAACATGTATTGATTTAGATGTGAAAAAGGAAAGTAGTGATTCACAGTAAAGGTCAACTGTGCTGAAACAGATCTTAGTGGCATGTAAAACTGATACTTACTGTGACTAGACTTCAGCAGGTCATATAGGGTGAAGAATGTGGAGAAAACATTTATGTAATCTGCTGCGTTTTGTCAATGACAAAAGAACAAATGGGTAAATGATAAAAATCAAGGCAAACTGGAGCTCTACTAGCCATCAGAGCTACTTTTTAGTTCTAGAATAAAATAGTACACAATCTTTTTATAAGCTTTTAAAATATAAAATGGGAAAAGTAACTAGAAAAAGCAATGTTAAACAAGGTATGTTTCCTTATGTGACAAAGACTGCTCTAAGGGATAAGGAGGGAGCAGAATCTGACTTAAAAAAACTTCCAACACTGTCCCACTTGACATCTCTGCCCCAAGCCAGAGATGCATGGTCTGGATGGAAGCATAGCCAGGTGGACACACAGTCAGTTGGAAAGCTGCTGCCAGAGATTTGCTGTCAAAAAGGCATCTCAAGTGGAGTCCCAGGGAAATATGTCCAGAGCTGGTTCTATCTGATATTTCCATTAGCCACCTGGATGATGGAAAAGAAAGCATGCTTATGAAATTTGCTGACAGCTCCAAGCCAGGACAGATGACAAGGGGTATGTAGGACAGGATCAGAATTCAAAATTATCTTGATGCACTGGAGTAGGGTAGGGGTTGGGCCAGCAGAGGGGAAGGGGAGGGGAGGGAGAGGGGCAAGGGAAAAGCTTTACATTTAATGAAGAGAAAGAAAAATAATAAATAAGAAAAGGGCGATAACTGGCTATACATTAGCATGGCAGGAAAGGATGTGGAGCTAGCAGTGGATCAGAAACTGGCTGCAGGTCTGACTGAAAATTCTGTCACAGGAGAGGCACGTTACATGCTGGGAGCTACTAATGGGAGAGACAATGTAAAACTGATGGAAATTCATTATTTTTAATCATGTTTTTATCTCAGAGAGATTTCTCTAAGCATAGGTGGAAGATTATTTGAAATTATTCCGTTACTTCTTTCAGGAGCTCAGCCAATCTCTTATAGCTGAAACATCTCTGTGGAAAAGCACAGATGAAATGCAGCGTTGTCTTTATGCTTAGTCCTGTAGCTAGCTGTTAAAAATTAGATGGCTTCCATTTCAGAGTCTGGTTTTCAAGAGTTTGTGTAACTTGGAAATATAAAGAGAAAGTAACACTGAGGTTAAGAAGAGCCAGGTTTCCCGGAATGCTTTTCTTCTAATTTCTGAATCTTTCATTACAACCACCCACACACCTGGAACTGTCAGTACATAGAGCACTACTTTCTTGCAGCTGCATCATTTCTTCACTTACACTTTGTGTTTAAAAAAACCCACCTCAAACTCAACAAAAACCCTGGAGATCCTGATTTAACATACCTTGAAATAATATGGTAAATATTTAAAGCTAGCTTAGACATGGGAGAGTACTACTTAATTCCCTTCAGTACTTGTATCAAGCAGAATGTAGCTCTGCTTTTAATATTAAAATGATTGCTTTGTTATTGTGTTCTTTTCCCAGAAAGAGACATTTTCAAATCTTCTCAGTCTCCCATCAATCTCTAGGTGCCGCTTATCTTGGCTTTGTCATTCAGAAACTGCAAGTTGGTGTGTACTTGATAGTGACATTCATATTCATTGTGGCAGGAAAACACATCACTAAACTATAAAGCTAAGTCAATTTACTCTGTGTACTCTTAAAAATGTATGAAATAACATTTTTAACCTTCATACCTTCTCTTGTCTACATAAATGAGCCCTGGAGACAATTATTAAGCAAAGGAATGTAAGGCATGCTTACTTTCACCTTTTTAACTCTATATACAGAAAAAATTGCACCTTCATCTGTTGTGTTATCCACTGTGTCCATATACAGAAGCTGAGAGGTCACTATGCCTTACTCATGATGAGTGACATAGATTATTCTCCTTTTTCTACAGAACTGCAACAACTTATTTAACATATAAAGAGCTTACATTCAAGAAGCTCTCAGCATGGCACTTGTGCTTGGAGTATGCACAGTTCCATATTTTTGATTTTTTAATATTTACTGACTTAGATACTGATGTACAGAAGTGGTAAAAATTGAGGTATTCCAAGATATTATTGATCATGCTATAACCTGAGAAGAATCAACTTCTGTGGCAAAACAGCAGACAAATACCTCTATAATTCAGCCTGAACCTTAATAATCTTTTCCCCATGTTCAAAGTACCTTCCTGGCCTTTCCTAATTTTCGAAAGAACAAAAGGCAGAAAAGGTATCTAGGAGGTCAAGATACTTATCCTACTAAAAGGTAGGGAGGCTGATAAAATGAAATCCAAAAGGAAGAGCCTTTACAAGAATATCAAGCCTCTGGGTAAGGTGTTTGTCTTCAGCTGGAGATGTTCACTTATTAGGTCCTCTTCTAGTAATCTATGAATACGTAGCTTCATAGTTCCTGGGAAGAATTATCATACAGTGGGAAAATTTTCACGTTATTCAGTAACAGTTCTTCATAAAATTTCATCTTCTGATTTACATGAAAACATAATCATGCTCAGGAGGGCTCGCTGTGTACTTCACAAACACACTGGCCAGACTTTTTATAAAGTGAAGATTTCATTGTGGCAAGACTTCCCTTGCACTGAAGATTCCTAGAAATGCATGAAAAGTAAATGAGACTGAAAGATGTGCAGTTCCAGTCCACCTCCTTCTTTGCCTGTATAAGTAGCAATACATCATTTTCTATGAAATATCTTTGCGTTTTCATCTATATGTTCATCATTTTGAAGGGATGGCATGTCTAACTTCCCTGTCAGTACCTTGTCCTGTCAGATTGAGTGACATTCTTTTACAGGCATAAATATGCGTCAAGGTTCTGTGGGACACCATCATGTCTCTAAGCAAAACACAAGAAATTGTGATTATGGTAACTTTGCTGGTGAGCAGCAGTAAATTTGCTGGTGAGCAGCAGCAACTCTTGATTCAAATCTTAACAAAACAGTAGCTCTTTTCTTACGTTCTCATTCACCTGTCCCCTAATATCAGCAGCCAAAGTTATTCTGCTTTTCACTAATCACTCCTGACTTGTGGCTGTCAGAATTATCTGTGAGAGCCTGTTTGCTTGGTTAGTGCCTTTGAATCATGGTTCTGGAAAGATGGCTAAGACATGTTTCTCATTCTTTAATGCACACTATGTGAAGGACCTCCTCAATTATAGGTAACCTGCTGTCCAAGAGGAAGGAAATTATCTCATCTGTCAGTTGTATGTGTTTTGTCTCACAGAACATTTACCTCAAGCGCAAAAGCAGTAGATGTATTTACAATGTTGGCACAAGGATGGCTGCACAGCATTTGTTTTGACTTTCCCAGAAGGTCTTGAGAAGGACGATGCACTAGCTTTCCACTAAATTTAGTAGGTGAAAACGATGAGGAAACCTGGCCTTCCATCACTCTTGTGATTATGCTATGGATTGTGCCCTATACTCTATGAGCTGGTCATACAAATGTAAACAATGGGTCTTGCTTGAGTTGCAGTGTTGTGTTTGTTGTCCGCCAATAAGAATTACCCAGAATTACTTCAGTCTGTTGTGGCTATTTTTACTTTCCCGTTCAGTGCACACTTAAATGGAAACACTCCTCTCCATAAAAAGCAGATTTGCTGAGATATTTAGTCCACACATTTTAGGTTACTTTCAGATGGTAGTTGAAGGGAGTGAAGAAGGTTCTTATTTCTTTACTCCACTGTCTATTCCTTACAGGGGCCAGTGGGGCACTGACATTAAGATGAATTCTTCTGAAAGCCATTTGCTCAATCCTGAATATAAAGTTTATGATGACCAAGATAAGCTGGCTCATAATTTTACAATTACGGAAATTTCTATATATCCACTGATCTAAGTGGATTTATAACCCTGTACATTAACTGTGAATCTGCATATGATGTGCAGAGCTGTTTTTCCCACATGAATCAGTTTAAAATTCACTGTCTTGCCTAGTTCTTCATTCATTTCTTCTGTGTATACTGCAGACAACAATAGAGTTCCTTGTCTTTGGCCTTGCTTTCTGCACAGTCATTGTCCATAGAGGGTTTATTCTTTGAACTTACAACTGTACCAGACTAGCACTATACTCAGATAAATTTGCTCATAGCTACTTGAGATATCATAGAAATTACAATAGAAAAAAAGCAGAGAGAAATTCCATATTACAACTTCACCGTAACTTAGGCAGCAATTCATGTAGCACTCAAGAGTTAATATTGCTGTCTTAAATACTCAGTTGGCTGATCTCCCTTTAAGAGTGCACAGAACAAGAGTTACAGTACTGTAAAAGTATTGCTACTTCTTTCTCCCAGACTGAGTTTCATCAAGGCTCCCCATTGCAAATAAATCAAAGCTATTCTCTGGTAAGAGATCTCAATAAAACTGAAGGGATACTACTCAGAATTACTTGTTGTCATATTTGGATTCAGGGAATTGATTGTTTATCAAAGTAGGATCTGCTGCTTTCTGGGCTATTTGCTAAGTAACAACATCTAGTAGCTGACAGATCAGTATATTTCAAATACCCACAGAAAATAAATCTTAAAGTTTTAAAGGTTGAAAATACTTTACCCAAGATGCTCTCCAAATTACCCATCACAATCCAATAAAAGCACAATTAAACTACCAAAAACGTAACTTGGGAAAACAGTTTTTTAAAAACTAAACAATAAAATCAATGAAGAAGAATATTTAAGAACCTTGTCTATCTTATTTGAGTTTGGATTTATTATGTTTAAGGGAAATGAAAGCTAAGCAATTGTAACAATATTAAATGACTCTTCAGAATCACTTCCGCTTTGGTTTAAAACTATCTAGGAAAACAGAAAAATAGCTAATGGAAGACACTGCCTGCAGCATTTTCAGCTTTTCTGTGTAGGCAGCACAGACCATCTAAATAGAGCAACTATTTCAACAAAGTTATGTACAGACTCATCCCTGAACCTAACATCTAACCATCCAGAATGCCAAAATTTGGACTTCTATCCCAGTCCCAGCACCTAGAAGTTCGTTCAACTCTACCCTAATAGTTTGATGGTTCAGCAATTTTTTGTTCCTCATTTCTCTTAGTCATGTCAGATCTTCATATTCATTTTCTACCAGTACCTGCACACAGCATGTTTTGGAGACCGCTTCTTCTGTCTATAGAGCCATCCATTTCACCAGTTTCTGCCAGGTCTCTCTGTATTTCTGTGCTCCCAGTGGTGTTTCTGGAACACTGCGCTACTGTATGGACAATAAAAGTTTCACACAAATCGTAGAACCATAGAATCGTTTCAGCTGGAAAAGACCCTTAAGATCATCAAGTCCAACCTTTGATCTAACACTGCCAAGTCCACCCTAAATCATGTCCCTAAGCACCACATCTACAGATCTTTTAAATACATCCAGGGATGGTGACTCAACCACTTCCCTGGGCAGCCTGTTCCAATGTTTGTCAACCCTTTCAGTCAAGATTTTTTTCCTAATATCTAATCTAAACCTGCCCTGGAGGAACTTGAGGCCATTTCCTCTTGTCCTATCACTTGTTATTTGGAAAACCAGACTGACACCCAGCTCACTACAAAAATAAAAAGCTGATTGTTACCAAATTTATGTTGCCCTGAAAAACGCAGAATTGGGGAAGAAAGCAAGAGGTGCTCACGCTGTCATGTTAGAAACTGCAGAAGAGCAAGCCAAGTGGCAGAAAATCCATTTCTAACCAAAAATCGTCATAAGAAAAGAATTGTGCTAGATGTAGACCTTGCTGACATTCGTTTTTTGGTGATAAATGGTTTGCCTGATATGCACCTAGACAGACATAGCTGAAAAAGACCTGGAAGATACAGTATTAGAAAATAGAAGTAATGGGATTGCAATGTAGGCAGTGGAGAAAAGTCTTTTAATTAAACATGGCTAGAATTTAATTCACTTAATGTGTCTGATTGGGGTTTGTATCTGTCTGTTTAACTCATAGCTAGTAGTAGAGCGGTTGGGTAAAAGGTCATGAGAAACCCAGGCGGAAATATGAGGGTGGAAAGCTCTTCAGATCTCAGAGGGTTGGTTCTGTTTCATCGAATTGCAGCATTACGATTCTTTAGCTGTTAGAAGACAAATTAAATTCTAAATCACCAAACCTCAGCAACCTCATAATTTATGAAGAACTACAGTACTTATTCTGACTATGCTGATTTTTGGCTCTTGTGATCTCTTACCTCCCCACCTGCATAGAATTGTACCTTTTTGAGCATCTCTCAAAACAGAATTGTGTTCATAGAACAGTTACTTGAGAAATTATTCCCACCAAGAGAGGTTATTTCTGACTGTCAAATCCCATGCCCTGAGGGAAAGTGGGAGTCCTGCATATGTAACTTACTGATCAAATGAGCCTTTCTTTGCAATGAGTTGTTTGAAAGTTAGAATAAAACCAGGTTTGAAGATCACTTATCTTCTAAATTCAACTTGTAAGTCCTGAAAAGTGTCAACTGATCGTATAAAAGGTCTCTTGCATGTGTACCATCTATTTCACATCTTTTTAATCTTTGTCACTATCTGCATCACAAAATATTAAGTAGTAAATAGTAAAGTTTGAATAAATTTGAAAGCCTACAGAGAGGTTTCCCAGCTGTGAACAAGACACAGAGCCTGTGAAATCCATACAACTTCACATTTGCTTGGACATTCCTTTTATCTGTTCTCTGATAGGATTACACTGAAGGAGGAGGGAATGAGGAAAATGTATACACTGGAATTAATTTTGCTACTTAAGCCTGGAGTAGGTATTTAAATAGCATTGATAGAAAAAAAGGGCATTCCACTCCTTTCCAATATTTCCCCTCTATTCTATTTACATACTGGAGTCCTGGCTATGCGCGCAAATGAAGTATGCCGGTGATAAGACTGATGTAACACTGATGTTATGAGATGTATTAGGAAAGCAATCTGAAGGCCTTCAGATAATCAGGATGTAGCACTTCACATGTAAGCTTGCAAAACCCAGTTCAGCAGACAGCACACGTGTCTGCAGCAGGGCAGACATACAGTGCAGAGGCTTTTCCTACGCTGTGTACACAGTGCACATGATCATGCCAAAAAATGCATCGGAGAACGTGTGAGTGGCTAAAGCACCCTTGTGCATGTGTGTTAATTTAAGACACGTGTAAGCAGAGATTTTGTCCTGCCTTTGTGTCTCCTCAGCTGAGCAGTATGCAGATGTTTGCAGAAAAACCCTGCTAGGTAGCATACCTGTGAGAAAATATCACAGTTTATCTGTTAGGTACAAGACCAGATTTGTAAGCTCAATACCACTACAACATCAAGGTCTCCAGTTTTTTTACTGTCGTCTCAGTCACTCCAGTTCTTGGTTGCAATGCCTGCGGTTTTCCCTTGTGCTATAGATCATGTGCTTATCAGCTGTGCCATTTGACTCCAGCAGCATTTGTGAAACGATGCTCGTGTAGTATGTCAGGCACAAAACTCAATGACTTTTCATTCATTGCAGTGCCGTGTTGCTGGCGCTGGTCCAGACACCTGTCTTTCCAGATTTCTGCTCCACTGACCATGTGGTAGAACCTACTGCAGGAATAAATTTTGGGCCAGCCTTAATCTTGGTGTCGTGGTTTGAGCCCAGCTGGCAACAAAGCACCACGCAGCTGCTCACCCACTCCTCCTCCCAACACCAGGATGAGGAGAAAAGGTAACAGACCCTGGTGGGTCAAGAGAAGGACAGGGAGGGTTCACTCAGAGTTATGGTCACGGGCAAAAAACCGACTGAACTTGGGGGAAAAAAAATCAATTTAATTTGTCATTAATCAAACCAAAGTAGGATAATGAGACATGAAACCAGATCTCAAAAACACCTTTGCCCACCCTCCCTCCTTCCCGGGCTGGAGTCCCCTCGCTCCCAATGTCTCTCCCTCCTCCCCCCGCAGTGGCACAGGGGGACAGAGAGTTGGGGGTGTAGTCAGTTCACCAAAGATTTTCTCTGCCTGTTGTGACCTGAAAGGAGTCGTTTAGGACGACTTCCCTCCCCTTGGGACCAACAACGAAGTTTGTGATACCCTTGAACCGAATTAAGGTGAAACAACACCAGCCAACCAATGTTTATGATTTAGTAATACAAAATACAAAGCATGCGGTTAAATATGATAATATGGCAATAACATAAATGGATAAACAACTGCATAAACAAGTCCTGTGCCATGTGTTTTTACTGAGATCAAGTCAATAAAAATAAAGAGAGGAAGAGAGAGATAGAGGAATAGAGAGAGAAACAGAAAAGAGATTTCACAACCCGTGGATCCAAAGGCACCTCATCAGTCGTTGTCACTCGAAGTGTTGGTGGCGGGAGTCCCCACTCATCCTTCTGGTGGTACCACGGTTATACAGTTCAAGTCCCAAAGTCTCTGCCCGATTCCAAGAAACTTCATGCATATGCATGGTGGGCGTGATGAGGCTCCACCTGGTGCTGCACAGGCTCCGTGTATCTCAGGTAGTCGCAGGGGGGGCAGGGGTTGTATCAGATGAGACCCTCCTCAAGGTCCTAGCTCCCTGCACACTCACAGTCAGCAAAAACACAGTGGACAAAAGCTGTTTCAGTCCTGTCTCCACAGAGCCGAAAATTGGTGCCTTGTTCCGCAAAGTCTTGCAAAGCTTGCGTCTTTTGCACCAAGAAATGTTTAAGGCAAATGTCCATTCATCTGTCCGCCACACTACTGCTCCTTCCTCCTCAGGCGAAGAGGGCTCCTCACACAATTTCCCTGCTTGCACAGGGTCTCTTCCATGGCAGACAGTCCCTCACGAACTCCTCCAATGTGAGTCCTTCCCGCGCAGTGCAGTCCCTCAGGAACACACCAACCCAGCATGGGTTGCCCATACAGTCGCGGTCTGCTTCTGGAGCAGGCACCTGCCTGGCATGGAGTCTTCCACAGGCTACAGGTCCCTCTCTGCTCCACCATGGTCCTTCATAGGCTGCAGGTCCACCTCTGCCTTGCTGTGGTCCCTCACGGGCTGCTCCACCACGATCCTCCACTGGCTGCAGGGGCACAGCCTGCCCTCTTCCCGCAGGCTGCAGGGGAATCTCCACTCTGACTGTCTCCTCCCTGTCACATCTCCCTCCTCCCTCTGCTGCAGGTCTCTTTTTAGCAGTTACTTTGTCCTCTTCTTAAATATGTTATTGCAGAGGCACATCCACCATCGCTGTTGGGCTCGGCCTTGGCCACAGGAGGGTCCAACTTGGAGCCAGGGGAGCTTCAAGCAGCTTCTCACTGGAGTTACCCCTGTGTCCCTTCCCTGACACTAAAGCCCTGCCACACAGACCCAACTCATTTAGGTTGCATCTGCCATTTCTCCTTCTCCTTTGCCAGAGGAACACCTCTTTTCTGGGGACTGTAAAAGTGCGGTGCTCTCGAGCTTTGCCTATTCTACAGACAGACTGCACTTGTGTGCACACTGTGTCCTCCTGTACGTTTGACTTTGGACAGCATGCAAGTTGTCACCAGAATTGTAACAATTTGTTACTCTATCTAATAAAAAATCATATTGCAGTTTCTGAAATGACTGCCCTTGGATACCTCTACCCAGCACAGAACTGAAGCAGGAGAGGGCTGATGTGTCAGTATTTTATAGGTTGCTTTCCAAAGAAAATGCATGGTGAATTTTTACATCATTCTGTACAATCACAGTCGTGTAGGTTTGCACCAATTAAAAAGGAATTTGCAGTGCCAGTGAATGACTCAGATTATGTTCCTCTGTGTCTAGGATTAAGGAATTGTTTTAAGAGTGAGCTATAGCATGCCAAGTTGGCACTGTGTTTGCACCAATCCAAGAACACATGCATTTGAATGAGGAGGCAACATACCCTGACACAGCCAAGAGGAGATATGCACTGCTCATACCTCAGGCTTTGCTTCTACGTGGGCTTCTGGCATGCTCTCGCTCCCACCACGGCTGATAGCAGCTGGTCTCTCACACAGACGGATAAAAGTGGGCTGTTTGAGACGTGGAGTCCAGCTGATGTGATGGCATCATGTCCTCTGGTGTTATATGTAGACATATCACAGTTTGTTAGCAGTAAGTTGCCAAATTCCAGCTTAAAACTGGATAGGCTTTTGCCTGATATCTCCTATTCAAAGGTTATTCTTGCATCTGATTCTGTCAACTAGATGGTCTTCTCCAGTTTCTAGACTAATTCACATTTCCTTAATTTCAGATTTTCATTAAAGCCTCACCTTTGACTGTAATTTTTCAAATTGATTTTGAGATGGCAATCAAAATGTAGCCGATGTTTTTACAGGTCAAGATTTATTTGTGAAGTGTCCGTTTAAGTCAGGCTCCAATACAATCTTGATTAGCTAATTAAAGATAAAGTATCTTACAAGATATATTTCTTTACTATTAATTATATCAGTATATTAAGATGAAACTGATCCATAAGACAATGCTCAAAAATTATTAATTTCTGTATTAATTATACAAAAGTTGCTTAAAAAGAGCCCTATGAACCCATCATCTCCCTTTTCATTAAAGTTGTCAAGTTAAATTATATCACAGAAACATTATTATTTATAACTCTCTACAAAATACCTAAGACATTGTAAATCCAAATATCTTACAAAATCAGAATGCTGAAGATACTCTATGTTATTATTTCATTAGGATGGAGACACTATCATTAGGGTCTTTTAGTCTAATTGTGTATTTGAGGGAATCAGTATAATTTCTAGTCCTTTTGTTTAAACATAAAACTCTAAAATATGACCAGGAGAATGGAAAGTGTTTCATATGAGGAGACACTAATTGAACTTGGATAATTTACGTCAGTAAATAGAAGGCTGTGATGGGTTATCATCACTGTTTCTATGATGGAAATTCAGACAGGGAAAGAAAACAATTTAATCTAATGGACGATGTTTCAGAAAAACAAATGGGCGTAGACAGGCCCTTATTACAGTTAAGATGAAAATCAGAAGAAAATTTCTAAAGTCAAAGCATCAGGGTTTGAAATAACTTTCCAATCACTGCAATAACTGAAGAAGTCTTGCTTTTAAGACGGAGCTTAAAGAGTTGTGGAGAAAACTGTCTGATGTTGTTGCTGGTAGTAGAAGAGTAGACTTGTGACTTTGGGGATGTTTTTCCAGTCCTATGCATTAGGTTATCTTATTAAAAGCTAATGAAATTAACTGCGGATACCAGGTGATGACCAGAGGAATAGTGACAGGCCAAGAAACTCAAGTAACCTGAGCAGGCAGAACAGCACGTCAGCACCAAAATAGAATGATCAGGCCACGGTCTTCTTCTTTTCTTTTTTTTAATATTAAAAAAAAAGTTAAAGGAAAGAAAAAACCCCTCTCTCCAGAGTGCTATGCAGACTAAGGGAGATTTTTGTGCAAAAAGATGTAGTATTTACTATGGGAACCATAAGAAATGGAATGATAATTCTATGTTGGAACAGAGACAATTTCAGGATCGTACAAAACTTACTATGGGATGTTTAAGGGATGGATCAAAGGCAGGGAAAAGAAGGGATCAAGATGGATCAGGAAGGACCAGGCATGCGAAAATGGAGGAGGGCTATAAAAGCAGCCAGTGGTGTGTAAGCCACCTGCTGCTCAGCACAGTTCTCTCGCTAAGCCCTGTGCATGATCATTGCTGTCAAGCCTCTGTTCTTATTAAATACTGTGTCTAACTGTCTTCTGTGTGTGCATGCTTATTCTGAGACTATTTGTTTGAACCGCTAGTGAACTTCAAGCTGGGTTAGGGGGCAAATAGGGCAAGAGCTCTGAGTACCAGCTCTGGACAGGCTGGGGTCAGGAAGGGAGTCATATTGCGGACCCTCCAATCCACAGGATTCAGCTACCCCTAACACCACATTCCCATGTTCCAATTCAGTTATTTACCTTTTTTTACTATTTTATCTTTATTTTGTCTACCTTACCAATTTTTAAATTCCTGTCTTTTTTTTTTCCTTTTAACAAGCCTAACTTGCAAATTTTGTAGCATTCATGGGCATAATATAGAATGTTTTGATGGCTTTTTTGCTTAGTCTTATGTTTCGTCATCTTTCTATTCCACAGTCAGTAGAGTGCACTCTACTTCATGAAATGCTGAGAATATTGGACTTTATTTTGGATGAGAAGGACCTTGTTTTGGTTAAGAAAGTTAAAACTCCTCTCTTTCCTTCTGGTACTGCTAGTACCTTGCATTGCTTTTTATTTATGTTACTTTTCTTTTTAATCCTCTGAAACTTCTTAAAGAGTACATTCCAGGTAATTTCATGCTGCTGCTCATTGAAAATGAACACCGATCCAAGCATGACAATCATCTTGGCTAGCTTTTAGAGAAATTATTGATGGGCTTATAATTGAGTGCTTAGAATAATCATTGAGATTATATTTATGGTTAATTGTATACATTGGAACTCCAGTACCATGTCTGTCCTTTCCCTGAGGGCTCACACACTCACGCACAGCAATGTCATATATTAGTGTAAACAGTAACCACAGTTTCTCTTCTTCCGGCAGGTTTATTCTAGGTTTATCTTGAAGTATTGCAGTTTTATCTTTACAGAGCACAGATTGAAACACTCAGATAAGCGTAAATAAGGCAAATCTCTTGTTTCAGCAACACGGTTTCTTGTCTAACTACCCTAATAAGGTCTTCATCATTCTGGGAAGCACTGCGCTAGGTATCATGTCTAACATTATGACTGCTTATCTTTGCCTTCCAGAAACAAATTATGGAATAGTGTCTCACCTTGAGTTAATCACTTTGACTGACTGATTTGAGTTAGTTGATTTGAATCTGTGGAGTAGTTAGTGATCTGGGCTTCAAATCCTGCGGACATAGCTATATATTGAAACAAGTGTCGTTTTTATTTTTGATGTTTGAAGTAGCTTTTCTCTTTCTTCCCTTGCCATATTTCACAACCACTGCACTTGGGGAACAGTCTTCCTTACGGTAGTCAGTGTTTCTCTTCTACAATTTTGTGTCTGTTATCCTCTGCCAGAATTAGCCTTTCTTTCTATTTTCTTCTCACAAGGTGTCATTTGTTATTAAATAACACCACCTTTGATATCCACAATAAATGCAGCCCTGTGTTTCAGACATAGGAAAAAACTCATATTTAACAGAGTCTGGTAAAAGAAAGGTTTATTCTACTATTCTGTCAGCCTTCGGCCAGGGACTGTGAGCTTGCAGCTGCCAGCTAGAGTTTACTCCTACTGAGAATAATGATAGAAGCCTTCTTTATCCCAACTTGGAAAATAAAAAAATCAGTTTCTTCTTTTTCATGATAGACTGGGAAAATTCTGAAATACTTCTGAGGGTATTTGGGGCTTGCTTTTTGCATTGTGAACTCAGATCCTTGTCACTGAGTCTACCAGATTTGAAAGCCTGGTAATTTTAAGGGAAAATCTGGAAAACTAGAGGCACATTTGTAAGGCCTTCATTCATTATAAAGATGTATTAAAAAAAAAAAAAGAGTTACTTTTAGCTCGGGTTCAACCAGTAGCCCAAATAAGCTATCAGAATAGCCAGTCTAGTATTGTCTGTACCTTCAGACAACCCAATTAGTAACCCACTTCTTCAGAATGGATGGTTAGATTTTTCTTTGATTTGTTTTTAAAGTATAATTTACCCTTTCCAAATTTCCTTCCTTATATATTTTATGAATGAATGAATGAACAAGAGTGTCAAATGTCAAATAAAAGAATGTCAAATTTCTTTCAGTTTTATAGTGAGATGGTTTACTACCATTGCATGAAAAGGCAGTAACACTAACCACTGACATTGATTCATTCTGTATATTGAGTACTCTAACTGCAATAACTTTGAAATATAATTGGATTATTTGAACAATATGACCTTGCGTTTTACTTTACTTATACAGGTGGTCCTTACAGTATTTTAGTTTTTGTAATAGCTTCCAGCTACTTTGGAGAGTGCTCTCATTACATATTACTAGGCAAAATATTTTAAAGTACTCAACTGATTCATCACAGACTGTTAAAAATTTGAGTGAAATGACTTTTCACTTTAACATGTAGCAGTTAAACTCCTCTTTTAATACCTGGAAAAAAATACCTGGAAAAAAAGAAAAAAAAAAGTTCTCCAGAGGTACATTTAAGCACCGGGAGTTTGGCTTTGAAATGCTCTTCAAACAAACTTCTTTCTCACCCCTGACAACAATAGCCTTTTTAGGTTCAGGTTTGGTTTTTTAGGCGATATTTAGGTGACCAAGTCGTTCAGTCATAGCCATTGAAAAAATCCTGTCTTTATCTTAATGCCTTCCTTCTATATGGGTCTTTGCTTCAGACAATACAACTACTATTTATTAGTTCAAACCCAAAGTTCTGCTTGCTCATAAAATGTCATTATTTGCCTATTAACGTGATCAGTTGACACATACCACTACTTTTTCGATGCTTTAAGTATATAATAGCAGAGCCATCCCTCTGTCATCTTCCATACAGCGCATTTTTAGTATTTCTTCTGTTTGTAACAACTTGTTTCCTTAAGCAAGTCTAAAAACTGTAAACTGGTTGCATGGTCTGTACCATGATTTTAAGTCAGGTGATTGTCTTTCTCAAATCTCGAGAATGCATGTTTACATTCTAATCTTGAAAATCAATGATCTCAAAAAAGAACAGTATTAAAGCCATATATTAAAGACAGTAAAAGTAGTACATCTGATGGTCTAATTAGCACCTCCTTCTTCTTTGCATAGTGTTTAGAAATGTGGTCAGAAGACCCACAGACAGAAAAGGAGAAATGAGACAACAAGTGTATAAAGGACACTGAAAATAAAAAGGCCCAAGTTTGTTCTTAGAAGACAAAGTCTGTTGTGTAAACTTCATAGTGATTTATCCTAGTCAGAAGACTGACTGGTTACCACGCAGTCATGGCATGTTCTGGCCATACATATGGGCAACATATAATGAGTCTAACTAGACCATGTAGTTAGTGTATACCACCTACTCTATGGAGATTTTCCCTGCATCTGTTCATATCACATGTAACAGGATAACTACCTCTCATGTGCTACAGGTTGAGAGCCTGAAAATAAATAAACCCCGAGAAGCAGTCTGACTTGAAGTAGTACATATGTTACCTGCAGTATTCACACATGGTTTGCTGCTGTGAGGTGTTGCTAATACTAAAAATTGGTGTGTGGACAGCACCTCTAGATTAGGCAGTCCTTCAGCCGCAAGTAGCTGGTCATAAGAGGAAGGTTGTGCGGAAGCAGACTGCATGGTGCCCCGTTTGGATACCCTCTGTCAGGCACCAGAGTTCGCCCAGACTGCAGGCCAGGACGCTGGATGGCCTGGTCAGTGTGTCTCTGTGCTGCTCACCTGCATGGTCCAGGAAAGGATGCACAAAAACAGCCTCTCCGCTGGAAGGGAAAAGAAAAAAATGCCTGTGGATTACTGGAGGATTATGTTGAACAAATAGTATTCTTCCAATTTTAAGGCAATTTGGCAGCTACTTAACTTTCTGAAAAAGAGAATGTCACTGACCTTTCCCTTTTAATACACGAGCCGCTTGACCACGTCTGAGCTTCATAAAATTTAATTGCACTAGGGACCTCATTATTGTATTACATTTCAGTATTGGTGCACTCAGGCATCAACTCAAGAATGTGATTTTTCAAGTCTTAAGATCTGTGAGAACAGTATCTTCATCCTGGGAATAGAAAGAATATAGAGAATAGTTTAATTAATAATTAATAACATGCACTCTTGCTAAGCAGGAGGACAGAAAAATCACTAGCATTTAGAGGTGATAGATCGGATTGCTGAAGAATTATCCTTAGAACTGAATACCAAGAATAGAAGCAAAAGAATGTAGTATTTTTAAAGGGTGGAGTTTTTCGTGTCAGAAGAGTTAATCTGAAACGTTCTCATTGAAAACCACTCAAATTTTGTTTTCCCACATAACCTTGCAATGATGTTTCTTAAAAAAACAATTCCCTTCATTCATTCCTCATTTGCAAATGAATGAGACTGTTTATCCCGGCAAACGCAGCGTGTACCATCCTGTTGTCATTCTGTTTCTCCTTCTTCAGGCTGCTCCCCTCATTTTCCCTAAGTGCATTTCTGAAGGGCGTATTATATTTACAAAATCCTATTTATTCAGTTAGCATTAGGTACCGCCTAAGATTACTGATAATTCTTACAGTGTTTACTGTCTGATTTCCTGCTCCATTGCACACAAGAAGCAGCACTAACTTTTAAGTCAATGAGCCAGCACAGATCATGTGGTCTATTCAGTATTAGTGTGTTGTTTAAAATACATCCCCAGAGAAAAAAATAGAAGTAACGTGGGGTTTTTTCTTGTGCTTTGATTGCTCTCTAATTATATGACCAATATTGAATACACAAAATTTCACACACAATAATTTATCTGCATTTACTGCAAGGAAATTTTTTTGAGTTGGTATGCAATTTGCCCATCTAATTATTCAAATTGGTTCTGGATCACATTCATGTGAAACAATAATTTGTTATTAAAATCAATGCAATTACAAGAGAACTCAGGCATTAAACTTTAACTGTACCCAGTTTTGCTCCATAAGTTAGTAGAGGCCAGCAACCAAAGTCTGTAAGATGTTCTGACACATTTTTTCTTCATTTCTATGCCTAGACTTCCAAACAAAAGCGACTAATAAGATTTGCTAGCTTTAATTTCAGCTTTAATGTTTGTTTTGAGAAATATACCCTGCCATAATATAATTGGATATATTTTTTAATAACTGAATTTAGAAAAAATCTTTTCTAAGTAATGTTGTTTAGTGTGTAAATCCCCAAACTTTATTAAGGAAGAGACAGAGGAGCACATACGATGCCTTCCATCTATCACTGATTTGCACCTGCCATCGGCAGGCATGCAGGCAGCTGCCCAGAAGGGGCTCTCTCATATTTCAAACAGCAGGAATCTTCTGACATTTGGCCACAGACTCACCTTTGTAATGACTGAAAATCCACATGAAGTCCTACTGCCAAGATGCCTCTGCCCATCCCTCTCACTCCAGAGCAAGGGAAGATTGAGAAGACTTTTTGTATTTCCTAGCTAACAGCTGCTGAATGGAAAACACCAAACAGCTATTTAATATTGTACAGATATCCAGAAGAAAAACCCTGGTGATGCTAGATAGTGGAAATTGAGTTGAGCTGAGAAAAATACTGGAAAATCTACTTGACGTTAAACAGATACTTTTCCAAAAAAGCAAATGCCATGCAGAATGCCATATTTGTTAAACACAATCTTGCTGCTTGTGTAAGAACATCCGCAAGGAGTTTACTTCAGGCAGGAAGCAGCTCACTTGCTGAACTGATCCTTCTCTGTTAGGAAATACTGTGCTTGCCGCTTCTGAAGATCTGGGAACACATAAATGTTATCAAATACTGAAAAATCCTCAACTTAGATCAAAATCTCAGATTCTTCTCTTTGCATCTGAGAACACCATACATTTTGCCTCCCAAGTAAGATATTTCAAGTCACGAAAATTTAAAGCAATTATAGCAATTATGTACGTCACCAGACTCTGCCCAACAAATGAGTATGATTGCAGTGACTTCCTCAGAGTTTCTCCTGAATACTATCTTTCTCACCACCAGTACTATTAATCAAAGATGTGATGCACATATCTTTGTATAAAACTGGAAATGAGTCAGCCGCTATAGATATATGTGACTTCTTGCAGATGATCAGGCACCACTGACTAGTGACTTGAGCAACCAACTGCTTCAAAGCCACACATTATTTGAAGTATTCTTTCACAGAAAAAAAATCAGCAGGAAACTTCTTTCTAGTTTGGTTATATTACATAACAAGATGTGTTGAGTGCCAGATATTGCTGCACGTAGATACTGCAGGGATAAAAATATGAATATGTTAATTTTCTTTTCTTTCTCCTACTATTTTCAGCTGAAAGAATAACTTATGTAAATTTTAGATTTCTCTGACCATGAGAATTTCAAGCTCTCGTTAAAAAAACTTGACTTTTACTGTGATAAGGAGGGGTTTTTGTCTTTCAGCATGTTCAATAAAAGCAGATATGTTGTTAATAAAGACATTGAGCAAATGGATATTATGGCTACAGGACATAAAGGCTTTCACTCACTGGTTAGAAATTTTAATGCAAAAGGAGTTATTGAAGGCTAAAAGATGATGCTCTGCCAGCTGACTTTAACCATCTAATAGACAAGCTTCCAGTCCAAGCTGGATATTCAGGATCTCTCCATAATCAAAGGCGAGACATCCTACAGAAACTCTCTGATGAGCCAGCCACTCATTCCACCTATTTTTTAAATTAAATTAAATGTGTGAATTTGCCTTTCTCTGCTGATTAACTTTATCCAATATAGACTACAGAGTTCATTTTTGGATAGCTAAAATTAGTTGCTGTGAATCTTAGCTTAGAAATTGTGGCGTACGCAGCCGATGATACACTCAAAAAGGGTGCTTGCTTCACTCCAGTTACTTTTGGCAAGATGTACCTCATTAAGTAATTAGTCCCATTGCTTTAATATGAAACAGCCTTAGAGGCATAGCAAAACCATAGACTTAAAAAGCCTGCTGTTAAAAAGTTCTTCTTTCAGTGGACAGACATTTTCCAGTTTAGAGTAGCACCACATTAAACATCAAATATTTATTTCTGCTCTAGAAAAAAAAGATAAATACTACTCTGTTCACATGTTTCAATGAGGTATCTGTTGGCAACGTTAGTAAATGTCTAATGTATCATTACTTTAGACTGACAGGAAGCACAGCTCATCGGGGCTCACCAGGGATATACGATATCCAGGTTATCCTACCACTGAAGTAACTGAAAATATTTCTTCTTTCTTCTCAATGTATTTCTTCTCAAATAGGTTGGTCTAAGCTGCATGTGCTTTTAGTCATCTCTCTCTGATTTTGCTGCCTGAGTTTATATAAAATCAAACAAAGTCTGCATAATCAGCTGGAGAACAATAGTTAAGACTGCTTGTGGTTGTCTTAACTGTTGTTGAGACAATAACAGTAACATGTTAATTAAGAGCCTGTTCACCTATAGTATTTGTTTCAGTGCTTTGCCAATGCTGCAGTAAATATCATTATTGGAATTAATGCAAAACTAATCAGTTCTTTTTTATCTTGATGGAAAAGATATGCTTTAACAAACTTAATTGTGTGTCCTTAAAATAACTAACTAGTTAGTTAAACCTGATTCTTTAGGAAATACTAAAACCATTCTGTTCCAACCACAGACCAAAGCAATGCAGTTATATATAGGTTTTTTATAAGAAAGAGCAAAGTGACTAGAAAAGCTGTACTGATGCATAATGTAAAGTTTTTCAGAGTTCCTGATCCTGAAAAAGTTGAAAGAGAAACTAACTAAAGAGAAGCTATAACTGCATCTAACTTAACTAATGTTCTGAATCTGTTTCATTTTAGCTTTACAACAAAATTTGAGTACAAAACCACCTTTACAAAACCACATAACTTGCGCTAAGATTATTTCATATCAATAGACAGAGGGGAAAAATCCATTACTATTTTCCTGAATCTCATTGAACAGCTAGTAAGTATGAGACATTACTGTTTTATCTAAGAGTCCATCCAAGTATAATGTACGTTTGTGATTTTAATCCATATCCATGGAATACTTGTCCCCAAACCTCTAGGACCTGCAGAGTGCCATGAAGTCCAGTTCAGCGTTCCTATGTAGCTGTGAGATAAAGGAAAGGACTCGTAAACCAGCAAGTGTCAGGAGGTTTGCTAAAATCTCTTACCACCTGTGTTTATCTCGTCATGGTGAAAATTACTCTGGAGTAATGAACAGACCAGGTTCTGGTTGAAGAACAGTTGGCAAAGGATGATGAACCCAAGCATGACTCAAGTGTTGTGAGTGAGCAGAGGAAATAATAAATCAGTATTCCTAACTGTGCTGAAATTGTTGATAAGTAAAGGTGCCTATCCACAGTCAAACCAGTTTGCATTTATGCATTTTCTAAGATTTCTCACTGAAAAAATGATTCTTATAAAGCAGAATTCCTATGTATCACTTGCTGTCATTTATGGATGGGAGATTTTGTCTGACAGTGAGTTGATATCAGTTACGGAGATCTTCCCTTCTTAGCAGGATCTCAGCAATAAGATGAGCATGAAATCTTCAGAATTTAGGAAATGCCATCTAGGATGGAATATTGCAACTATTCCAAACATATTGAATCTTCCTTAAGTTATTAACAATAGCTAAACATAAGATATTAAACAAAATAAACACTTAGTCTAAGCCTTTAGCATCTAGACCCTAGGCTCAAGATATTTAAAAGGTCAGCTAAAGCACAGATAAAGGTCAGAGCTGAAAAATCTTATCTGGCTGAATGAAACCTTCTAAAGGAGGAGTAAGTTTTCCTTAACAATTCCTTCGAAATGTTAATATTAAGAACAACCAATGTTTTAACATGCACTTCTTTTCTACAGGAGAAAAATAAAGACCATTCTATTACACATCATAACTCTATTACATACATGGATAATATAAAACAGAATGTAAAAATAAGAGAATTGCTGTACATGGGACATGATTTTTGGTTTAAACAGCCTTTCCCAGGACTATAACCAAATCTGTAGTTTTTCCAAGTCATGGACAATCAATTTCCACAATAAAAACAGAGTAATTGCCACAGATTTTGGATTTTAGTAGATGTACCAAGAATCCTGACGTTCTCTGAAAACTCATTATTTCATCACCAGATTGAGTTCTGTCAGAGCAGTCAATATTTTTATCATTTTCCCAGTAATAATTGCATTTTAAAAAACGGAAAATCAGTTTACTATTCAAAGAAGAAAAACTTCCAGTTTGACCAAAAAAATATAGAGAAATAAAGTCCATTCCCAGCACATGTAAAGTGATGCCACCGGTCCAAATGAAACGTAGGGTAGGATTACCTCAAGTAATTTCAGACACATGCATCTCAGTCACTTAATGTTTTCTGACAGAATATGTGAGAAATAGAAATCAACAAATAACAGTTTCTTTAGGTACTTTAGGTACATTTACCTACTCTACGTACATATCATAGGTTAGGATCAATTGCATCCTATAAGCATATATGTATTTTTTCCATTGAATGTAAAATAAGCATATGCAACTGCTCATACAAGATTATCTACTTTACACGTACATGTATTTTACCAAGAAAAGTGCTAGAACATTCATGTCTTAGCCCCCCAAAAAAGCCAAATGGTTTTATTTCTAGAGAGTCTCATCAATAATTCATTTTACATTTACTTTAGCAAATGTTATCCAAAAGTGAGTGAGAAATAAATAGTATATTTAAGCATGGCTGACTTGGACTTCTGCTGTGATTATCCCTATTGACAGAGGGACTGAAAGTGCTTTAAAGCTTAGTGTACCTGCAAGTGCACCAATTACTTCTACTGTAGTATTTGTAAGCTTCAATAACCATTACAAGTTGGTACCACACACACCGAGGTAATTATCTCACCCATGATTTTCAGCTCCTAGATAACTATCTGATTTCAAATGTGGCTGATTCCCAAACACGGATTATCCAAATCTGAAAAGCCTGTCAACCAAGACAGATAGGAAAATCAAACAGGAAACCATGGATAATTTGGATGATGTCAGTAAAGAAATCTAGCCACACAATTTAGCCACACGAGGTTAATATATGCTATATACTAAAATTTTATTAAATAGAATCGGCTAGAAAGTCTAGAGTTTTAGTCACATCATCACTAATGAGACATAAACACGGATATGATCACAGCATTCAAAATAAACAGAGGTGCACCACAGGATGCATTTTGACTCCAAACAGTAGTGTACTGTTAGACAAACTGTACTATTAGACAAGCTAATGAGTATAGGGCATATAAAATACTCCATAGAGCTGTGGTCCGGAAAGACAAACCTGTATAAGGAGGGTATGCTAGAAAATCTTGATTAGTTTAACAAGCTCAAGGCTGCCTAGGCTATCTTAACTCCTTGACTAAGACACCATGCTGCCACAAAATGAATTAATTCCTTTAGGCTGAAAATTTAAGGAAGGCTCATTAACCACCTATATTTTTGAACAAGAATTTCCATTGAAGTAGCTGTTGGGAGCTAACAATGTCACCTATTTTAAACTGGAGCTAGATAAGTTTATGGAAAAGAATCTATGAGGCAACTGTTTGAAGTATCAGGGAACTTGATCTAGTGACCTTGCTAACCTATGTTCCTCTTACTTATCTTCTGAAAACATCAGACTTTCCTATACTTCCATGTGTTATTAGGTATCCTGTGTTTCTAAAAGATCAGTAAAGAACAACTACATGGTTCTGTGCAGTGAAAACTTTTATTTTGAGGCATAAAATTCCACAGCCTTGAGACACAAACTGAGACAGCACACTGTTAATAAAAGACATTACATATCTGACACTTTCTTTTCATAACTGCATCCAGAAGCCGGGCTGCTTTCATTGCTCTCGGGTTTATCTGTTATACTTTTTTGTTTGTTTTCATCTTTGCCAACTGTTTTGATCCAAAAACTAGAATTTACTTTTTTATATCTTATTTCTGGGAGTTATCAGTGTTTCCTCTTTCTTACACAAAACGAACAGGAGCTTTAGGGATTCTCTTATCTTTCAGGAACATGAGTATGTCCCTACTTCCCAGCATGCCTGTATTTCTTGTTCTTATGTCTTGTTTTCCTCTGTTCAGTGAGATACTAGTTTTATATGAATATTATTCCTTAATTTTAACCGGAATTATATTCATAAAATATTGGAACAATCTACCTCATGGTAAACTCAAAAAAGATATGTAGATTCACAAGGCATAACGTGATTCAGGTCTGTTCTAAAGTGTCAAAGCCAGAGCAAATGCAATTTGAAGTAGCCACATCTAAATGAAAATGGAATTCCTTCATGTCATATCAGCCACATCCCATGTTATTAACAATTTTATCATTTTATTCTTTTTTTTTTTAGGAGGAAAGAACAATTTTCCAAGAGACAGCTTACCAACAAATTTACCTGAGGTATTTGTAGTCATTTTCCTGCATGGCGTGGTGCCCGGAACTCTGGCAATAAAACGCGAGTTTAAACTAATAATGACAAATTGATATGCACAATAATCCTTGTTCAATAATAAAGTTTTTTTGGTTGTTTACTTCTACTGTACAGGACAGTGCAATTTTGTTCACTGGGTTTTTTTTTTTTTTTGGAGCTCTAGATCCAGCTGCTGCCATAGATCCACTGTTTGGGCTTGGACAAATCACTGTCCTGCCATCTTCCTCTTCACTCACCTGCATTACGTGCCCTAAATTAACAAAGAAAACAGCTGAGACATTGGACCAGGGCAGCAATGAGATTTTTAGCTAACCAAAGTGAAATGGTAAATATAAAACAACTTGTTCTCTTCCTGCCCTTAATCTCTATCAGGGAATTACAGTAGTTCTGGAGGTAACAACTGAAAGCCCTGAAAGTGCAAAGGAACATTTTTTTTCCTCTTTGGCAAGGGTAAAGTATGTGATTTGCACTGTTTTATAGACAATTCCTAAAATTGTGTTCCTTAAATTAAAAGCCTAATGTACACTGCTCTTCTTTTATCTAAATAACATATGTTTCAAAGATGTTCTACTCTAGAGAAATAGGTCCAAATTTTTTAGAAATAATGTTTTAAAGTTATATTTATATAATTAAATTACACAAAACACAATCCAGAGGAATGGTGATACTTATTTTAACATCAAAGATTTGCAGATCTTTCCCATTGACCTTTTCTTTAATTACTTTGTCGTTTGGTAATAAAGTCAGCAGGAACTTTTTATGGCAGGATATTTGTACAAGATTAAAAAGATCCCCAGGAACTTACACACTGTCAAGAGTAAATTAATATTTTCTTCCTCTATCTGAAAGCATGACAACTGAGTCATACATTATTAGCCTGTAACATTTTGACTTTCAGTAATAGCCTTTAAATGGAATTAGTATTCTTCAAGAGTGCTTCAGGACTCAGAGAAATGTAGGTGACATGGACATCATATATACTACATATGTTTGTATACTTGCACCTCTGGCTTTCTTTCACCTTTTATATACATAAGCAACACTCCTCCACCCCCTACACCATGCATATATGTAAGGTATATATAGTAATGAGAAAAGGCTGAATGTTAAAATAGACTAAAATGTGTGAATATGAACAGAAATTAAGAAGATTTTTAATTTAATTTCTATCCTGTATTTTTAACACTATATGTTAAACTCCAGGACTAAGTCTATCTCCGTTGCAAACAGTAATACAGTAATACAGGCTGTCACCTAATACTGCCTTTATTTCTTGGGATCTAAAACTTTTAGGCATTTCACTCTCATACACATTTCTGCCCTAAAACTTTTTGGTAATGCAGTTATAGATGGAGCATTTGCTAGGTCCTATGTGAATATGTGAGGAATGGGAACGATCCACCCAGCAGCAACCACTTAGACCTACCTTTGGTATAGCACCCTCGAGGCCAGAGAACTTCTCAGGAGGAAATGAGAGGGCCTGGGGACTTGACACTGCTAAGGGGAGAGGTTTGGTGTGTGCTTTGCAGGAGCTCGCCATGGTCACCAACCCAAGGATAGTCTGCACAAAAGTGTCTTGGACACCCCCACTCAGTGAGCAGCTTGGATTCATAATGCAAAAAAAGCCATCTTGAAAAAAAGCCACGAGTTTAGGGACCAAATTACTCAGGGGAAGTGAGATTATTTGGTTCCTAGGTGAAGGATGGGGTCCCTTACTCTCTACTCATCAGTTTGCAGAACTCGCTAAATATCATGGGAGAACACAGGGTTGAGGGGGTGGAAGAGTGTGTTCAGCTCTCAAATTGAGAAAATACAGAGTTTGTCTTCACAACTTTATTTTGGCTGTCATTGTCGTAGTTTCTAAAGATAAGACTGCTTGTTCTTTTTTTCTGCAGCATTCCTGTTTCATTTGCTGCACAAGGTATTGGAGAGCAAAAGCATTTTGGTTTGGTAACTCCTTGCAATGGGACTCTGGAAACCTGCATTCTGTTACTGCTGTTCTGTGCTGGTGGGCATGCCTGTGTTGCAATGCACAAATGAGCGTGTTGTAGCTACTTTTCCTGTTAATTCTGACATTTCTGCACTTCTTAGTATGTAACTTGGAAACTGTAGCATCCTTTCAACATAATTGTACATATTTCAGCCCGTAGTTTCAAGGAGGTTTTTTTCCTGCCTAATTCATGAGATTTAAATTTTCCATCTAGCTAATGGCAGGTGAGTACATTTTTAAAAATTGCTTAATAATTTTGTGGTTAGTCCAAATGTATCTATTTGAATCATGAAAAAAATATATGGGTTAAATATTGTATTAATTTCAAGCATTGCTGCAGTAAATTGCTTCTATCTTCAAATCAGCATAGGTATACACACAAGGGTATTTACACAAATGTATTTAATGTTTGTGCCAAGGAACATCATGAAACGTTTATTATAGCCTGGTATTTTTGCCACAGCTATGCAAGTCTCACAAAAATAAAAAGTTTAAACTGCATTCTTTTACAGTCTACAGGATTCTTCTTGTTGCATTCAACAGAAAGAAAAAACAAGCCTTTGGATGTGAAATTAGCCGCTGATGTTAATATGTTCTCCAGAAATAGTCATGGTCATATCCTCTGTAGCTGCATACATTTGCCCTTCATGAGCAAAAACCAGTTTATTATCTTTTTTTGTTAAAATTTTTTAATTCCTGGTTTGCAGTCAGAGGAGCCTTTCCTGTTTGATCAACAGCAACAGGCTCACAATCAAGATTTTATACGTGATACATTTTTCAAGGCCATTTCCTTGAAGGCTACATGTAAGTAGAGGCTTTTAGAAGTTTGCTAGTTAATACCAGAGTGGTATTCTACATTCTGTCTTTTGAGGCCTAAATACATAAGTTACGGCTGCCCTATCAAACATGCATGTTCAATCTGACTAATCAGGAACAGCTTTTTTGTCATTGATGTCACGTTTCTGGATTTGGTGTTTCTCATCCTTTCCCAGTGGTATCTGATACTTAAAGAGCAGTATAAATTTTACTAGCACCCCACACACAGAGGGAAAAAAAAAGGACTCTACATTTTTTTCCTTTAACAACTCCTTAAGAAATTCTAATGAGCTATGGGAAAATAGCTTTTATGGTCCTGGCCTGTTAATGGTAACAAAACAAGAGAAAAACAAAGTAAACCTTTCAAACTCAGGGAATCTGGACTTGTTTGGAAAAGATAAATCAGGTTCCATATTTCAAAGGTATCCTGCTACCTACGACCACAATGAACAGCTAGATTATGCCCTACGTGAATGAGCTACTTATTGTTCTAAAATCATTCTTAACTGAACAGTACCATATCTGCTAAGGAAGCAGACTTCATTTTAAGCAAAGGTTCTTGGTTAATCTTACCACTCCCAGCTTTGCAATGAGAAGATGTCTACTTAACTGCAATAACCTGCTCATGATAGAATCATTAAAGACAGCAGAATCCTTTCAAACAGAAGTGGTCAGTAACTACTAGATTTTGCTCTTATTCCAAGACATTATGATAAGCAGTATCATATTCAAAGAAATATGTATACTATTAAATGCTACACATGCTTGGGAAATACAGCTCATGTTAAGAATGTTGCTGTTTTCATCTGTTGCTCTGATCTTGACTGGTCCAGTTGACACTAGGATGTCACAAGAAACATAATAATCTTGTTATTATTTGTTTGAGTTTATTATTTACAACCTTAACAGTGATTGTGTCTACTGTACTATTACCTGCAACAGCCTGGTGCTTTCTTGGAGGTCTTTCTGTAGGTCTTGGCAGGAACTTTCTCCATTTGCCAGGTCTCACAGACTAATGACTCAGGATTTAGCCTGCAATGAGAAGACGTAGAGCCAGCATTGCCTAAACTGCTTTGCGTACCAGAGCAGTGTAACCATGTAACAATTTATCTCATTAATTTTCACTCTTTCATGTGTCCATCTTGATTCTGGTACTTAAATTAGCTTGTCTGTATTTGGTGCAGAGCCTGAGTCCCTGAGTCCCTGAAAAGTCAGGGATTATTGCAAGAAGTACTTCTGGGTTGAGATGGCGGTAGGAATCACAGAACACTCATAAGGAATCACAGTTCAGAAGTGATTCCACAAGGACAATCAAAACAAACTTTTATTATTTGAAAATAGCGCTAGGCATGTTAAAATAGTAGAAACAAGATGATTTGACCTCAGTGCAGTGAAAGCCTTACATGCAATTTTAAGGAACAAGAACATTTCAAGACAGGTGGTCTGACTGAAGGCATGTACTCTCCTGTGAATTGATATCACATTAGTCTGTGGAATGCAGCATGTTTCAGCTGAATAATAGCATTTACATTTTCAGAATGTTTCTCATGTAACATCTCAGCCAAAGGTCCTTTGAAGCCAATGGCATTTTCCCTTTTAAAGCATGCATTATTAAATCAACAGAGCCGAAATCATAGGCAGACCTAAGTGAAACAGTAGACGCAGATTGACATTAAATCTATGGTTTCTACCTTTGATAGAACTCAAAGTCCTTAATTCTAACTTCATGTTACTCACCCCTGAATAATAACACTTCAAAGCAATTTATTTGCAGAGTTTAAGATGGAAACATCTTGATCTGAAAAGTAAACTTCTATTGCATGAGTTGATAATTCAGAATTGCTGTGTCTTTGTTACAGGCAAAAGCAATCTATTAAATTAACCGAGTCACTAGAGGGAGATGCATGCTGTATGTGGGTAAAGGGCATGTTTGCAAGGAGAAAAGGAGTTAAAAAGAGACCTGTACCCACCCAAAGGAACTGAAGCCCATCTAACCAAGTTGTGACAGCACCTCGCGTGGTGTGGGTAACATATTGTGCGTCTATGTTAGTTACTTGGTGTACTTCAAATGTTCCTTTGGTGCACAAACTTGTTTTACCTCTACACTTGAGGAACAACAAGGTACACTATCATGGTGTGCACAAACCAGTTTACATTCTCATGGGACCAAGGCTGAACAGATAACAATATCTGTGAAACAGATAACAATAGCAGGACTCTTCAGGTAGATGTTCAGGTAGTAGAAAACAAGTTTCTGTCTCTCTTTCTACCTCAATAAGATGTTATTCTTAAGGATAACAGTGCACATATATTTTCTTATTTTGTGTTTTCTCACTATGCCTGATCCCCTAATTAGCTAAATTCTATCTATGAAGTAGAAGTCCAGAGGGGAACTACAAACTGGAATAATTAAAGTTATTTTAGAAGATTTTTCAGAAGAGAAAAAAAAAAAAGGGTGAAAACATTAACTTTGGTTCAAAGCACAGACAATGTATGTAAGGGCTAAGGAATTATTTATAGCAGGTGCAGAAGACTGTATTTAAAGAAATGTAAAAATTCAGTATTTGTAAAAAAATAAAACTTTAAAGGAATTGTGAAAACTATATAACAAGGATTCTACTTTTGCAACATTCACAATGTAAGTAGCAAGAACTTTTCTATGCAGGAATCTGGGATTTTAAATAAAAACCTGACTAAAGCTACTAGAAAAATAACTATTTTTCAGAATTTGTTTCTCTCAAAAGAATGACTGCTTATAAAGAAAATAAGGGATATTTTAAAGTGAGGGAAGGTTTTGATTTTAATAATTAAATTTATCTTCTTCCATATTTCATAAGCAGACTTTTTTTGTGATTTTCATAGATCACGACTTTCATGTTGTGGAAAACAAATCATGCCCATCCTCTTCCCTATCTTGTATAGCTCTAGGTATTAGAAACTACAAAAATGTTATTTGTTCCTCATCATCACATGTAAGACTTCCTATGTGGTATATTGAAGCTCTTGGAAGTGGCAGAAAAAAATTGTTGTGGTAGGAACACATGAGCAAGACATCATACCCGGGCGATGTACCGCTATGTTATGACATTTGACTGTAACAGCATGAAGAGTGTGAAGTCTCACTGTCATTACACTCACCTCAATACTTACTTGATTTCGAATTAATCACAGGAAATGAACTTGCATACATGATCTGTTTCTATATTATCTTACTTCTAACTATTGAAGAATGGACACTCTCTTAAGAGAACAGAAATCAATTTGCTGCAGATGTTTGATTTTCTTAGGTAATATTTGTAGTCTTTATTTAGCACTGTATGTTTCACTAAGAGCAAAGCTTCAGAAAAGAAGAGAAGTAAATGCAGATTGAGCCACGATAATCCTTTCTCCCAATTTTGAGACCTCTGAAGGAGCAGTGACAGCAAAACTCTTGCTCCTGTTGTCTTGTTGAGGGAGGACTGTAGTTGAAATAGCTGTCAAGCTCTCAGGCTTCACAAGCCCTGACTTACTAAGTTTGAAAGACAAGCAGTATTTGCTGATAGTCAAAGAAGAATGTCCAGTTAGGTAAATCAACCTTGCACTTGAAGGCTTAGTAGTGCTATGTTGTAACAGCTATTTGTAAGTATTGCTGCCTTGAAATTAAAATAATCTTAAAATAATCTAACAAAACACAAAAGAAGTAATGCTTATGCCAAGCATCCAAATCCACAAAAAGACTTTAATGAAGGACAGTATCAATTTGCCCCTAGCATATCTCTAGTTTGAGTATAATTTGAAATGTCTTGTGGGACTTCTGCTTGTTTGGATAAAATCTGAATTTGTTTTGCATGCATAAAGATATATCTGAAAGAAAAACTGCTACGTTATATAATATCAAACAGTTTAACTACTATATCTAATTGTATTAAAGACTAAACTACTGGAAGCAATGAGAACACTTCAAATTTTATTATAAACATGTAAGCAAATGGGGAGCAGGAAGTTTCATATAGACTGTGCTGTAAGTACCCTTGGAAAATGTCCTTGCCATCCTTTCCAAAACTAAGCTACATTTTGTAAGTCATAGTGTAAACTATACTTGGAGGAAAACTCCCTGAAGGAAATTATTAGAATTGCCTCTAGCAATCGTCAGTGCCTTTAGCAGCAGTACTGCAAGTTTCTGAAAAGAGTAAAGTCTGATTTTCCTTCTTTCCAAGCAAAAGGAGAAAATGCTGCCTCAGTTTCCTGCAATCCAGTTTGAAATGTTCAGCTCTTCTCAAGAAGGATTAGAAAATTAGTCTTTACAAAATGAAATCTGAATCTTAAAGATTCAGCTCTTCAGGTCTGAGGATCAAACAAAACTATCAAGTGAACTGAACTTTTCAGCAGATTAAGCATTGCAATTGCATGTTGGGAGATGCAGCCATCTTCCATTCAGCAGCTGTAGTTAAGTGGGCAGAAATACCCACAGGTGTTAGAGATTGAAAACCTGAAGGCTTGAAGTACCTGACAGATTTTTAGAAGAGGCTTAATCCAAAAAGAAGCATAACTACAAAATAAAAATTCAACAAATCTTTCCTTGTGTTTTTTTTTTTCTTCAATTCTCTTTTCTTAGAATTTATTCTACCAAAAAAGTGGTAAAGATGGGTTAATATGTAATACATGTATAGTAACAGCTGGGACAGGAGCTTGATACAGGACTATTTACTGTATGTTGACTTTCTGGGGTGTCCTTCAAAGCTAATGAGAGATGTCATGAAAAAATAACATACAGCATGCAAATGATCTGCAGTGGAATTTGGGGAGAAAAGGTGACAAACATAAATTAAAAATTAATTTTTTTTTTGTTAGGCTATTTTCTTATGGTCATCCATTCTATACCATTTTTTCTAGAATTTCTTTACTACTGGCATTCACTAACATGAAGATTTTACTAAAGCCATTTACAGGTGTATTGGTTCTGTTTATTTCTGTGTACTCTTCACAGGGGCTCCCCAGAGTTGCTCATTGATCAGTATGGTCCCTACATATCCTGTACATTTGCTTTGCTACATTTCTGTTGCAGCAGCCTTTACTTGTTGTGCAAGGTACTAGAATTTTCTGAGAAGAAGCTCCTGGCTTGTTTGTTTCCCTGAAGTTAGTCGCATGATATTATCACACAGCATAAAGGGCATCTGAGGCGAGACTCAGGCTGAGCAGTGATGGAGGCTCCTGGTGCTCCAGGCTCCTGAGCCCGAGCACAGATTGGTGCCCTGGCAGTACGACACTAACCAAGCAAGAATTCAACTTCCAATGTGGGCCTGTGCTTAAAGCACTGTATAGACAACATCTGTTTAGATGGCTGAGTGTGCTGCAATCTATATGACTTGTATGCTAGGCTGCATCATTAAAAAGTTTATATTTATCACTCTAATTTACTCTCATTATTTTTAATATAAAGGATCAAATGGAGAAGTGTAACTATTCTGACATCTATTTTGGCAGTGAAGGGTTTGCCACATCAAGCGATCTAAACATTTATTTAATTTGTCAGTCTCAAAGACAGCAGCCGTTGTTAGCTGTTCCAGAGATAAAACTCTCGAATTTTGTGTGCAGGGAGAAATATCTTCCTCGTACTAGAAAAGTAATTTTTTCACAGGCTTAAGGATACTCTCTGTATAGGCAAGTTTGGGGAGCAGATATAACATTACAGTCACTGTGATATCTGAATGTAATTGAGAACTAATATCTTATAATTATTTAGATGTTTTATTCCTTTAAAAAGTTTATCAAAGTCTTTTCCCTTTGTTATGTGCAGTGAGTTTCACAGGCTAATTGTGTACATAGGAATGCATGGATGTGTGCAGTATTTACATACACTCTAATAAATAAGCTGCTTTTGTGTTCCTTTGTTCCTGTATTATGAAAGATAAATATCACTGTTGAATTAACCTTGTTTGTAGGATTAAGTGAATGTGGGGGGTTTTGTACTGTGTTTTCCTTTCTGACAGTTTTTCTTCAATACTGGTCCGTTTGCTATCCAAACAACTACCAAGTCAGGAATTTAACAAAATATTTAATGGCAAACATTAATTCTTATAGAATATCCTAATAAACCGATTAAGTTCAAACCAGGGCTGTTTAAAAGCTCATGTGACAGTTTTTGTGCAATTTCATACTCCTAGCACGGTGTTCACACTTGGGCAACTGTTCCTAACTACCAGCCATTACATGAAAATTTGTGAAATCTTAATCACCAATTGTTGTTATTTCCACTTTGCAGAATGTTACCGATCCACTTCAAAATTACCTCTTCTGCTTTGTCTAAGTACACTGATCAAAAGGAGAGAATTTACTGAAAAATGAGAGCTCTAAATGTTTCAGCGGAGCTTTCATGCAAAAATTAAAAGAACCAAGTTGTTCACTTGATGAACCAAGAGATCAGAAATTGTTCTTCAACCATGAGATTTCTGTTCTTAGATGTTCTTCTAGATGTAACCACTGGTGAAGAAAAAAGGTGTAATCATTTATGGCCTTACAGAGATGAGATTTCTTGAAAGTGGTGTTATTTTGCTAATCTATCTGTCTCATGCATAAACCTAAGAATTCAGCCAACTCCCTCCCAGGTTCTGAGCCAATATGTGACAGATTGCCCAACACTTGTTAAAATGCTTGTAGAAGTAAAGTTTTG
The DNA here is from genome assembly GCA_013398225.1 of Steatornis caripensis. Classification (NCBI taxonomy): domain Eukaryota; kingdom Metazoa; phylum Chordata; class Aves; order Caprimulgiformes; family Steatornithidae; genus Steatornis; species Steatornis caripensis. Next base: position 1,262 of record VZSC01017927.1, on the reverse strand, counting down.
TTTCTCCACTTTGCTCTTGATATACAGCAGTGGAAGTGCTAACCTGCTTGTCTAACATGAATTGGCAGAACTGTCTCATCCATTACAGTGCGGCTCTTTCAGTAGTCCTGTAACAACAGAGAGACTATGGCTTACTAATTTAAGCGTTCTATAAAATAAATTAGCGCTGGTGACATAGCTCTGCATTGGGCTGATGTGACATAGCTTTGTCTTGGAATTTCACAGTGGAAATACTATTGACATCTGTTTACTTTTCAGAAACAATTCATCTTCACACCATGGCTACAAATTACACAAAATGAATCAACTCCTCAAGTGACAATTAAAACTTATATGTCAGATTCTGTTTTTCCCTAATAGTTTTGCAGAGATGATGCTGCATTAATTTCAGTGGTGTTCCTGCTTCAATTTGGAATATAGACATGAGAATCTATTAACTAGGCTTCAGGAAAACAAGCGATCATGAGCCATGTGCAATGAAATACCAGAAAAAATATTTCGTGTGAATGCTACTGTGCTTAAGCAGACAGTATATTTCTGCTTATTTCTGTCCAAACACTTGTGATAAACTCAAAAGGAATTCCATACTATGTAAGTACTCATAGCAAGAGTTTTGATCAAACTATAGATCTGCATGTTATTTTAGTTACTAAAGTATCTCTGATATTCTTTTAGGTATTATAGATACCATCAAAAATGCAAAAGTGGAGTGTTTCCAAAACAGTGCAAAACCATTTGTCTCCATTGAGAACTATCCACCTGTTCCTAAAACAAAATAATTCTGAAAATAATTGGTTAGCCTTTGTAATATAAAATGTGACTGAATCAAAAAGAATAACTCTGTAAAAAGTGTGTATATGTCCAGAGGGAAGTAATTGCACAAATGCAATTGGACAAATCTCCTAAACCAAAGTACAGTCAGAATTTAGTAGACTACCTTTACTTTGTTTTGCTGTCTCTACTACTGTATTTCAACACAAAAGATTATCACAGAATCATATAATGGTTTGGGTTGGAACGGACCTTTAAAGCTCATCTAGTCCCCCCCCCCCCCACCCCGCAATGACCAGGAACATCTTCAAACGGATCAGGTTACTCAGAGCCCTGTCCAACCTGACCTTGAATGTTTCCAGGGATGGGGCACCTGCCACCTCTCTGGGCAACCTGTTCTGGTGTTTCACTACCCTCATCATAAAAAATTTCTTTTCTATATCTAATCTAAATCTACACTCTTTTAGTTTGAAAACATTACGTCTTGTCCT
>VZSC01017926.1:234269-252238 GCA_013398225.1 Steatornis caripensis | reverse complement strand
CGATCTAGCACATTGAGCCCACGCAAAATCGGATCGAGGAGGTGTTCCAAAAACAACCAACCACGTGAGTGAAGAATTCGGTGCTAGAGATGGCAGCAGCAACGGCAAACAGCACTTGTCTGGCAGCGAAGTTAGGGAGCAGAGCACACACAGCCCGTAGTTTGTGCTTTTTCGTGAAAAAGTCAAGTTTTGCTAAGAGCTTTCTTGTGCCAAAACAGAGAGTCGGTCAGCAGGGGAGTGGTGAAGCCTCAAAGCCCAGGATGGGGAAGGAACATACATACGAGATTAATTATGTCAACTACAAAAATAGTGGCTATTTTAAGCGTAATGCTTAAGTGATCTGACTCAGAAAAGAGCCAAAGACATTACTGGCATCAGCGCTGGCAGCTCCACCAGACAAGCCATGGTCACTGCTGGCATGAAGAGCCACCAAAATAGTTGTTTCTTGAGAGGTTCTGAAAAAAATGCCAGCAGAGTGAGTTCAACACCCTGGTGCAACAGCCACAAACTGGGAATGCATCAGCTAGTCCTAGGGCCATCCTCACACATGCCTCAGCTTCCCAGCCGTCACCCTAATGTAGGTTACAAAGGTTTTACGTGTGTGTATGATTTGAAGACTGTTGGCAGCTTTAAATGGGACTTCACAGCTTTGAGGTCATCAGCCACTGCATTCCTGAAGCTCTTTTAAGCTTGACAAGATGTGAGCGCTGCTGCTCTTGCTTCACCCCTGGTTTCGCTGCAGGCCACAGCAAACACCAAGCACTGACAGTTACCACCATAATTGTTTTGATAACTGAGCTATATACAACTAAGTAAGAAAGCCTCAGAAGTCAAGATTTATAACCCAAAACACTCTGAGGCTCAAACTCTAGCAGCCCTACTGGCTCTCACCATTATACGTTCATTTCAGCTAGCACAGCATTTTAGAGCCAATACATAGCATGGCTTTAGAGAAAACGCAACAGAAACCAAACATAGCAGGTTTTTGGGTAAATGGCAGTGGGAATGATGCCCTGCAGGCTCTTTCCTGAGGAAACAGAAATGCAGATGTTGAAACCACAGCCAAACACAGAGGAACGGTCTGGAAATCAGCACAACTATGCCAAGGCTGCACATACAGATGTCGATCAAGACTGACAGGCAGCCCACGCGCTGAGCGTTACGATTTGCTACGCTTTTAATTTGTCTGTTAAATTCTAGTATATATTTTTAAAGACTGTATTCTCTTTACAGCCTCTGGGGTTGTAATTTTTATGCTAATGCAGGGAACCTAGAGAAGGTGGCTGTAGTGAACTCAGCAGCTGTTCTCCCAGGTTGCCTACCATGTGCAGTGAGCAGTTGGCTGAGACAAAGCCAAGCAGGAGGAGGTGTTGCCACCTTTCTTCCTGGCATATCACAAATCACAGCTGGCAACTGGGGAACCACCTTCTTTTTCTGCTCCTGCCTGCACTCATCCTGCAGCACAGGAACTGCAGAGCTCAGCCCAGCCGCCTGGAGCCTTCAAGCAAGGCTCAATACTAGAACCAGGCAGCGCATTTGTTCAGGGACAGAAAATAAGACTCCTTGTATGATGAAGCAAGTGCTGAGCAGTTGTTGTCTGCGTGAGGTAAGATCACAGTCGCAGAGGTGGTAGCAGCAGCGCATCCATCAGAGATGAAGGAGGGGTTGGATGCACTGCACAAGGTTACTTGAGCACCGTTCACCAATTCTACTGCCCAGCTTCAGCAAATGATTTTACTCAAAAAAACCAAACCTCTTGGAGAGAAGTAACCCTAAAACTGCAAGACTGGGTTTTGGAGCAGAACAAACCTTTTCTTAAAATAAAATATATATTTATATAACTAAAACAAAATATATATGTTTATATATATTCAAAATAAAGGGAAGATATGCAGCAGCCAGCTGTCTGCTTTCCTGCCCAAACCTTTGCTCTGAAGGTAGCTCGGTGTCTTTGTCCGCTCAATGCTGAGCTGCGAATGGGCGCAGGGGCACAGTTGCAGTGGTGGTGGTCACGCCATGAGCCAGATGGCAGTCGGCCTCTTTCAAAGATTACTCATGAGTCACGTAAGATCGTCAGCTTCTCGGTGTGTGGAGCACGTCTGCTGCGTGCACCATCCCACCACGGAAGCTGCCGCACAGCAGCCCACGGGGTAGCAGCCGGGGCTGGTCACTGCTGACCTGGTCTGGTTTTAAGACGAGACTTAAGCCTCTTGAAGCTTCGTAAGCAAACTGTGCTGTCAGCAGTGATGTCTGTCCACCCAAACCCCACCCTGCAATCATTAAATTAAAAAAAACCACCCTCATACATACAGAATCATCCTGTACCTATATTTCAAATTTTTATTGCTGTAAGAGGTTGAACTGTTGCCTCCCACAAGGCTGCTCTGATTCATGGCAACACATGGGCATCGTGTGCTTGGTAAACCCCAGCAGATACTTCTGCTCAGTTTTTGCAGCAACAGTTGAAACCCTGACTTATCAGGAATACAGATGAGGGCACACATGAACCAGCTTCATTTTAACATAGTACTTTTACGTTCCTCCTATGGAGCAGCTAAGCTCACTCAAAGCATCTACAAGGTTTAATAGTAAAACAAAAATGAACCCCCAAACCAGAAATTATGCATGCAATATACTTCACAGAGAGATAAGCAAATGGAAAAAGACTGAGTCAGGCATTTAGTCCAGCTCACAGCCGGTAAGGGTTCATTCCCTGCAGTATATTTAGCAGTGATTTGTCCAGTCTAGTGTCGATTATCTAAAACAACACAGAACTGCCTCCATTTCTCCAGGGTGATTGTCTGCAGCCAAACCCATCTCATTGGCAAAAGGTTTCTCCTAACATCTTGTTTTCCTCTGATTTCATTTCATCTCACCTCTCCACAGCTCAGGCCTTGAGCCACACTAATTCCCCATCCGTTTCTGCAGTTTCCCCCCCATGCAGGCATTTTGTAGCATGCTACATCTTCTTGGCTCTCTTTAATCATCACTTAGTCAGGCTTACAGCTTTAATTCTTGGAATCTTCCGTCATTGCCCAATTCTCTCATCTCAGTCACTGCAGCTGCTCTTTGCAGCCCCGCCAATTTGGCTACCGCCTCCTGGTATGAGATCCACCCCAAAATGAACAAGTTTGTCTTCTCCCAGGAGATGCAGATCAATACCTTCACAGCTGTGCCGAGTGTAGGATTCCTTCCGAGTTCACAGAGCTCCTGCAGAACAAAGCATCCCAAGCAGCTCAGGGGAAGAGGCAGCTGAGGCACTAACAATTGCTCTTCCGCACCTCGCAGTAAGCGGTGGGTGCATATGCAATTCTTAGGTCTGCCGGTGGGTTATTGTGCCACCCTATGAAAATGACTCGGGCCTGAAGACAGTATAGAAGATTGGCACCCCAGAACAGCGTCTTCAGGGACAAAAAAAAAAAACCAACCAACTTACTGATATACTTATCCTTGCCCCAGAACACCCATGTTAACCACTCCTCTCATCAAGGATGCTGGAAGCCTCTTGCCGCGCTCAGCGCAATCATCCCAAGAAGGAGCAGTGAAAAGAATTTAAGCCATCCCCTCCATTTTGATCCTCACCAATGCCACCTACAGCCACCGTAACAGCCTCACCTTGCATGCCTGCTTATTTCTTTCCACAATACAAGAGCCAGCTCATGTATTATGTCTCAGCCACCCCACTAAAAATATTCCACAGGGAAGAAGAGTCACAACAAAGCAGCACCACCCCAAGTTACATTATTTTCCATGGATGAGAGGGGAGAGAAGAAAGCAATGACATGCACTTGTTACTACTTAAGACACACGAAAGCCCTAATCTCCTAACTGAGGACTCCAATATCAGGATCAGCTGTGCCAATACAAGCCATGTTATTACCTCTTCTGTACAAAGCAATTTGTTTTTATTGACCGTTCACTATACAGGGCACTACAACAGGCTCCTGCTCATTAGAGCCTGTCAGTCAGAAGGCAAAGGCAGGTAAAAGCAAGATTTAAAGAGAAGACGCTCTTCGCAGTCATGAAGATAATCTTGCTAGAGCAACAGCACTGACAGCAGGCAGCTTGGACTGCAACAAGGAGGAGCAAATGATCAAGCCAGCTCAGAATTCAGACACTAGAAGAAAATCCTTAAAGCAGATAGAACAATTTACCTCCCCTAGACAGGAAAACACCAACGAACGTGTATCCAAACACAGCACATTGAGGAAAGCTTTGTTAGGGCTCTGGTTTTGTTTATTTTCTTCCCTATATAAGTCTACCAGACAATCTCCACTTGCATTTGACCTCAAATACTAGGAGCTCTGTTGCAATAGGGGCTGTTTCTTTTGGTCTCTCCCTAGAAAGGCTAGTCAGAAATCAACATTTTTCCTTCAGAACCTACACTTGGTCTCAATCTCGAATGAGTCTTCCCACAATTTAGTCCCACTTTATGCACCCCTCCTCTAACATTTCACCTTTCCTTACAGCCGAATGATTTTTTGGCCCAGTGCACCTAACTCCACAGGAGCACTGTGCACTTACAGCAGGGATGAGTTCGGTTGCTGTCACTTTAAGGGGGAATGTTTTAAGGCCAAATATACATTAGACAGAAAACACAGGATGTTCAGTTTGGAGAAACCTAACATCCAAGAACTACCCGCATGAAATGGATGTAGGCTACTCCAGCGCAACAACCAACCATCCCCTTCACCACATGAAGTTAGTTTTATTCTACGGCAGGGTATTAGTAAGTCCAAAACCCATCTACTTTTTAAAGTTTAGTTTCCTGGTAAAACACCACCCACCCAAAGGCTTGAGGCAATGCAGAACTGGCTGCTTGGGATTTGCAGGGTAGAGAACACAGGCTATTTTTGGCATTACCCCTCTGTGTTAGGATGAAGACTGTAGGCTAAACTGTAATAAACATCTTGAAGATTTACATTTTGTCATGAGGGACGCTGGCTTTTGAGGGGCAGGGGATTATCAGGTACAGCACTTCACAGAAATCCCTTCCTCTCCTCATCCCTGCCAACCCAACCAGTCTACAGAACTGAAATGCATGGTTAGATCCTGACATCTCAGGAGAACAACTACAGAAGTCCCAAATCATTCTCAGTCCAGCCTAAAACAGGTCAAGGACCTGCCCCTTATGGCCAGATCCACAAAGGATATTCCTTAAAATACAGGTTTCTACCCTTATTTTGTATCTGGTCACCAAGGTTCAAAGCACCAGCTCCTTGTCCTCCCTTGCACGGCAAGCTGACACCAAGCCCTGCGGAACGAGGAGACCACAACGTTGGTTAGCAGCGACAAGCCCTGTATGTGCCCACCTTCCTGCCTGCCCAAGACTACCAGGCTGTGAGACACAGGGCTGTAAGAAACGCTTCCATTTGTGCAAGAGACAGTCCACAGAAACCGCTGCAGAAGTTCAGCTTACAAAACTAAGTGAGGAGCTAGGCACATACAAGCACAGCTGTATTACGTGGACATTTATCAGCTCAAGGAAAAACCTGTGGGATGCTGTGGGTCACTGACAGGAAGGCTTTTCCCCTAGAAAAGTGTTTTCCACACAAGATTTGTGTGATTTGGCCCTGTATCCATGATGCAGATGTTAACGGCTGCAAACTGAAGTCAGACATGGGGAAATGCAGACTTTGGAATCGACATGTCAGCTTGGTTGCTAGCAGTTCAGAAGCAGAAAATGAGATGCATTAAACTTCTTTCTGGTCAATCTTTATTTTACACGTTTGCATCACAGCAGGGAAACCAAGTTACACAGACCATCCTGATTTGTATCTACCTTGCTTCTCTTCAAATACTGTTTGTTGTTCTTTTAATAAAAGTTTAAAAAAATACTGGAAAAAATCCATTTGTACATCTGAACGTGAACTGAGGAACAGGCTATCTATAGGTCACAAAAACCCTGGAACTGGACCTTGCTGTACAGAAAAGTCTTTGAGATCTTTCGGAGGTCATTTACTAAATGAATTCAGAGCTACATTGTACAAGGTGCCCTAAAGCTGCTTAATGACATAAGAGGATCGAGAATTAATTATTAATAGTTACTAAAGGGAAAGGGAAGCTATTTAGACCCATACTCTGTTTTGACAGAACAGGTACCAGCCCAACGCTCCAGTATCCTAGCTACAAGATGAAGTGCTTCTGCTAACGTGGAGGTCGGGCTCTACTTTATTACACAGAGAGCAGAACGCTGAGCGAAATTTATTAAGAATTGTCCTTTCTACAGGACCGCTGCAGGCAAAACATAAATGGGTTCTTGAGCCAGTCAGCCTACAAGGAGTGACTCTTTTCTCAGCCACTTTCTTCCAGTACTGTCACTTTACACATAAGTATCTCTATTTTTCTTATATCCTGTTGCAGCCACTTGCAAGTACATATCATGTAGAGTTCTTACAGGATCATTGCTATATCCCAGCAAGAAACTACAAGGGGGAAAACACACAGCTTCCCAATATTGCTAAGTAAAAGTGATTCATAAGCCCAAAACAGCATCATACCCAGCAGCTACAAGAAAAGACAGATTAATCCAATTTAGAACAATGTTTTCCAGCAAATCAACCCCAGGGAACATAAAGAAACACTGGTCAAGCGTCTCTGCGCAGCACCACCTCAGTTTTCATAAAATTCAGGTTACTTAAGTTACACACGAGGTCACACAAGTGTAAGTCCTGTTACACTTCAAATATCACTGCATCTTCCATTCCGGCAGACCACAGCTCCGTGCTCTTTTTACAAAGGTGAAAAGTGGGGAAAAGTTTTATGACTGAAGGGGAGGTCTTAACACAGAATCAATAAAACATTTGGTTTAAAGCAACAGTAGTCTGTTAGCTATCACAACAGGTCAAACTGAAGGAGACAGGCCAGGTAGACCGACAGAGGAAGGGTTTCCTTCCCTTCAATACCTGCACTTGTACCCACTTATTTTATTAACAGCTAGGCAACTTCAGTTCTCAGAGCTCAACAGAACATATAAAATATCCAGTATTTGCTTCAAATGCAGCTGGGCAATTTTCAAACAGACAACAAAAAACCCCCTTTCTTGTCGATTTGATTGTCACTGGCCAGACTACATTTCTCTAAGAGGAGCATGTTGTAAGGAAAAAAGACTTACTTAACACACTAAAAATCTTCCATTGGACTTTCACCAAATGTGCACGCTGGAGTGATTAGGACACACTCTTTCATGGCCAGAAGGAATGTTATAGTGCTTAAGGATACATGGTGGATGCATACTCATTCTAGGGAGAGTCCACTTAGCTTAGAAAAATACATCTTCCACATTACTAGCTCTAAGACAAAATACTGCAATGCAGCAAATTTTTACAACATGCTCCCAGGGTATGCCAGCATGGAAATCCAGGAACAGGGCACTCAGCTGGAGAGAAACATTGAACGATGCACTGCACAGATCATAACACACTGAGTTAGATGACAACATGAAAGAGCATCTTAATAGGACAGCATGTGGCTTCTTCAACTCAAACTGCTACATTTTGAGCAAGCAGCAGCAATGTTCCAGATGACCCCATTATGTCTTGCTCTCTTTTAGTACGCCTCTTGATGAACCATCAAGGAAAACATTTTCAAGCCTGAAGAATACAAGAGTCTGGCAGTTGCACTGAAAGGAGGTTTCCTATGGAAGACAGCTTGCTGAACAGTTACAGCAAAGGAGTGCATCAGTGGCATTTGCATGTCATCATCAATAGGGATTTATTGGGGCGTAACCTGCATTACAACTGAAGACTGAAACGATCTTGTTTTTGTCTGCAGAGGGTGCCAAGTAATCAACTGCAGCAACATATGTGAATGCATTCAGAACCATTTATTCTGAATTGCACCAGACCTGCTTTTCTAGGACACCTGTCATTACACCGCCGTGTACTCGCGCGGCAATTATTTTAGTTGCTCACTTCAGTAAAAGGCAAGACAGGAAAGTAAAGCTGCATCCCCAAATGATCTGTAAGCTGCAAGCAGGTCTTCTATTTTCCCTCCCCATGAAAGACAGAGCTTCCTACCAGACAGACAGCCCTCAGCATTGGTAAGGCAAGCACTGCGATTATCCTGCCTGGTGAACTCTAAGCTGCTGCCTTTCACTAGCGATAGTCACACACTTGCCAGTCACGAAGATGTGGGTTCACCTTGTGAGGAAGGGGGAAGGAGTAGCCCTCCCTTTGATGCTCTGCAGTGCAGCGTGCACTGTGCTGCGCAAGAAGCACAGCTGCAGCCATCCTCTCCATCCTCCAACACCCTAGCCACTGTCCAATCCATCATACATGCGAGATGAATTTTTCGACCTGCTTCAAGGAAATCCAGAAGTATACATTCAGTTTGGAAATCGCTGCAGGAATAACCTTCTATCACTCTGTTTTTTGACTTGTATATCCACACCCACTTTCTCAACAAACGCATAGGTCTGACTAGTTACTGTTGTACCACTGGTTAGCATCCTACATTAAGTGCTAGCTGAAGTTGGTTGTCTAGCTGACTGCTAAAGCTCTGGTCTGAACTTGGAAAAAAGCTCTTCTAAAAACACTTCAAGTACTACTATTGCATTTCATGCCAAGACAAAAAGACATCACCCATTTTTTGGCCCTTACTAGTGAACCAGGGACTTGGCAGATAAACCTACACAAGTGCATGTAAAAAAGAAACCTGAGACCAAGGTAAAAGCGCTTGCCAAATCAGTGGCTCCACTGATGCTGAGGTATAGAATAGGCAGCTGTTTGGAAGCAGCTCAGCCCATGCTAGGATCCTGGCACAGCCCCTCATGTTTTTGGCTGAAACACCACACCCATCAGAATTTCATATCTCATTTGCAAAAGGTATTAAGAGGTTCTAAGACAGTATCGTATCCAGGTTAACACTGCTATATCACTTCTGTTCCTGACAGCAAATCCTTATCCCTTACATACTTCAGCACCAACAAGCTTCAAGTCTCCAATGGACGACTCAGAACAAAGTTTACAGCCTGTTTGAGCAGCCCTTTGGATGCAGCTAGTGGTATGTCCACAGGGACAGAGTAACTGCACAGAGTGAGAAGATCAGTTTTTCAAGCATTGTGTTTAAGTGTAGGATGAGCTGGGACTGCCTATATTTGTTTATAGTCCATTTTCTCACACCTCAGCTACTTAATACGCACAAGATTTCTTCACAGAGAAGGTCTAAAAGGCTCATAGGTCACCTAAAAGCCTTTCTAGTGGTGTAGGCTCTCTGTTTTTATTAAAACTGTATGTTTGCAAGGCTAAAGTCAAACCATCACTGCTGTGATTACTATGCAGTTACAGCTCAGGAAGAAAACATAGACAAGGACTGTGTACCCAGAGAAGAGGGCTATTCTTGTGCTTTATCTGAGGAGAAACCAGGTCCAGGTATCAAAGCATGTTGATTAATTTCTACCATTTCCACTATGCACAGAACCAACACCTGGGAAAAGGGGCAACAGGAGAAAACAATGCTGCTCTTCAAACAGCAAATCTTGGTACAGACTGCTCATTTAAGAGCTCCACAATCCCTGTTCAAGACTGAGGAAGAAGTGGTTCAAGGTTCCAAAGAAAATCCCCCTTCTAAACTTAAAGAATGAAAAAACCTAGTGGCTAATAGCCCTCTAATCAGTTGTACCCCAGAGATGTAGTCCCTTCAGTCAAAAAAGCAATTCCTACAGGAGTTTGTTAAAGATGCTGGCTCTTCCAAAGCTCTGTGATGATGCCTATCCCTGTCACCCTGACAGAAGCACTTTGCTCAACAGCACTGTATGCCAATGTCTTTACATGAGTATTAAGGCTTCAGTGGGTCAGTGAGTTATACTTGATTTATTTTTCTTAAAGCTTATCCTCTTTACATCAGTGAACCACTTCTGTCCTCCCCCAAATTAATAATCATTTACTATGCCTTACTAACAATATCAGAGTAGTAGAGATGAAACGCACGTGGCATTTGTAACATGTCTCTAAAGACTCCACTGCAAGTTGGCAGCTAATAGTCAAGACTTCCATATTCCCCTGCATTGAGATTCTGGTCATAATCTTCTCCTTTCCTGACAAAAACTATTTAGGACTGGGAGCTGCAGTGGCCTGGTTTTGACACCAATACCAGCTCATGTCAAACAGCAGTATCATTAATCCTACCTAGAGGTACAAGTAGCCATCCAGAGAGGCTAAGTAATTCAGGGTAACTGTGAACCAGAGATTGATGCTGCAGTATGTTTGTTAAGTGGATTTCCACTGGAGATTCTGGTACTGTTTATACTGTGCCAGAAAGGAGTGTCATTTGAAATACCTTGAAAATATTTTATAAAGCAGATCAAAGAGCTCTGAAATTAAATGTTTATGATAGCACGGCAGACCTCTAAAAAGCAAGCATCAGTCTTACACCTCTTGTGTACTTCTTGTCAGGTGGGTGTGAATCAAGAGCAACTCCATGAACAGTGGAGAACTTACAGTAACGCTTATTGCACTACGGGCTAGTGCTTTTAATGGAGAACAGTACCTTGCTTCCTGTATAGCAATACGTTTGAAAACCTGACACACTCAAGCGGATACCTGCACGGATAAGACAAGAAGATACTTATCAACTTTCCCACTGATGTGAGTAGTAGCAGAACTCATCTGATCCAATATCCCATTTAGTCTCTCAAATAACTGCAGTTGTTTCTATTAATTTGTTTTGCAATGTTTTGTCCAAGCCAAAAATAGTTTATAAAAAGAAAAAAAGAATACTTACATCTCTTATCTTCTTTTCGCACCTTCTGACACGCTTTGTAATTCTCAGCATACATGTTACATAGCAAGTGTGTGTATATATATATGCATTATATAAAATATATACTTTACATACACACTAAAGGTCTCTCTTCACATTAGTATTACACATTCTGAAGAACGCAACTGAAAAATTCAGAATACCTAGGCGATCCAGAAAGGGGGGAAAAAAAAAAAAGAATAAGCTACCCAAAATCCCTAGGAAAGCTTCACACTCCTTGCAGGTACCAAGAGATTCCATTTTCTTACGATCAGAGGAATAGTTATATTTCTGCACTGCTTTGCTCCCCCTAGACACACCCCACTCTACAGTTTCAGTGTTGGGAAGTGCTAGTTGCTCCCTTTCCACTGAGAGTAATATTAATAAATAAAAAAAGTTTCTCTGAAAGTGCTGCCTTAGTCCAGTCCATCACGCTGTGCTTTCCCACTCGCCTCGTGGCTCCGCTGAACCATTCACCACTTTCTTGACCTTCTTCATTCCCTCCATTACTCCAGAAGTCGTCACCCTGGAAGAGAAGGGAGAAATACCAGAGAATCAAACTTGAACTGTAACATCCATTTCACCAGTAGACCAGGCTCATCTTCCTGTGCATAAAAAGTAACACTTCTCAAGTGTCTCTTTACCAAGACCTAGCAGTCTCGATGGTCAACCTTTTCTATTGCCACCATCTTGCAGGCCAGGTATCATCTTGGACACAACACTGATGGGTGGTGGAAGCAAGGCTGTCGGACTTGAGACCCTCAAGGCCCTCTCCATCTACCATTAAACTAAACGAGCAAATAATATTTGCTTATACTTGAAAGAGGGTAGCAGGGGTGGTTGAATGGTTAAAACAGACGCTTATTTGCTAAAGTTTGAGCAGCTTGCTTAAAAAAACCATTTTGCTATACAGCTGAACACCCTTAATTATGTGTATTAAGACTTTCTTCTGCATTTGCAATGCTTTTAATAGGTAGAACATAGTATACAAATGCATACACAGTGGACAGTGCCCCAAGTGAACCTTATTAGCTTAATGCATACCAACTTTTGTAATAGCAAAGTTACTCAATGAACAGCAACAAAACCAAAGAGAGAGTTCATCCTTTATACCATCCAAGTCTGGATTTGCCATGGCAATCTGACCACTGAACTATAAAGCCTCATAATACCATTCAAACATTAGGCAGACTGAATTGTTTATCCAGCCAGAACAGCACCACTTCTCCCAGAACTACCTTGGCTATCCAACAAGCTCTTCAGCCCATTAGCTTTCTCTGTTGCTATACGAAACAGGCTATTCGCATGCACGAGACATTTGCTTTATTCTTTTGCACAACAGAATTCTCGTTCCATACAGGTATTTTTTCCCCATAAGTGTGCTACAAAGGTTATTTTGGATGCTGAAAGTAAGAGTGCCGATAGCTCAATGGATTCACAAGGGATGCCTGGAAGCATACATAAAACTGTGCTGCTGTCAGTCTTTGTGTGCTTTCACCTGCTGTTTACCATATAAGAATACTTTATTTGATCAGACTAGCTAACAACATTTGCACAGTATCGCCCAAGAGAAGTCATCTTCAGATACACTCTTCTGGTACTGCCCTTAGTTCCACCTTAGATACCAGTTTCTGTTCATGTACTGTAAAAATAATTTACTCAAAATGGTGTGTTCAGTGACTCTCTAGTGGTGGCAGCACTGGGATCGTCAGTGGTTCAGATACTTTGGAAAGGGCCTAGATGAGTTTGCGTTCAAGGGAAGAGGGAAAGAGAAGAATGCAGATCAAATAGCAACTTTATTCCCTATTGAAATAAAAAAAGAGAAGGGAGAAAAGCAAGCAGGTTGCTTAAAGAAGAAAGATGGAATTAGTAAGCAGTAAACACTTGCCTGGAAGAAATCACATCACTAAGAACATGCAGATCTAAGTTCTCCCTGTTGACAAAGGTTTTCCCACAGTCACATAGGAAAAAATCTGGGGAAACATGAGCTAGACAAAACCATCAAAGTAGATGCATAACTAATTGGAAAAGCATGTGTTGAATGGTTTCCTGTCAAAAATGAAAGAACATTGAGTATGGTTCGAGAGGTCTGTCCTTGGTTCACTTCTACTCAATATTTTCAGTAATTGCCCGGGTAATGGAATAGAGAACTTGCTTGTTAAATCTGCAGAAGACACCAAAAGCTACATATTTGAGAACAGGACTAGAATGCAGAAGGATTCTGGCAAATCGAAGTAATGGTCTGAAAAATCATAGAATCATAGAATGGTAGGGGTTGGAAGGGACCTCTAGAGATCATCTAGTCCAACCCCCAAAATATAGGACAATGCAGCAAGACAACTACAAAGTTTACTCTTCAGAAATAATCAGCTTTGTAATTGCAGCGTAGGGGGCTAAGTATTAGTTCTTCAGGAAGGAGTTGAAGATTACAACGGACTACAAACCACAAATGAGACGCTAACATAGCAATGCAACAGCAGACATACTGGGATATATAAATAGGTGTTTTGCACATGCATGACACCAAAGTAGTCCTAACACTTGACTCACAGCAAAAATGATCAGGCTAAGAGGGAATGGTCTGCTTTCCTGGAGGGAAAGGACAAACAGCTACACACTGAAATTGCAACCAGGCGAAGTCATGTGTTACCAGAGAGGCTATTTATTGTCCCGGCCCTGCAACGATAGCAAAGAAGTGGGAGAGATTTCGGGGTGGATTCCTCAACAGTGAAAGTTAAAGACCATCTGCTGAGCACTGTTCTTTGTCTCAGGACAAGCGTATGGTGTAGCTCTTGAGTCCTCGTTTTCTCAGATTGTTTGTGTACAATGGGAAATTCCTCTCCCTCCCAAAATCAGTTCAGCCAACACATTTTAGTGTCCAGTAAAATCAGGGTATCGGCACTAAGACCAAGCACACTGCAATCCTCATTCTAGTCCTCTGAGCAGTCTCAAGACCTCAGTTCTGACCTGCAACACTGCGAGTAAGTGTTCCCCACCTGCAGTTTGCTGAACTGCATTTCTAGCCCACAAACTAGCAGTCGCTAAAATGCAACAAATCCTTCTCACTAAACCATCTCTCTCCAGAGAGAGCTGTGGCTGTCAGAGGGATACCTGTCACAA
This sequence comes from Steatornis caripensis, assembly GCA_013398225.1. Classification (NCBI taxonomy): domain Eukaryota; kingdom Metazoa; phylum Chordata; class Aves; order Caprimulgiformes; family Steatornithidae; genus Steatornis; species Steatornis caripensis. The sequence goes on along the minus strand of VZSC01017926.1, from coordinate 238,378 downwards.
ACGAGGCACGAAATGAGTTCCCTGAACAGTCCACTGCACAGTGGTATGTACTGTGGAAATCCCAGTTGTCTGTCTGTCTTCTTTTCTCCCTCTGCATTGTATCCAAGGTATCAAGAGATCGCTAAATGTTCAGAAGCATTTTCAGCCCTCCACAGTGGTGGATCTCAGCAGTCTTTTCTCCTGGGTTTTTTTTTTTTTTGTTGTTTTATAGTCCCAACAAGAAACACTGCAATAGTGGCAGCTGCCAGCCTTTACAAGCTATTGCAAACTGGAGTGAAAACTGATCAGCCATTGAGCAAAAAAAGCTGACCTCTGCAAGGGAAAGATGTCTTAGGTGAAGAAAATAACTTCTCATGGAGAACATCATGAATCAGTCTGCCATGAAGCACAACCTGAGAGAAAGCAGAGAAAAGCAACCAACCAGGCCTTCAGGCCTCAGAACAAAATACTTTGCCTCAAGATACAGTGAGAAACTCCAGATCCCAAGCAATAAGCAAAGGTAGGTCAGTGTTACCACAAGAGTTCACTACATTGAGGCTGTTTTGGGTGTTAAGGAAAAACAAAGTTAGTCTCCACAGACTCAGTAAGATGGATTTACAGAATTCAGAACAAAACCATTAATGGCTTTTCATGCAATTCCTCCTTCAGTGGAAATATCTTAACCTCACATCCATGTATGGACACCATTCTCAATCAAGATCTGTAGAACACCACTTTGGTACCTAACATTTAAAGCAAATTTAGTGAGCTAATGAAATAACTGACTGCAGGAGTAAAAAAAAAAAAAACCACCACAAACCAAAACCTGCTTCCTTTCCCCTTCCTCACCCCACCTCATCTACTGTACTGTTTATATTTTTGTGTTCATGTCCCAGAAATGGCATTAGGACTGGAAGCCTGACAACTCTTTCCGCCAAGTGTGGCTGCACCTTTTCAAACGGAGTACTTTAATGTAACAAACTGTCAGCGACAAGCCCACATACTGACAGAATGGGCTCAAGAGGCTGCCCAGCACAGAATACACAGAAAGCCACTTTGTTGATGATGAATGGCTATTGACCCTACTTGAAAAAGAACAGACTGGGCCGTAGTTCAGGTTTAGTCATACTCTCCTCTCCACCAGGACAACTGCTACTGCATCTGGTGTAACTGAGAAAAAGTCCTATAACATTTGTGGATGCTTTCTCCCAGGATAGAGGCGTGTTAGTTGAAAAGACTTGTTAGAAGTTACTTTTGCTGTTCTTGATTTGTATTTCATTCTTGAGAGTGAAAAGAATTTACAGAGGGAGGATTTGTGCCATATGCTGCTTCTGTCAGACACCTAGTCTTTGGATTTTTCCTGAAACTTTGCAGATTTCCATGCTGTCCTTAGCAATATTTACATTTACTGCCAGACAGAGCTTTATATAGTTTGCACTGCATGAAAACAGGTACAAACTAGAGAACTGCACTTAAAATGTCCTATTTTTTGCTGGAAGACAGGCAAGTCTGGAAAACAGGCTTGGTGACGTCACGGCTCTCCCCTCCGTTGGCTCATAGAAATGTTGAGTCTAAACAAACAGAATGCTTCTGCAGCAAGTGTTTTAAAGAGCCCGATTTTAACAAAAACCATCTGGGAAAGGAAAACAACCATAAAACCTTGCAATAAGACACGGCAGAACACTGTGAAGTTTTCAGGCTTTTAACTTCTGCCATAGCCTCTGAAGACAAGTGGGTATTTATCACATGAAAGACAAAACACGTTCATACAATGGTTAGTCAGGATGCTGTCAGGCACTTAGTCACTTGCTCAAATAAGCCTTGATATTTTTTACCCCCACAGAAACACCATTTAATATTTATAAAAGCAAAAACAGGACCAGCAAGACCAAGTCAACAAGAAATTTAATATACTTTCATTGCAGTGCTTCACCTGTCATAGAATGTATACATACCACGCTTTTCAAATACATGCAAACTTAACCTCCCTGATGCAGCTGAGGAAGGAAGAACAAGACTCTCTTACAGATTATACCCTGCCAAGTGCCCAAATGGAGTAAAACTTCTGGTGAATCAGATAAGAAAAATTCAAGCAAGGCTAAAGGGAACAACCCACGAGGCACAACAACAGAAACTCCCAAAGCAGAGAGCAAAATGCCTTACTGGAAAAAGGTTCTCAAGGAATTCTGATCCTCGAGTTTCTAGTAATGCCTATTTCACTATGGCAAGATGTAAATCACTTAATTAGTTCATTAAACTTCCTCCAGTTTACTTCTGGCAGATTCTCCTAAATTTAGCAGCTTCTCCAATTGACTGAAATCACTAAATGCGAAAGGTGCCATATTATTAGTCCTGAAAAAAACCCAAGTAACAATTCATTAAGTACGTAACACAAAGCTGAAATTCATTCTAACAGGCAAAAAGGAAAAAAACTCATTTCTGTACAATCACAAACCCTGCCGCATCTTCCAGTTCAGACAGCGCCTTCCTGATGCGGATGTTTATTTACCAGCTTCCAAATGGGAACACACTTAAATACCTTTAAGTGACATTGATTTTAAGGTTAGTACCCACTAGTTGGATTCCGCTTCCAACAACGAGAGATTTTATGGACCCAAAGCAAAAATAGCTAAGTATTTGGAAAGAAGATCTTTATTACGACTAGAGATATTTCTGAGAACTTAAACTCCTTCCGTGTTTCAGGCCGGATTCTACGTCAAACCTCCCTGTAGCAATTTCCCAATAAGATCCATTTCTTTCTGAGCTAACTATGAGGGCAAACACATTCTGATTCTTTTTGCCTCCACAATAAAAAAACGGAGTGTTGACTTGTTTCACACAAGATCAGGTTATAGAAGATTTGCTAAACTGGAAAAACTCTTAGGAACCAGCTTCTGAGCCCGTACGTGAATTGCAATTACGCATGAAATGTGTAACTACTAAAGAGATTAGGTTAGCTCTGCTCCTATTAAGGCAACAGAGTCTGTGGTAATTATAGCTGTATTCAACACTACTAGCATGATGAATTTCTTAGGGCAGTTTCTATTACAGATTCAGAAACGCCACTCATTTTTTAAGTCCTCAGAAAACCACGGCAAAGAAAATGACAAGGACTTAAGCTGAGCTCTACTTTATAATTTCTCCAGACTAACTCAGCTCCTAATGCATTTGTGGTGCCTCATGGTTTAGCAGCAAGGAATGGAACAGGGAAAGGTATTTGTAAAAATCCATCTCCTCAGCTCAGTGTTACTTAAGATAAATTTCTGCAAAGCTACAGGCTGAATGTCAAGGTCGAAGGGACCTCGCACCACGCCCGTTTATATTCTGTAGATTGGTAGTTAACTTTGGTGGCTGGTTTGGCTGTTTGGGTTTTTTTAAATATGAAGCATTAATGACAATCTGTAAGGCTCACCGGTGTTCACCAACAGAGATTAAACACAGAAGCTTTTTTTACTTGATATTTTCACGGGCATCTTTTTGCCTTATGAAAAGCTTTACCAGCTTATTTCACACTACTGAAATATCCAGCTCAGCAGCTTCTATCCATATCAAAATCACTTTGTTAGTTTAACACACACCAAATAGACACCCCCATCTTTAAAAGTGTGGGCAGATCCTAATCTTTTTCAAAGAAGGATTTAGAGAGATTAAAGTAACCTGTTTTTAAACATTACTTTCTCAAGTCAAGTGAAGAGGTATAAAAAGGTGAGGAGGGGTTCTTACACAGCTTCCATCTCCAAGTCATCCTCATCGTCTTGAGAAAGCTGTAGATAAGGGTTGTCTGATGCTGGACGGAACTTGTACCCAGTGAGGACAAAGAACACAAGTGTGGCCATTTCATCCAGCAGCTGCAAGTAAAATCACAAGATTGAAGTTCAGTCCTGTAATCCTTCATAGTCATGAAACATTTCTCCTCGTTCATAAGCTTCAAGGCCAAGAAGCCTGTGACATAGCAGAAATAACAAAGCAATTCCTGTCCTGTTATCATTAGTCCTAGGCTAAAGGCTGTCAAGCCCTTTGTTCTTTCAGCTTTCCCTGTCACTTTTAATACAGTTACAGTTCTAGCCATCGCACTAGTGCTTTTAAATAACTACAGCAAAGACTTGCTTTCAAATGCAGGGCGGGGGGGG
>VZSC01017926.1:208467-234117 GCA_013398225.1 Steatornis caripensis | reverse complement strand
GGGGGGGGGGGCAGATCATCCCTACATTGATTGGTATTTTCAACAGTTAATGTATTCCAAAGATCCCTGCACAGTTACTTGGATTATATGTTAAGAAACCAAGTATTTAAAAGTCACTAGGCAAATAAAGCCTGTAGATGGAAGAACGAAAGCCTATTTCACTGACTCCCTGGGGCCTCAATTACACAGGGCAAATCCGACTTTTTTTTTCCTCCTTTGTGTGTTCTTGATTAGTTTCCTTCAGACATTTTTAAAATGAAAGACTAAAAATCAATAATGCAATTACTTTCAGACATCTCATGTATAATCCAGCAGCCTTGCTGGACAAATATAAAACTAAAAATATATTCCTGCCACCTTAGGCACATCAGGGTTAAAAATCAAGAGGAGACAGGGTGTAGCACTGTGCTTTGAGATGTTCTACTACAACATGACAAACAATTTGTGGATTTTTTTTTTTAATGTAGTTAAATTTCAAGAGTAATAAGAAAAATAAAAACAAATATAAAGGAGCGGTATTTTCCTTTGCTGGCAAATACCTGGTACAGCCATTTCCACTGGAATGGAACAGCAATCTTTATGAGAATTGCAATGATCCGTGTGAAGTAAATGTAACACACAATCTGGAAAGGAAAAGGAGAAAGCATGATGAAACAATAGCACCATCCTTATAGAACCTCTTTTTCCAGAGAAATAGCTCAAGCAATTCCCAGACAACTCATTATGTCAGATTAGCCTTGTTATGCTTCTTGATAAACACAGAAGATATAGGCTGAGAGATCTACTGCCTGTTGAACATCCAAATGACTCAAGCTATTGCTAACACACCAAAGTTACAGCAGGAAATTGCTTTAAGTATTAGGATTTTGTACAACCTTAAGAATCACGACTGTAATTTATTACTTTTACCACTTAAGAGTCTGAAATGAGGCCATTGGAAATCATTAAGAAGCCTATGCTTTCTTGGGAGGTATGCTCATGGCTCCCACTGACTTAATCAGAAACTGCACACGTGCACCTCAAGGCACCATTTGGTCCCAAGTTTAATTTTTAGCAAGTTTACAGTACATTATTCAAGCTCATCAATTCAACTGGAAGCTCAAGCTGTCTCCAGAGGAAATTAGTAAGTGTTACAGATAGCTGGAACCAATTTAAAGATAGACAGAAGGATGCAACCACTAGGAAAAGAATAGAAGTTGCTTTGAGGATTGTAACCCAGTTGACCAAGATGTCAAAGTACAACACTGCCACAGAACTAGGAACATCTCCACCGCATCCACCAGCTATAGTAGCTTCCAACAAGTAAACCACTAACAGGCTTGAACGGCTTCTAAGCACTCTGTGTGCATGCGTACAGGTGTTCTACTTACCATAACATAGTAATGTCTGAAAAGCTTCAGCTTTGCGAGGTTAATGGCAGCTATCAAAAGAACACAAAAGTCCATCAGAAAATTAATTAAAATGAGACATTTTCTTTTGATGCTTGTCTACAAGGTAGGCAAGTGGTCAAAACTAGGACTTGGGTAATCCCAGACTAGAAGGTTTGCCCCACAGCCCATTGGGTGCTCTGAGGAGTGCCTGTCTGGCTTGTCTACATACTGGGCAACTCCTAGGCCGGGATGAACTCCCTCTTAAGAAGGCAACTCAGATCACTTTTACAGTAAATTTTGTATGCACGCACACTGCTATATAGAACTTTCCTCTAATGCTTATCTTTATATAGCCAACTACATACCATCACTTCAATTCTGCCAGAAGGGCCATGCACCATTGACAATGCCTCCTAGAAAATTCTTATCTTTTCCGGAATACTTCCTGACCTGCTTTGTGCCTTCACCTGACCTGAGCAACTCTGAGGTAACCATGGCTCTGGGAACCACTGCATCTTATTGAAGAGCAGCAGAAGTACTTTAACATTTCAGCAGTATTCTCTATCATTCGTGGCTCAGTCAACTTACAAGTGAAATCGGAAATTATACTAAACAGTTCTCATAGCAAATGCATGTGTTTCAGTTGCAAAGTGTGTAAGCTAAGGCCTCAGCCTAACCTGCATTTATTGGACAGATTACATCAGCTCTTCAGGAACAGAGTAGACATTCATACAAATGAGCAGAGGTCAACAACAGATGGAACAGCTGTCAAGTATGGTTTGACAGTCAGGATTTAGAGGCACAGCAGGATTACAAATCCGGACTCCTGGTGCTTTTGTGACAACAGGAGAGGCAGAGTCCAAGATATGCTGACAGCGTATAGACATGCAGTTTAGAGCCAATGAACACAAACTGCCAGTTAGAAAGTACTGCCACACCTGTACTGGTACTCCCTCCAAGCCCTCATAATTTTTTAATCAGATATGGAAGTACAACACATTGTGCCTCAGTTCACCTGCACTCCCTTACAGAAATCACCCACATTTATAAATTTGTAAATTTATAAATTTTCCTTTGAAAGCAGATTTATAAAAGGCTGCACATATTTGCACACAAGATCTTCCAGGTTCACAGCAGTGCAAAATATAGTATTACACATCAGGAAGAGGAGGGCTAATAGCTACCAAATATATGCTTCACCTCCTGTGACAAAAACAATGAAGCTTTTCTTATGGAAAGGTGATGTCAAATGCACTACTCAAACTGCTACAGGTTCCCACTACAGTGAAGACAGACAACACTGTTATAAACTTTGCATAATCCAGAGGTCAAGAGTCACTTCCCAAAACTTACCTTCAGTGTTCCAGAAGAACCACTGAAAGCTTATGGACACCTCAAGACAGAAACAAACCCTCCTCCGGCAGACATGCTCTAACAACAGCACCTGACTAGGCATAAACTGACTGACAGGTAGATAGAACTAAGCTAAGAGCAGTTTTGATTTAGTGCTGGCGAGTGGCTTCTACACATGTCCAAAGGGGATGTTTAACTTTTGACAGAGCACAGGGCGTGTCAGTAAGAGAAAGCAGAGCCAGAGCTCAAGAGGAAAAAAGCAAACCTCATTTGTGAAGGAACATCGAGTTTGTTTCCATGCAGCTAAAGCTTGTACTGCGCAACACTCATCTAAACACCAGTCAGACTGGGTTGGCTTTGGGACAGACTGTGCTCATGGGGGCAATCTTACGGCACTGTATGTCAGAGGAGCACTAGCTCTCAGTTTTGGGAGGATGCTCCCCTCTGAACTGCAATATGAAACACTGAACATAGAATAGCATCTACTTTGCAATACACAGCTCTGGACTCCAGAAAGCAATGTCCAAGCTCTAGACTTGCATATGTAAAGTACTAGCAGTGAAGCACACAGCACTTCACTGGGCAACAGATGGCAAGACTTGGAACCGCTAGAACAAGAACCTAACTAAATTCTTGGTAGCTAAATCAGCCCCGATACATTGGCTTAGCTACTTCTCCCTTATTTCTGTCCCTCGCAAAACCTAGTTTCCTACACTTAAATAGCAAAAACTTACAGATTTTCATGGGTCTAGGGCTCCAGCAGATAACTTTATGTTAGAAGCTTTTCATAATACAGTCGAAGAAAGATCAAAGCATGTAAATATGCAGGACAAACTCATTAAATTGTGAAGCAGGGAAGCAGTATTGTCCTATTTAAAGGACAGCTACATGAAGTGTGACCATGAAGATCTTGTGATTTACCACATACTGGTTTGTACACAGAAGGATCTATTTTGAACTCAATGCATTCACCTTCAAGAACTGCCACCAACTGGTGCAATGACAGGCCATGAGAATTGCCAGGCTTTGTAGTTAAAGGAACACCAACTCAACAGCTGTGATTCAAACTGTCAGTCCATCAATGCTTTACAGTCAACAACCGAGTGAGCTGGGGAAGTCATTTCTGTTGGATTCATGCAGTGCATAGGAGGAAAGGATAGTGAAGCCAAAGATCCGGCTGCCAACTGAAGTGTCACAACGGCGTCTCTCCCAACTGATGGAGCACAGCTCAAGATCTCACCTACTCATGATAATCAATACCAGAGAGTCACAGGGTTGTACATTCAGATGTCTAGAATGGCTGAGCATGGGAAAGAAGGGTGAGGCGAGGAAAAAAAAAGATAGCCACCACCAAGTAGGAAGGCTGAAGAGCCACATCTGGAAGCTGGCTTGGTTATTTTTTCCACAACTAGGTGCTCTCCTCTAGCTGCCCCAGCTTCAAGAATACTTCTCACCACTATCAAGATACTAAAGTCAGTATTAACTCGTGTACAAAATTCTGTCACTTTTTTTAAACAGCTCAAAGTTACAGCACACACTGTTCTGGAGAAAGTCTAAAATCATCATTGCTTGGCATCAGCAGCCTGTGAAATGCTTTTTCACAGGCTGAATGTGCTCTAAGCAGTATCACTTGAGTCTCGCTATGCTGGACACTAAGACCAAATTTGATTCACCTCAGCCTGGCAGTCCAGACACTGACAGCAACACTTGCAAGTAGAGAGGCTAGGCCAGCAGCTGTCACTTACAACTTGAATCACTCGCAGCCCCAAACTGTAAAGGTGTGATAACACAGCAGCAATGACAGCATGCAGTAAAGGTTGGGTAAACTTATGTTTTCAGTATGATAACCATTCTTCAAGGAACAGTACTTAACTGCAGAGAAGGGAAAAAAAAGTAGATACTTTCTACCAAAGGTTTTGTAAGTTAATTCATACTTGTGTTCCATTTCTTTCATAGAGTAATTAAAAAGATAAAAGCCATCCTCCAAGAACAGTTTACAACATCTATACCTTGCTTCCCTCAGTTTTCCCATCACCATTACATTTTTCGTGCCTGCAATAGCCTGATCTGCATCAATCAAACCAGCATACCACAGAATTTTGATAATCAGTCTCTTTTTCAGATTGTCCCCTGTGCTAATTTCAAATGCTGAGACAGCCTATAAGATGGGGAAAAAGAAAGTCAGACCATCCACTACAACCTTGCACACCAGCCAATAGCTTTTTGATTAATAAATCTGACATTTTTAGAATATGTATGTAACAACAATAAGGGGACTTCAGCCAAGAGCATAGGGAGCTCAACTCCAGATAATACAGTATGCAAGGGCAAACCAAAATGCATCAAGTGAACATGCTGAAGTACAGCTAAGAATATTTCTACAGTGCTTTGTGTGCTATACCAACTCTGGTGCATGTCAGCTGCAATCTGTGCCGTTACTAAATAGGAAATGGAAGTTTTCTTTTCTCCCCACTCCCAAAGAATGAAGGCATATATGTAGATCTTGACCTCGAAAAGCAATGCCAGGAGTAACTCTTGAGAAGTGTGGCCCTATAATATCTACAGCACTCTGCTTAAAAGCATTCCCATACCAGAAAGAAGAGGCCAAGCAAACAGATACAGCAACTCTCAGCTGCTTCTCATGCAGTCATGCATGAGGAGGTGGCACAGACTAGTTAATCTTGAATATTCTGAAACACATCAGCCATTTGGCACAAAAGCTCCCCACCAGGGTCAGAAGAATGTCCAAAGTACAGGGCTTAAGCAATGTATCTCCAACACATAATTGCTACATCAACCCTGGATAGCTATCTAGGGTGCCTGGAAGTGGTACACTGGAACATCATAGGCCTATTTCATCTCTCAACTTGCATTTCTCAACGTTCCCCAGCTCTGCAGTGCTATCTATTGAGGTCTCAACACTTAAATCACTAAGCTTTATCTCAAGGTTTGAGATGCCCATGTACTGCCTGCAGCATGTTTACCCCTACGCTACCTCCTCCTTCTCACTAGAGAGCTGCGGAGGTGTTTTAGCATGGATCTCCTCAGAGCCATGGCCTCCAGCATCTGCTGAGCTCAGCTAAGCAGAGGGTGTTCTGCACCACGCAGAATCAGGCTCTTTGTTCATGGCATTTTCACAGTACAGAAACAGGAAGACAATGAATATGGAAAATGATTTTTCCTGACAGGGGTGCAAGCATGAAAGCATTAACCATCATTTGCCCACTGCACAGCACACAGGGAATGTTGCCTGGGAGCTACACACTGCAATCTATTTCCCCTACTTCTGCTGCCAACTATGACAAGCTGCAGTGCTTCAGGAGAATAGCTAACTGTTCACGATGGGACTGCACTGAGTTTCACACCTCTCATCACATACACAGAGGTACAAGCAGAACAAAAATAAAAGTGGTGCTTCCAGCCCTCCATTTTTCCCCTCAAACAACAGATGACATGATACACAGGAGTGGGTTGAGACTTGAGAGGTCCAGTAACCAAGAACTTTGAGTGTCAAACAACAGTAAGAAAGTTTACTGCAAGATACTCCCTCTCTTCTTTTTTTCATGACACCTGTAAACAAGGTAGTGGGAGTTGAGCAGCTTTCCAGACCAGACAATTCTAGCTCAGTTTTCAAGGTTGATTTCCTTAAATCTGCAAAACCTTTGTAATGCAGATCTAGAAATGGACAGAGCATTCTCCTATCTGAAAGAAGATGCAGTGACAGCCCAAAGAGTTGCAGCTAGACACTTGCTTAAGTCAGAAGGTGGCGATTTTACAAGGCAAAGAAAAAAAGCTGCTAAAAATGGGATGTTTATGTCCACTGCTGTGGAAGGTAAGAAGTCTGTGTAGGTCAGATATTTTGCTTTAGAGATCACCTTCCAGGGAAAAAAGCAAACAACCAGGCAGCTCAAACTCAGCTGTATCACTGTGCCATGCCTGCCTACTCTTCCCTAGCAATCTACAGCCTCTGTGCATGTAAGGTCTCCCAGGACAATTACGGCTTTAGACTCATTCCTCTAGCTTTCCCACTTTAGAAAATAATCTTTAACAAAAAAAAAAAAACCCAAGTTTAAATGACCATTATCTAGATTCTCCAAAGCACTGCTACTTATAAGAAGCCTTTTCAATAGTTGTACACCGGTAATACTACACTGCTTGCCTATGGCAAGTACAGCTGTAAGACTAAAAGACTGCTGGTCCAAGCGGCCTCCTCCTTCATTTCTAGTCTAGTCACACTGCAGTCACGGCTCACTTGATCCAAGGGAGTGCTGTCTAATAAACAGGTTGTGAAGTAGCTGGAAGACGGTAAGACAGAATCAGTCAGGAAACACCACCAGGATACCGAGCCATGACATTCTGGAGTTGTTGGTTCTAATAGATGCAAGGAAGCAAAATTAATTTTCCTTAGGTCTTTCTCACCAGTGAGGTGGTCACCAGGAGACTCAACGCCATAAAAAACAGCTATTGAATTTATAGTATATAATTCCCCAAGACACCCTGTAAGTTAATGAAGTCTGTGTAAGAGAACAAGGGAAGCAGCCTTTGAGGTAATACTAGGCAATAAATTCTAGCAAACAAGAGGCAGTCCAACCAGAACTGTCTGCACAAGATTCAGTCAGCTCTAACCACAGGACAGGCAGTACAGCAGTTAAAAGGAGCCAGTAGTTTTCACCACTTCAGGAGAAAACTATCTTCATCTGTAGAAAACAAAAAGCTAGTGATTTTAGAGGTAGCGCTGGTCCTGTCTTTCTCGTGAGAAGCTAGGACACTGTGCAGCACCTCTGCAGAACAGGGCCTCCAAAGGAAGCCTACAAAGTTAAGAGCATGTGTTTCAAGTCAAGACTACTCATTGACAAGCCTTACATGAATGATTTTATGTCATTACAGCTCAACCAAATCACTTTTGGTTTTCCCAACCAGGCACACTAGCAGCATGACACCATTAGATAACATTCTGCTTCTGGCATCACACTGCCGTTCCACTTGCTCCCCATGGGCTCCTGTCAACAGCCTCTAAATACTCTATAACCACACCACATTTCACAAGTGAGTCCCAGCACTGTGGCTGTCCTGGCCACAATCTGCTGCCAGCCTATGCAATGTTTTCCCTGAAAATTTTCTCTTCAGCTATTCTTTTACTACTAGTGTAGCATCACTCAGCTGCTAAGTCCCCCTTAACACACTATTATTGAACTTGCAGGATCTGCATGACCAGATGGTAGCATCAGTAGGTAAAGCGTGGTAACAGAAGCAGGTGATCCACAAGCAACATTCATGATAGAGCGCTGTTACCCGTGGAGAACACAAAACAGAGGGCTAAGAACAGTCCTTATGGGCTATTGTGCATAGCACTGAATAGCTATAAAAGACACAACCAGGTCGTATCAGATCACCTTTTTTTTTTTTACATCCAATATACACTCTAATGCATCCTTCAGAACTGCTTGGTTTTACTTAGATCTGGGACTCTACCCATTACGATGAACAGCAGACAGGTCCAGTCTTTACATTAAACATCCTTCATGTTGGCTACCGTACTGTCCTTTACTCCGTATGAAGTTACGCAAACTCCATAGCACCATCTTGTGATAAGAACCATCAAGTGCAAGGTAGACACAGTAATCACCTCGAGGCCACACAGATCTGGAGGGTTTGTGTCTCAGTTAACCCGCACTAGCTGCTGAGTACTCAGCGTAGGAAGTCACAGGCGCCATTGCCAGCCAGCAGTTCTGCCTCAGTCACATGAAAGCTGACATCTATTTGCAGTCACACACGGTGGCTTCAGCTAAGAACCAGGCCTTACATATGTGAAGTCCTCAGTTCAGAAGAAAGGGACTGCTTCAAGGAGTGTCTTTAGACACTTTGTAACAGTAAGAACTCCAGAACACATGCTCGGCAGACAAGGTAAAACAAAGTCATCTGTGAATGTTGTTGAACCCATGTGAACACACTGATGAGAAAGCTACCAATGACATTCATGTCACATTATCATCACTGACCTCTTTTACATTGGTTTCTATTAGAAATTAGTATTTTCACCCCTTTAGGTTTGGGGTGGGGGTTTTTTTTGCGTGTGTACGGTGGTTGCTTGGTTTTTTTAACAGCTTTTAATCTCAAAATAATGCTGGGCTCACCTTCATTATTGTTTCATCTTAACAGATGGCAAGAAAAGACCTGATCTGTGGTCTGCACAGAGCTGAGTTCAGTACCCAGCCTTATACTTCACCTACTAGACTACAGAGGCAATCTGCACTGAAATGCAAGTGTCTCAGTGGAAGCCAGTAAATGGCTGGAAGAAGTATCCAGACCTAGGAGGCCATCATGAGAAAGGAGGCACAAGAGTTAAGAGGTAAGACTGGGTTGAAAGGATGTTGCCAACAAAGGACCTTCCACAAATAAAACTTTCAAGAAGAGTAAGCCATCAAAAGACAGAATATTGAAATGGCTGCCTGCTTCCAAGGAAGCTGGTGTTACGCTCTGCGGCTTGCATCTGCAACCAACTCAGGAACTAATTCAGAAGAAGCAAGCGGACAAGGCGGGAAAAGCACACACTGCAGAAGCCATACCCAGGTTGGCTTTCCATCCATCATCTCATTTTCGCTGCTACAATAAACAGAACTTGACTTCACACAAGCAGTCCTTTAAGCTGCTGTACAAACATGGACGAGCCAAGAACTGTGTTACACTGAATGCCAATTTATGTTTTGTTTCATAATGAGGTTTGTTTCCCTGCATTCTGGCAGGAACAGATTTCTGCAGAAGTTGAAATAAGGGGGTGTATTTTCACTAATAGCAATGCTGGAATTCATTTCTAATTCTGCTTCTATTCACAACTGAGAAAAGGAGGCAAATGTGTCAAGATTATTTGCTCTCGATGTCACATCTAGCTCGAGCACTGAGCTGTGCAAGTACCAGAAAATGAGTTCCACATACGAGTTCTGCAGTCAAAGCAAGACATGAAAAACGTCATTTTCCAAAAGTTGTTCCCAGAAGCACACTGAGGAAAAGCAGCAGTGTGACAATTACATAGTGTAGATTTGTATGTTTAGGTTACGTATTTTAAATCAGCATCATATGTTTGAAATTCTAGCATGATCTTACGTCATGTAGCATAAAACAGGAAAAAATTATGTATTACTTGCCTTTCCCATCTGTTGCTGAAGCCTCTTGTAAATGTCTTATTGACCTGAAAAATAAAAATAAGAAAAAGAGAGTAGATTAGATATAATTTCTGCACTCCCCTTTCACTGCAGCCCTCCAGAACACTGACAAGTTTTGTTAGCTCTTTACAGCTGGGGTGTGCTTGTAATTAACTGTACTTGGCATGCTTGGCACTGCATATATTTCATCGCCATTTCCCCATCCCAGGCAGTTAGTTCAAGTATCTGTATCTCCTTGTCATTAAGAAAGCCAATTGCCGAAGCCTAGTTCAGCCTAGAGAAAGCTTTGTGGGAGGGAAGGAGCAGACTGAGAAACTGGGGCATTTTCCAGCATAATGCTTTCCACTTGTACAATTCAGCTGAGCTACTATTCAGAGTACTACCAAGCATTTGGCATCTTACTGCTCTTTTAAGCTATTTTCATTTAAATACTTGGTTACAGCTTACATGTCTACATGTGCAACTTATGAACAGAAGCTACACCACAGGAATGTAAATTCAAGGGCCCAGTCTTAGTCACCTTGCTCACACAAGTCATCCCACCAGGTGCAGTGACACTATCCAGATGAAAAAGGGACAGGAGTTTATGTCCCGGGCTTCACTGCCAACTTCATGTTGGTACCATGGCAGTGCAGGAACACTGCTTGCACACTATGAACAGTTACAGGACAGCTCACTCAAATGCATTTGCTCTTCAGCTACAGTTCCTTTACAGAAAGCAAGTTTTGTACCAGCGTATGTCCATTTCTCCAGGTAGGACATATGGATTCCAGCATTAGGTAGTAAGAGCTGTAACCATAAAAGTCACCTTTATCATAGGAAATCAGAGTCTCTCTACAGTTAAAGTTAATATTCCTGCAGCTTTATTTACCATACTGAAATGCTTTCAACCTCCGAAGAGCTGCAGCATTCTGACTGGATTGGGGGAAGGTACAAGGGAGTAGTGAACATTTCTTTGAAGACCTTTCCCAGCCCCGGCAGAAGGCCACTAAGATTGTGTAGGGTTTTGCCCTTACACAGAGGACAACTGGGGAGGTAAGGACAGCTGAAACCCACCTTCACAAGACAAGCTGAATCTTGCTCCCATCTACTAAGATACATGTATTTACACACATACATATGTTATTAAACACTTCTCTGGAACACTCAAGAGTTACACATGCCAGAGTGATGACACGTTTACTAGACATTTATTTATACTCACACTGCATTTCAGAAAAAAATACTGAAGATACTGGAGAAAAAGAAGAATATTCTGTGTTTACTAACCAAGAAGCCAGAAGCTCCTTCATATCCGCCTTTAAATCCAACTATTCATCCAATTAATACTAAAATTAATTTAGAAGATAAACATTCTGACTAACTGGCAAGAAACAACAATAGTTGTTTATCTGAATTATCTGTGTTTTGGTCGAGTTTTATATAACCAACATCATTCCTTGCCAAGTAGAGTGGAAGAAAGGGCAGGGAAATGCTCCCTGTGGGATTATTTCTTCTAAACAGTCAAATAAAAGTGCAGCTACTCTGCTCGAAGGCAACACTGATCTTATAGACAGCACTATTGTTCTAGAATTTAACAGCCTAGTTTCCAACATCAGTCAGTAAAGCAAAATCCTGTTTCTCAATGTAAGAGAGTCAGCACTTCCGCAGAATTCCAAGTTTCAAATGCACCTACAGTCTACACTGGGCTGGCCACACTTAAATTGCCATCCACCTTACCTTATCCCTACTTTAACATCCCCAAAACAAGTATCTTCAACAACACAAGACCGAAGTGTTAAGACTGATGCAGTTTTAAAAAGTTAACGAACACTTGACTCCAAAGGATGGACTTTTTTTCACTTTGTCAGTATCTTTACCTCTAACTAGCAGTCATACTCATTAGTTCAGAAATAGCTCAAAGACATCAGGGCTCAGAAACCGCACAAGAGACACAGTGACTCACCATACTACTGGAAATAGGATGGCTCCACAACATAGTAAGTCTACCAGGAAGAGGATTTCTTTCCACAGTCCATATTCAGTTGTCCCCTCTTCTGTTGACTCTATGATAATGTATGCCACATTTGCCAGTACCTACAGGACAAAACATGCTTAATGGCTTCAGCAGCTTTCCAAGGAGATACTAGATGTGGGCTGCCAATTCAGCAAAAGCTGTCCCACAGTTGCAGAAAGAGCCTATACCGTAACACCAATAATTCTTCTCCAGTGCTAAGTCAAGAAAGTCACACGTTCAGCAGCATCTTCACAGGATTTACAGAAATAAAACCGATTGGAACTTATTTCTGCTGACATTCAGAAAATAGTCCTTTTTGTTATATACTATGCTGAATCTACAGTATCACTAAAGAGCAAAATCTGTTTATAAAAGTACAGAAACAGGATTCTACATACACACAGACAGCAAACAGTCTAGACACGTTATTCTAAGTTAAGCTAATTATCCAAACTGGTCATTGACCACGTTTTGTATGCCATACCTGAGCTCTGTAAGAGCCTCAAATACAAATTAAATACTTTTGGCTTTGCAGCTGGGTAAGGGATTCCATCCAGAAAGGCAGAAAAGCTCTTCTATCTACAACAAATAGAAGTGCTGCCCTCCTCTTTACTTAAGTTCCTGGAATACGAGACAAGCCCCAATCACTGTGAACACACTGGGAAAGTTTCCTTCAGACCCAACGGACTTACCAGTCTCCTTGGTTTCTCCTTTTTTTTCCCCTTAAGTCCATTCAGCAAGCATTTCAGAAGCAACAACTTTAATTTAATTTCTCTGCTTAGTAGTTTAGTACTTACTGTTTTGCAGCCCAAGTTTTGCCCCAGCCTGAATACACCTGCCTTATAGCTGTTCATTTGCTGACACTATTTGATCAGCACTATCCCATACTCACTATAGGGGAAAACTACAGAAGTAACTTCTGGCCCAGGAAATTCCAGCTCAACTTACATTGTAACTAATAGGCTTATACAAGCAGTACGTATGCGGTATTTTAGGAAGGATTCACAGACTTTTACAGTTTCCACAAGCAGCTCTCCCACAAGATGGTACGGATTGACACAGTCCAGTCCTCACCTGAAGTGGGATGACAATCATGAAAATTTTTTTGTCTTTATCTGATAGGATGTGTTTAATGAAAGCCCAGCCTGTGCCAATAAGGGCGATAGTGATGAACAGAAGAGCACCCTTCAGTCTGAAAGAGAAACAGATACTGCAGTGAGAGACTTTATTTTAATCACACTTCCTCCTCTGCCCAGGTTCTCTCCTACAGTCAGTAAAGCCACAAACCCAAACAAATGCCTTTGCTATTCATAATTTTGGCAAGTGCTTATCCTACAACAGTGAAGCAGATGTACTTGCTTACAACTGTGTATCACATAGCAATATTACACGTCACTCACAATTGTCAATATATGCAATCTTTTCCTGGGGGAGTCATCCATTCACCATCATGTACAGGAGAAAACACTGGCAGCTCTACCCTCTTACCATTCACACCAAAAGCAAATTGCATACTTGAATATTAGTATGAACAAAGCAAAGCAAAGCATTTCTTCTTCTTTTACTCCTCCACCCAGCTAAGTACCAATTCTCTGCAGCTGCCCTCTGTTAAGCCGAGCTTTCCCCTTCACACAGGGCTGACTGTTGTCTTGTCATTCAGACTGTGGTACCAAAGAATCAGCAATTTTCCAGTTTGCTCAAAAGGGAGGGAGGTGGGCAGCCCCACAGGGAATTCAATTCCATTGTTTGAATCTATCACATCAATCTTGACATACTTACAGGTGAGTAATGTAATAAACAACAGCCCAGCCTTCAATAGGAAACCCCTGAGAAGAAATGTAGTGATAGTCGATCTAGAAGCAGAAAATACAGTACGTTACTTTACAAGCCGCTCATCAGCACCCCACCCATGTCTATAAAATAGGTCTGCTTGACAGCCACTTCCAAGTTTCATTTTCCAATCAGCATGTACAAACCCAGCTCTGCTACATTTCAGAGAATACTTCCTCTGAACGTTTTCTAGTTTTGTTTAACAACGAGGCCATTTCCATTTGCTGTAGTTCCTAAGTGTTAGGGAATATATATCTTATACAATTACATCCTTCCTACACAGCTCCCACACTTAAATAAACAACTGCATTTGTAACCTATTTATTCATTCATTGTTCAAGTTCAGTTGCATTAGGTGACTAGAGGCTTTCTAGTTTCACTTTCACTGGAAACCAGATTCAATTCATTAGACTCTAAAAGTGTCTGTAGCAGTTATCCTACCATGAACGTGAAGGTGAAGATCATGGCTGGCACAAACATTGGAGGATTAAATGCCTGCCATTTCCTTTGTTTAGGAGATCTTTCCAGTGCAAAGGCAAAGTCAATACAATTCAAAAGAGACTTTATGTATTGAAAGTGTCAAAGCTTATAACGTTAGGTCTGTTACGGTACACCATAATACTTCATCTAAAGTAGCAGCCCTGAATGTTACAAACATTGATCAAGGTTTCCATTCATTAACATTTATTGCAAGCCATGTAGCTGGAGCAGCACCACAGCTCAAGCTTTCAGGCCAGCCTCAGATGCCCAAAACATTAGAATTCATGGAACTCATTCAACCCTCATACACGCCTGCTGCTTCACCACTTCAGGCAATGAACTCAATTGTATTTAGAGTCAGGATTTGCTGATGAAAACTGAATCGCTTCCACCAAACAGCTGCAGTTCAGCTCCAACGCATCAATATGAAAGTCACTTCTCTCTCCCTCCGATTCTTCCCTCCAAAGCAGATTTCTCTAGCAGCATGTCCTGGATTCCATGTTTCTACTTCCCAGCTGAACAACTTAAGGCAGAGAAGTTATACGTACCGCATGGAAGACTAAGGAAAGAGATTTTGTGAAAGGGAGGGCTGCCATTAGCCAGTGAATCTTAAACACGTCATTTCTGGGAAAGAAAAAAAAAAGTATCAATTAAAAGCTAGCAGTAAAAATTTCAGTTCCCGAAGGTATTTCTTTAAACCTATAAATGTCAAACGTAACTCTCAGGCTGAGCCTACTGTTAGTGTAAAAGGATTTCCTTTAATGCTGCAGTCCAAGTTTTTGCAACATCCTGAACAACATTTCAACTGCATGTTCTACAATTGTTTTTTAATAATTGGGTTAATTAAAAATAGTAATCCCTAGAAACTTCTCACAGATGCAGATTACAATCAGAAAAATATGTTAAACACAATTCAAATGTGTATCACTGCCCCCAAGTCACTATACCACACCACCAAGTGAACTCCAGACTACCAAATAATCTGATCACCAAGTGAACTTCAGACTAAGTCAGAGGTAAAGCCAAAACGGAATCATAGGTGCTCCTGGCTTCTGTTGCTAGGCTTTAACTATTAAGAAGCATGGTGTTCAATTACGAATTTCTACCACTTTTGACTATAATCAAAATGTTTATGACTCTCCACTGCCACAAGATGCCATTCCCTATACGAAAAAAAAACAATCAAGTTTTTCTTCTTATATATTTTCAAACAGCATTCTCCTTTTGTCATCGGCTACAGGATTTTCCCCTTTATTTGTTGCCACAACATATTTTAATACATACACTACATGGAGAATTTCTTAAGACTTGATTACTTTAGAACAATAGTCTGCAACAATGACACTGATGGAAGTGGCTGTTTTCAACTATAGACTGTATTACGTATACGATACCGAACCAGATTTCAAGTGTTAAGTGATTAAATCTGACCATGAATAGGACATTATAAGATAAGGAAGAAAAATCAGGTCCATACTTGTCACTGACACCAAACTAGTCCACTTACCTCCGTTTACGAAGTATGTGGATCCAGACAGTCCCAGACAGGAAGAAGAAGATAGCCATGGAAATGTAAAGTTTTGGCAGTGGGATCTCACCCGCTGAGAGGTAGCTTTCAGGATTCTTTTCCGTAATTTCTATCTGAATATTAAAGGCGTGTTATGTGAAAAAGCATTTTGTTACAGCACAGAGTTAACAATCACAGTTCACAATCAAATTTGCTCATTTAAAATTAGCTTTTCTGAAGCGGTGACTGTTATGAGACTCTTAACGAAAAAAATAAAAGCAGCTCTTCTTCATCCTCAAGAATCTCAGAAGATTTTGCAAAATTACACCCACAACAATAATTTCCTTGAAAAGCAGAAAAGGACAGAGGTTCCTTCCTTCCAATGCTTCAGTTATGCAACATAATTCAGAAAGGCAAAGTAATTTTTCCCAACAAATAGTTGCTCTCCATACCAAACTTCACAGAGCTTGCCCACCTCTGATTCAGAAACAGTATCTACAGCCTTGCATGAACAAGCAGGTTTTTTAGCACAGTCCTGATTTTAGATATACAGTGTCATAGACAGCTGAAAAACTCACTCTTAGGTCTACTACAGCAGATTTCTTCACCTGTCAAGAGAAAGGAAGCACTCTGCTGCAAGCCTATTACCCTGTGACTGAGAGAACAGAAGCTTTACTTCACAACCTATTTATGCCCCTGAACAGCTTGGTTATATGTGCTAGGATTTTGTTAAAATAAGCCATCAAGACTAGTCTACAGTGCTGAAACTGTCCTGCATCTCTAAATACAACCAACCAGGTCAGTTATTCAGGTTTCCTCCTCTTTCCAACTTGCAGTAGCATCAGCACAACTGTGTAAAAAGCAGTTTGGGGGGGCTGATCCGGCTGAGAGTTACTTCAGTTAATGAGAGGATTCATTACAGAACAGCTCACTAGACACCAGCATGGATGCCAGCACAAGCACAGGAAAGAGAAAAAAGGGAAAGCCTGAGCTGCGATGATGCGCTCTGGCTCAAAAGAGCATAGGACTGAACTCTTGGACGTTAAAGAGATAAGACATTTCCTATAACATACTGCCTTTAAGATGTGCTTCTAACACTGTAAAAACGCATCTTTAATTAGGCCTGAGAAAGCAAAAACACTGAATTCAAATATCAGTTTAGACTGCAGCAACAGCCTTAATATCTGCAATCGTGTAAAGAAAAAAAAGTGATTTTTCAGCACAGCAAAACACAAACAGCTGTTTTAGCTCCCATCTCATTACAACACCTAGTCACAACTGTGTAGACTGAACTCAGCCCACACGCAGTCTTCAGATTTTGCCAAATTTCTCCAAAACTAGTATTTTAATTCTTCTTGCTAGAGTCATTTCCTTCAGAAATGCCACTACAGAGATTAAATGCACCACTCTGAATCACTTCCCACCCCATATACACACTCATGTACAGCATGTGCTTCGTATACAAGCTAGAATTGAAAGCTGTATATTTCAGTCTAAGTGAACGAGTTAATTATACTTTAGAAGCTATACTCACATCGAGACTAAATAGCTGCTGATCATTAGTCGGCCCATCACTGCCAACACATTTATGGAAATATAGGCTGTAGAGACCTTCTTGGTTATCAGAGCTGATGTTAAAAAAAAACTGGAAATAAGGAATAGGAAAGTCAGCATTCTTCTTATTCATAACAGGGTTGCCCTGACAAGAAGCCACCTCTTCTCAAGCATAAAAAAAGTCAGTCATTTAGGGTTACTTGGTTCCTTTCAGCAAGCATGCTGTTCTGAGGATACCAGCATAGCTACAAGTTTCAACAGAATTCCAGATGCAAAATCATTGCACCTATATATGATTTATGCACTCTAGGAATCCAAGACCTTTATCAGAGACCTTTAGGTACCAGTGTTTAACTTGACTCAGAGAAAAAGATAACAAGAAGTGCCATATATTTAACACGATAAAGCGTAAAATTTTGATTATACTTGCTTTAAAGCATAAGCAGCTATTCTGTTCCTCCCCCAACTAAACACATTGTGATAGCTATGGAAATCAGATTTGTGTCACATAACAGAATTGAAAAGCTGTTTGTTTTATGGTAACCCACAATCGTCAGTGAACCAGGGTGTTGAAACAAAGCGTTAACCTGCTTTCATAGAGAGTATCTTCCCCTTAAGTGAGTAATCAGTTAGGTCACAGCTATTTGTTGTTACAAATCTGTATGCACTAGCTGCATCACAGTAAACTTTAATATGCTGAGGCTCACAGACGAAGATATGTAGAACTGCATCATACCAAAGACAGTTCAAAACAGCTTCCACACCTGATGAAGAAAGAGATTTCCAGCACTTATTCTTAACAAGTGTCCATTCAAAAACTTACTGAGCTATCAGAGATGCATCCATACCAAAGAAATGGGGATTACAGCAGGGAGCAACAGACTTCTATTTTTCACAAAGCAGTACAGTGAAAGAACTGTCTGCACACACTAAGACTAGATGCTGACAGACATCCTACCTGAAATGAAAAAGTTCCTCTGTCATTGTGAACAGGATGTTCTTGTTCTACTATGCTCTGGGAAAAGGAAAAGAGACTTTTAGATTTTTTTTAATCAGGTAACTAACACATCTGGCCACATCATCCAGACAATCAAAACTGCATTCTGTATATTTACAGTGGGAGCTGAGAGCAACAGAAAATAATAATCTTCACTTTCTGGCTATGCTTATAGCGGAATATACCCCCAGGTTCTTTCTGAAAGCGAACAGCAGGGTTTCTTACCTGGGAGGATGTTGTACTTCGTTTGGACTTCTTACCTAGAGATAAAAGTGTTAGTGGTACATTTAGTGTGTTTGCATTTCGACATCCTCATAGACCTTTTACACATTGCCAATACCTTACTCAAATCTTCCTATGCATGTCTGCGTGGCAGTTTCCTAAATAATTATTAACAGAGATTCTTTTTCCAGTCTCTCCTTACTCTCCCAGGACTCTTCCTACAACTCGCATTCATCCTGAATGCATCGTCAAATGCTAGGATAGGCTTCTCTACTATTACACCTTCTGCAAAAGCTCACCCGAGAAATCTTTCCAGCCCCTCAAATTACAATGACGGAGGCAGACAACCTATACCAGATGCAGGCTACAGGCTTGTTTCATACAGTCTAAGCTATGATTTTTAATGTTATGACTGAGTACTGTTAATCTCACTGACCAATATTAATCTGGACATTAATACATGGCCTGATAAGTATATGGAAGTCCCAATCAGCCCCAGGGAAGGAAAAATTTCTCTGTACTCTACTAAGCAAGGCCCCAGTAAAAACACAAACAAAACCATAAAAAGCATAGGTGACCTGACAAGTCAGTATCTGTTCTGAACTTGAGAAACTTAAATTGATAGGAGACTTCAACAGAGCAGCATGTCAAGTTCACTGTTTCACTCCACTACTATAAGAAGCTTTTCAAATATAAGGTCATCCCATTCTACCAGGAAGCAAAAGTTCAAGACTTAAGCTTTGCTTTTGGCTTCCATACCTCAGTGTGCTGTCAATGTGCATACGCTTCTTAATGCAAGAAAAAACAAAACTAGACCTGTCAGATCAATCCTCTTCAGTGCCATCCAGCTTTAGTTTTTGACTTGTTAGAACAGCTGTGCAAAACTCTGAACAGTATCAAACCTTGCAAACATGACAGACCAAGACAGACTCAGACAACTTCAGATCAGACTGCCGAGCAGTCTGATCTGAAGTCTAAATTCTTCCAGGAACGGATAACATGAACTGTTTAGAGCTAATACCATCAGAACTGAGATTGTAAATCTGTTTCATTTGCTGGTCTGAAAGCCAGCCAAAGATTTGTGCCTCCAAGAAAGGTTATGGTATAGTT
Source organism: Steatornis caripensis (assembly GCA_013398225.1). Lineage (NCBI taxonomy): Eukaryota > Metazoa > Chordata > Aves > Caprimulgiformes > Steatornithidae > Steatornis > Steatornis caripensis. The sequence goes on along the minus strand of VZSC01017926.1, from coordinate 214,538 downwards.
ACTTCTCCATCCCCATAGCTTTTAAGTGACAGACTAGATTTCAACTATTTAGATACACATATAGTCATACAAATGTTGGCTGGAAAGGACCTGTGGAGGTATTTAATCCAACTTCTGCCTCCAAGCATGCCTAGTGTCAATACTGTATCACATTGGCCCTGGCTTTATTTAGGCAAGTGTTTAAAACCTCAAAGGATGGAGGTTCTACAACTTGCATAAACCACTGGCAACAATGCTGGAATACCTTACCTAGGAAAGTCCTATTTTGCCTCCTAACATCCAATCTGAGATACGCAAGACTTAATAACATGCCACAGTAACAGCCATATATTACATCGTGTGCCACTTCTAAAAATAGCCTGGCATCATCACCCTTCTAACCTTCCTCCAGTTAGTTGCGGGTAGCTATCAAATTCCCCCTTAGCCTTATTTTTGCCAAAGTACCTCAGCTCCTCCTCACAGGTACTATAGGTCTCCAACAGTCACGTTAGGTCTCTGCTGGATCAACAGAGCTGGTTAACACAAATCACTGAGCAGGAGAGACTCCCCCTCAAAAGGTAGCTCTATGCACAGGTTTACTCAAGATTGTCTGTCAAGTTCTAGCCCAAGGGGATGCCAGAATATGACCACAACACTGCTGGATGCACATCTATGAGGAACTAGTAGTGAGACCACATATAGGTCAGGTTTAGCAGCCTTACCTTTGCTGTCTGTATTTTGGCTGGTCTTTGCAGGATTTTTACCAGAATCACTGCTCTGTTCAGAAGTTTGTAGCGGCTTGGTACTTAAGGCAGTAACGTTTTCCTCAGACAGGAATGAAATTTTAGGTAACACAGAAGAAGCTTCTGCAGAGAACCGTACTTTCACACTAAATAAACAAAAGAGTTTTTATACAAAATGAATGCAAATCAACATTCATAAAGAGCCTATCTGTCATAGCCTGCCTATACCAAATAAAGGAAAATCAACTTGTCTTGACTTGGTTTTTTTGCCACAGAGAACAGGCAAGCACCAAATCATGACTTAGAGCAACCCAGCATTGACCTGATCACTGTGGGAGAAGTCACACCACACGTTTACATCAAATACGAGAGCAGCGGAAGAAAAATAATTTTATTCATTTTTGGTAACCAGTGTCATTAGAAATTATGTTTCCACAAAAATACAGTTGTTTTTGCAAAAGAAAGCAATGCAGCATTGAAGGTACTTCCATAAAATAGATAATTCAAGATGAACAATAAAACGGCATATTCAGTGCAAGAGCTGCAAAAGCAGCCCAAGCCTTCAAGTTCATACCTTCAATGCCATTAAGGTATGATTCTTTTGCCCTATGTTCCCTTCTCCCTCCAACACACAACAAGAATTTTTGATCATTTTATACTGGGCTCTCACCTCCCCTCAACTCTCACGTAACCTATTAAAATATAAACTACATGAACATCAGCTTTCCAAGTCCTTAAAGAAATTTCACAAGTGTTACGTTAGCTTCAACTAGAGAAATAACTTTAAAATGTAGCGTACGCTATTTACTCACACTTCTGTTTTGAAGTCCAGCAGTAAGATCACAACAGACACATCTTGCTCTGGTTTCTTTTTCAAGATACAGTAATCCACTTCTTCATCCTAGTAATAAGCAAAAAAATCTTTCAAGTGCCTTCCAGTTTATAAGAAATGGGACATGTTCCCCACCAGGCAGAGGTCTTCATTCTTAGTTCAGCAAGTTTTAAATTGCTTAAAACCAAATTATCCTTAACAACCTGCCCATGTCTAAAGTACCCCTTTGTTTTTTTTTTTTTTTCTATTTCTTCCAACCATTCCTGGAGTAAGATAGACTATGAGATGTCCCCAGCTTAGAAATCTAAGTTCACATCTCTTACTCTTACCAGGTAAGTGGAGAACCCATCATTCCTTGTTCGATCCAAACTGAACCCCACCTATGAGACAATTGACAAGAATCTGTCAAGTTAAAACAGCTCAGGTTCCCCTGGTATCAGAAGTCAAACCACCATTAAAGAGGCAAAGATACCGCTCTCTAAATAAATTAACCTATGTTTAAGGCAGAATCCAGGTATTTTTCTTATTACCTATTAGACAGAAAATAAAAACTAAAATATTATAAACTTGTTGCTTCAGCCATATCCACCAAGAATAAAATACATACTGATTCAAACCCAAACTAATCTTCAGTACCTTCTGCCCTGAACCTTTTAACTTATATCAGTATTTTTCCAGATGTTTTTGCCTGAGGAAAACGTTTAATCCTTTTAGTAATAAAGAGGTCAAACTGTGCAGAAGAATAACAACACAGGTCTGTTTTCTACCCTGGTATTTCAGTCTTTCTATTAAAATCGCTAATATAACATAATATATAACATGCAGTGTTAGAGTCCTCTAAAAATAAGACAGTCACCTTTCTGGAAACGTACTGATATAACAATTACAAGATGCATCGCGACACAACAGGACAACAATGTGAAAATTTCACATGGAGGACTGCTTAGGAAACCTATATTCAATCTAAGTTACAGATGCGTGCGTCGAGTTCAGCAGAGGATCTGGTAAGTTAAAGTTTATCCTTAAAGCAGAATGGACAATGCTGACGGTAAACTCCACAACATACATAGCCTCATAAACAGCAAAGACAACAGCACCACCAGTTGGGATCTGACCCCTCAAACAAGTTAAGGCATCCAGTACAAGTGCAACTTAACAGGAAGCTTAATAGCGTCACGGGAACTCCAAGTAACTTACTGATAGGCTACTCTTGTCATCTGAGCCCACAGGTGGCTTCAATGAAAGGTTGCTGACATTGACTTTCATGAAACCATCCTTGAAGAAGCCAAAGGTATTGAGGTGCACTTTTTGCCTCACATCATCCTGTAAGAAAGGAAAGGAAGTTTACAAATCACATACACAGTCATCTATCTAAAGCAGCAGTCAAAGTGGAAGCAGGGTGACAGAGACTGACGCTTAAGTATTCATTAAAACATCTATCTGATCATACCAAGAGCAAATTTAGTTAGGATACCTTCACATATAAGCAATTATTTCACTGGAATCAGCCAACTCTTTCAACAACTAGGACAGCAAAAACTTGAAATAAATGTGTCACTGTTAATTACCTGGCTATACTACTCAGGAATACGCTAGAAAAAAGTCTGGAAGAAATTAAGTATCTGGTATTACTGATTAAACAAAATATTGGTACCAAAAAAAAAGTGACTGTAGACAAATCAAGACAACTATTGTTTAAACACTAGCTACTGTCATTGCAACAGACTGAAGAGGAAACATGACTATAGCACTCCAACCTAACCGAGAGCTGGGTTTTGGCCAAGTGTTTAACAAGTATCACAGTGCACTGTCATCCCATCAGATCTTCTATGTTAGGCAGGGTCAAGGTTTGGACAGTCAAACGCTTAACACTCTGGAAAGCTGTGTGTATTGTGTAGGTGAGAAAATTTCTAATGTAGTCCCATTCTTGCAAATGATTTTTAGCAAGGCCTTATGTCTTATAAGCAGGATAAATAGTGAAAACTGGATATGTGGGTTCAAACAGAATCACTTGGGTTAGTTTCTCTAACAGGAAAACTCCAATCCCTTCTTTTGCTCCCCATCTTAGTTGCAGAACAATTTACTTCCTCTCAGTCTGGCAATGAAACTGTAGAAATCAATCCCTTTACATGCCTTGCTCAGCTGATAAACGTTCAAGAACAGTAAGTTTTTTTTTTTTTTTTTTTCAGAAAAGGAGGTCATGAAGGATCTGACGTGAAAAGCAGTAAACATTACACACAGCTGCCACATCAGATGAGGAAAGGTCATATCCCTGTTATTCTGCATTAATAAATCAATAAATAGTTACGCAGTTGGACCCTTAATCCTACAGGATCATTAAATGGAAGAAACGCAGAAACAGCAACAAAAATTAAAAAGCACTTTTACAAGTTGTCACTAAAAATAAGAGAATTGTTTCTTCCTCTTGCTTCTTCTAGGAAAAGATAATCAGATTGTAGAATAATTTAAGTAGAGAAGTCAGCCGCTAAAGGCAAACTGCTCTGGACATGGTACTGGGAGACTGAACTAAGAATTGCAGAAATACAGTAAGTTCCCTCTCTTCCTTTATCCTCAGTATTAATTTTGACATCTCTGCACAAAACAATCCTGATGTATAAATATCACTCACTGTAATAGCAGGACACTAATCCTGACACAGCTAACCTGCAATCTAGCTGTAATAAGATCACCCTAATAGAATCAAGTTAACCTGGTAAATAACCAGATGGTTCTCTTAATGCTCAGAAGAGGAAAAAAAGTTAGCAACACATGGCTTACAGCAGATGCCTTGTTCAACAGAGTATTACAGCTGCGCTCTCTTCGGGTTCTAGGTCACTTAATGTGCTTGAAACAAGAGCCCATCAGATTCATGTAACACTGCTTTCAATATAATTCCCCAATCAGCGTAGAAGATTAATACTGGGTCTTCACATAGCACATCAGGGATATTTAACCACATCTGGACAGATAAGCATTCATCCAGGTGACTGGGTAGCGGGGAATGAGTGGGGGCTACAGTGTCATTGAGCCACAAGGTGTTTTGCGCCTTGTAAACACGACCAGAAGCAGCTGCTTAATTCAGAGTACCTGCAAAAGCTATTCAGTTCCATTTAAGTTTATTTACTCTGCTGGTTCACTAATATGCTCCCCACCAACAAAAGATAATTAACATACAACACACACATACTTTCCTCCCTGGTTTTATCTCAGTTTTGAGTGCTTAGAGTTCACAGATTTAGTTCACAAATCCTTCAGCTTTATTTGCACGATCCCACAAGCTCTGTCACCAGTTGCCACCAAGCTACAGCACGCCCTTCAAGAGCATCTACTGCTCTGCATACTGGCAGCTTAGAGATACCGGCTTGCTAATAAATGTCTCACCTCTCACAGCAGGTTTAGCAGGTTGGGAGAATCCAGCTTTTATTTGCAATTACTCAACTACTGACTTCAGAAATACTCAATTGTAAGTTTACAACCAAGGTGTGAGCCCATACAAGCGAACACTTCAGCATCCAAGTTGTGAGCCTACGCGTTATTTTGATTTACATAGGATGCTTTTTAATGGTTAAGCCCACCCCTTTGAGAAGAGATTTATCTGGGACTCATCACTAACAGGTTACATCAAACTAATACAATAATAAAAGCTTATTTGCATAAAAATCTTCCATACTTCTACTCCTTTAGGATAAAAATTCATCCTGCAACATTTGAATAAGATTACAGGAAAGTAATCTCCAAGACCCTGTAGCCCAGAACGGGCAGAAAAACATTCTTTAACATTTTACCCAAAATGTAAGTGGGATCACGCTATCAGTAGAGTGAAAGTTTCATCAGAGACTGCTTAATTTTATTATTTGGGTGAGACTAATACCAATACTTAAAATCTGTGTAAGACTAAATGAATTTTGTGAAAAGCATTTTAAACTTGAGCAATTGAAGCCTGAGACCTACCAACGTTAAACAGCCACAAGTATTTACAAACAACCACTGGAAAATAACATCTTCCAAATAATAATTTAACATGAAACGGTAATCTTCCCAGTATCACAAAATAGGAAAAGTTTGTCTTCCCTTTTGGAAGACAGTTAATTGCAAAAATAACTCATTTTAATCAGAAACTAACACCACAGCTGCTACATAGCATTGTCAGTTGGATGCTTCCTCTTGATTAATCACTAGAAACTGGTACATTTGGGTATTCACTAGCATTAAGCTCCACTTCCTCATTCTCTGAGACAGTTTGCCATTGCATTACACAAAACATAAGGCTTCAATATTACAGCATTCAACTGTTAAGACAAAAAAAATCGTAGAATCGTAGGGGTTGGAAGGGACCTCTAGAGATCATCTAGTCCAACCCCCCTGCTAAAGCAGGTTAGCCTAGAGCAGGTTGCACAGGAATGCATCCAGGCGGGTTTTGAATATCTCCAGAGAAGGAGACTCCACAACCTCTCTGGGCAGCCTGTTCCAGTGCTCTGTCACCCTCACAGTAAAGAAGTTCCTCCTCATGTTCAGGT
>VZSC01017926.1:71619-207924 GCA_013398225.1 Steatornis caripensis | reverse complement strand
ACTCTTCCTGAGCTTTCCTATGAGGATGTTGTGGGAGACAGTGTCAAAAGCCTTGCTGACAACATCCACTGCTCTCCCCTCGTCCACCCAGCCAGTCATGCCATCATAGAAGGCTATCAGATTGGTCAAGCAGGATTTTCCCTTGGTGAATCCATGTTGACTACTCCGGATAGTCTTCTCCTCCTCCATGTGCTTAGAAATGATTTCCAGAATGAGCTGTATCTGAAATATCTTATTTCAGATCAAGAGAAACATTCTAACTACAAGCTACTTCCGGAAATCTCTGAAAATTATTTCCAGCCTCCTGTAACTTCAATTTTTGTAGGGGTTGTTTGGTGTTTTGTTTTCTTTTTTTTTAAACATTGCTCATTAAATTAATGAAGCTGATAATTCTTACTAAGGAAAAGAGTCTCCTTTGATGAAGTTAGTCTAATAGCAAGATTCAAACAAATCATTTTTCTAACTAAGAAGAAATAAAGCATTTTGTATGTTTTTATAAAGATAAAACAAGTTATTTTCAGAACAGGAAACCACTCAAGACTGTGGCTTGTTTTTCTCACAACAAAAAAAAACTTCACCTTAGCATGCTAACTACAAAGATACAAGAATAAGCCTATTCTAACTTAAGCAATAACAGTTTGTTTGAGGAAACCTAATATCAAACACACACAAAGCTGTGGCCTTTAGCTTGGCACAGCACCAAAGCACACTGACAAGCAAGGAGCCAATGGCAAGAATGCTAGAAGGGAGATTTCATTGTGAAAGGGTACAGTTGTTGGAGCTTGATGTTTACATAAATGCTGTAAAGCGGTGGATAAAATAGAAAAGGAGAGACTGCTCTAACAACAAAGCTTGAGTTTATACAGGAGGTGGACAAAGGCATTAACGCACTTCTACTTTCCACAATGCTCGGCAGGTCAGTATTGCAACTTACACAAAATACCTAAAAAACTAAAACCATAGCCCACTTCTACCATAAAAATCAGCAAACATGGTTTAGTAATTGATCCAGGCTGTTACGAGACACCCTAATAGAAAACAGAAGCTGTAATGTTCGCTGCTGAGAAAATTTGTTTGAGGCCAGTTTGAAAGTTCTCTACGTTCCCAGGAGAAGTTCTTCCAGCACTCAACTGTTGGTCACAAATTCCTCAAAATAAGATAACTGGCACAAACCTCCTAATTTACTGCTTCAGAAAAAAGTTTACTTTTCCTGAAGCAGAGTAATATTCGTGTTGTTGCACATTAGACGACTACATAGTCTGGAAAAGCCCTTACACGTAAGTCACAACTGTCCCCCTGGCATTCACTGTATCCCAAAGGCTGAAAGGGAGCTCCTGCAAAGCTTTGGAATGCTCCCTAAACTGCTACAAGAGTGGAGTAACGCTGATCCTGGTCATACACCACTTTAACTTCTTTCAGTGTTTCTACTGGCAAAATATTGCATACTGTTGCCAACAAGAACAAAATTAACAACTTCATTCTGAAGACTTACAGAGAGCTTAACGAACTATACAGAAGCCCTTAAAAAGCATCACCCAAGCGCCCAGCTTCTCTACCACGTAACAACCGCACAGCTTTTCATTTAAAACACAACAGACTCTGGAGCTGCAGATGTTCCCCACTTCCTATCAACAACCCTGAATAAACTAGTTTTTCCTCAAATATAGGCACAGGACAACACAACACTCTTTCAAAGCACAACTAGAAGCCTATTAAACTGAAATAGAGAGCTGCCCGCATCAGTATCTTCTTCTGTCTCTACAGATCGGTTGATTCACGCAAAGAAACTACGTCCAGAAGGCCAGTAAGACAGCCACACAGCCTTTTAGGCTCGGCCAACCAGTGATGAGGACAGGAAGGCTACTGCAGAGTGCAAATTAAAACCAAAACCAACCCCAAACCCTTCAGCAACCTTCCCCATCTCACGTCCAGCCGTCTCCCATCACATACAGCGTTCTGCCTCGCTTTTAGCGGGACATGAAGCATCTGTAAGTTCAAACCACTGCAGTTCTGAAGCCCCTTCACGCCTTTATCCCCCCGACTAAAAAACAGACGGGCAAACAGGCAGGGATAGGGCTAAGGGACCATGGGGGGAAATAACGGGAAAAGCAGAACACAGCGAGACCCAGGCAGGCTGAGGTGCAGTGGAAGTGCCCAGAGACCAGCGAAGAGGGAGAAGGGCTAGAGGGAGGCAGCGGGACGAAGCTGGAGGCGTGGGGAGAAGAGAGCCCCGGCCCACGGGAGACGGGCAGGCCCAGGCGCCTCGCCGCTCCCCTCGGTTGACCCGGAGGCAGGCCAGCGCGGCCGGGGGCCGAGCCGACAGGGACGGCGCAGACCTTACTTTGAGGGTGAGGTGATGGACGCGGGCGCCGGCCGGGCCCGTCCAGAGCAGCACCAGCCCCAGCACGACCGCGGCCCGCGACAGCACAGCCCCAGCACCGCGGGCCGCCATGCTTATTCCAGCATAAGCATCCTCTTCCCTGCGCCACTTCCGGGGTCAAGGGGCGGTGGCTGCACGTGACCGCGGCGGGCCGGGCCGCCCCCCCACGTCAGCGCCGCGTCTGTTGTGTCGCGGACGTTCGCCTTCTGTCACGGGGGCGTGTGCCCTGCCAGCGGGGCGCTGTGCCTTCCCAGCCCTTTTCTCTCCCTCTAGCGCCCTTCTGGGCTCTGCCGCGCTGCCTCCCGCCCGGAGGCTGCCTCCCACGGTGCCCCCCGAGTTGGCCTGGGCCCCTCTGTGAGAGCCGTGACAGCGGCCAGGGCCCTGTGGTGGGCTCCCGCCTCGCTGGGGGCTTTCCCGGGGGGAAACCGGCTAAAGGGAACCCCCGAGCCTTCCGCAGCCTTTGTGGGGGTGCTTAGCGAGGCCCCGGTTTGGGGTGAGGCGACACAGAGCTGCTCTGCCCCCGGGGAAAAGCCCGAGCTCTTCCCGCCTTGGCGCTCAGCCACGCTGCACAGCTCCTAGGGAGGTCTGGGGCTGTTGCTTCCAGCTCTGCCGTGGGTCAGCCAGCAGGTTTCAGCTTCTTCCTGGCAGCTATGGCGAGAGCAGATTTCTGAGCATCGGGAAGTCCGAACAACTGAAAAACTGCCTTTCTGTTTAAAGCTGGGTTGAGAGTGTTGATTTTAAATATCACAAAAAAATACGTCACAGAACAAAGGAGGTTTTGCTTCCTTACTGGAATACTTCTGCAGCTGTTGAACTATTTGAAACTCGTAGCTGTAGTCCCACTTAAAAATGAAACAACCACCAGATTGGGCCTGACTGCAGTGACTTCTTTGTTGCTCAGAGTAACACAAAGAGCAAAGTGAACATGAATTGTAGCAATTACAATGGCTTTTAGGCTAACACACTGCTAAATACCCCAAAACTGAAAGATTAAGCAATGTGTCTTCCTGTCAGGAAACCATCAATATAAATAAATATAATTCTTCAATACAGAGTCCTGTGCTGTCAGCTTTTGGAACTCAAAACATTCTGATTTTCCATTTCAGTGTACGGAGTAACAGCTGTGCAAAGTTCTTCATCTAGAGGCAGAGAAACAACTGGATTGGAATAGGCGAGTAGTAAACTGTAAATGAGGGTGAATAGGCAGAGAAAAATCAATAGTCATGACCTTTATATTAGCAAGATTATGCAGAACATCACATCTTTGTAAAGGAGTGATTCAGATCTTATTGTATGTTACCTCTTATAATTTCACTTCCCNTTTGTTGCTCAGAGTAACACAAAGAGCAAAGTGAACATGAATTGTAGCAATTACAATGGCTTTTAGGCTAACACACTGCTAAATACCCCAAAACTGAAAGATTAAGCAATGTGTCTTCCTGTCAGGAAACCATCAATATAAATAAATATAATTCTTCAATACAGAGTCCTGTGCTGTCAGCTTTTGGAACTCAAAACATTCTGATTTTCCATTTCAGTGTACGGAGTAACAGCTGTGCAAAGTTCTTCATCTAGAGGCAGAGAAACAACTGGATTGGAATAGGCGAGTAGTAAACTGTAAATGAGGGTGAATAGGCAGAGAAAAATCAATAGTCATGACCTTTATATTAGCAAGATTATGCAGAACATCACATCTTTGTAAAGGAGTGATTCAGATCTTATTGTATGTTACCTCTTATAATTTCATTTCCCCCTTTTTCTTTTATACTCTTAGGTAATAAAATAAAGAAAGAAATCTCACCATCAGCCAAAGAAACCTGCACTGGTACAAGAAAGTATCCGGAAGCATAAGAAAACCCCAACCTTACGTTTTTCTAGACGGATTCTTTCTCCGGGCCGTAACTTGTACGTGCCGCTAGATGTCCTGTCAGCATCAGGGCTTGTAGCGCCCGTAGCTACACCCCACAGACTATAAGAAGCCTGCGTAACTGAACATCAGATAATTTATTCTGAAAAGGTAATTGATCCAGATATTATATTTTAATTAATATGTTTTATGTTCTAGCTATGATAATTCCTGGCCACGGACCACCTGGGAAACCTAGAGACTTTTGACTCCTGAGAAATAGCTGCTTGCAACCACAGCTGCAGCACAGGCTTTCACGCCTTGCCTTGCTCCACTACCAAGTATCAGGCACACGTGGACTACTGAAGTAGTCAAACAGCACAAGGCTTTCCCCTATAATTCTGGGAACTGGTTCATCTGAAGAACCTCTCTTAGTCTGAAGATGCTTCCTAATAGCAATCAGGGATTTCTGCGCCATAGACTAGAAACTGTGCGAAGATCTGTATTTTTTTTTAATGTAACTTTCCACCAACCGCTAGCATATTGTAGCAATTGTAAGCTTCCCACTTACCTAGACTAAATAATCTCAAAGTTAGAATTCATAACAGGTTTACTTTGGCTATGCATTTTCTTAAGAATTTGTATGTTAAAAGATACCTATACTTAAATTTACATCCCTATCAATACACGGACTGGCTGTTGCCTGTAATGAATGTGCTGTAACAGCAACTCTCATCGGTACCTTGATATGTTTTACTCTAGCTTCCAGATGAGAGTCCCCTGCCTAGCACATACCGTTATTCTCAGCTGTGGTTAAACATATTTAGCCTGGATATCTTTTTCCTTTACTCCTTTGATGTATTTTCACAGGTACCCAAATATCTAATTAGAACCCTTCACAGATTTTTTTGTTGTTGTTCAAGCATATCACAGGTAACTATTGCTATTGGGTGGAAGGCATCAGCAATGTCAGGAAAATCCTGGCATGGGTATGGGTACACCTCAGTACAGAGTGAGGCAGACTGTCAATCTGTTAACATACTCCATGGTACAGCCAAGGTACAGGCGTGTTGTAGAGTAGCAGGANTGGGTGGAAGGCATCAGCAATGTCAGGAAAATCCTGGCATGGGTATGGGTACACCTCAGTACAGAGTGAGGCAGACTGTCAATCTGTTAACATACTCCATGGTACAGCCAAGGTACAGGTGTGTTGTAGAGTAGCAGGAGCTGGCTGTTCCCTGAGAGACATAGAGTTGGGCAGGAGCCTCACCAGTCATGGTCCAATCCCACAGTCGGCAACCAGGCAAGCAAAGCAGGCCCAGGGGTGGCAGCTGGGAGCAACCAAGTCCAGGTCGTCAGGTGATCTCATAGCAATGAGGTGGAGTAAGGCTAAGATAAGAAGTCAATCCACAGTTTAGGTGATGGTAAGCAAGGTCAGAAACAACTGAGTGGTGCCTGGACAGGTCTACAGGGATAACACAGGTCTGAGATAAACCAGGCTCCCTATCAACAGGGTCTACAGCCAGATGAAGCTCAAGACCCCAACAACATCACTCAAATGAAGACTAAGCCCTCAGGCCAAAGCTTAAATAGGGCTTCTGTGTTCATGGGCAGCAGGTGTGGGTGGAGGCTACAGGTGAGACTGGTCAGGGCCATTAAGGTTGATCAGGTCTTAATCAGGACTTAATTAAGCCCCTCTGGGCCTGACTGGGCATTTAAAGAGCACCAAGGACTTCTACTATGTGTCTAAATGATCTGTGTAGTGTTGTAACAGCAGAAAGGAAACAGTTGTGATGGCCTTGGGGAAAGGTGTGTCCTCTTCCTTTCCTGGTGCTGTTTCAGTCCCAGTGTAGGAGAGGTTATATGCAATATCTATGTGCCTTGTCTTGGATGTAGATGATCTGGGTAAAATTATAAGGCCAAAAGGGAAGCAGCTGCAAGGGTGATAACTCCAGGGGGGAAAGGTGGGTCCTCTTCCTCTTACATCCTGGAAGCTAGAAATGTTTGTCTGTGTTCTGGAAGTTGTGATTTTTCTTGCTTTGTGTGAGTAAACAAACCAAGAATAAAGGGTTTAGATTGAACTGTAGTTTAGGTATTTATTTTATCTTCTTTAAATGCCTTCTGAATTATTCAGCAGCTAATTTGGCTTTTTCCAAGTGGGACTGGGGTTTCCTAAGCAGAGTTCTGGTCTTCTAAAAAGTGACTTGCTTCTGCTTGAGCTTAGGATCTACCTCTGGGAGTGCTCTGAATTGCAACAACAGGAGAGGTAAACACGGCGAATTTACAGCAATAGGCCTACATCCAGGTAACAGATCTGTGTGGTCTTGTTCTCAGTCTGGATGAGGGAAAACTCCCACCAGCTTCTGTATTGCTTCAATTGGGATTATGCAAATTAAGTAAGGAAGTGATAGATAATGTGATTTCTAATTGTCATTTTGAACTATTCTTCCGAGGCTGGGACCTAGTGAGCCTTCCAGCAGCTACTTTAGCATAAAGGGCTCCTAATTCTCCCATTGTTGTTAATTACATTGGTAATTAGAGACCAACCAAGCTGCAGGCCCTGCTGTTTTGGGCACTGTACAACTGAAAGTAATAACCTATGTGGCAGTCCCTGCCTTGGAGAGTTTCAGGGTAAATAATAAAGACTGTCAAAGACAGGAAAAAGTCCCTTTCCTGAAATATCCACAATTAATTTAATTTAGTGTTTGTCTGGAGTCTCTGTCCACACAATTTTTTCATAGACTGTGGCACGATTGATTCTAATGTACCACCATAATATAAAACCTGCATTTCTGGCCTTTATCTTTCTGTAACTGGTTAAGCATTTTTATCTTTCATGGTGGACAGGTTTCCCTGCCTGTGCTGGTGTAACAGGTTTGCCTTGTTCCCCTCCCAGCTCTTTGTGCAAAAGGAAATTCCACAGCAAATGATACTAGTGCTGCTTTCTGTTTGGTCCCCGTATATTCTTTTTACTCACGTATTTATGGATTAAGCTCTCACGAAGTGGTGATGCAACTGTGTTGTCTAGTTTTGTAATGTGTTCTGGATGGACATAGGTCTAAGGACAGCGGGCTTCGGTGCCCCTTCCCCAAGAGTCTGTGGAAGTACAAACCCTTGGAAGATTATGGTTGTGCTCTAGGCAGCGTGGCAGGCTCAGACATTTAAATACGTTGGCAGGAGCAGGAAGAAATACTCTGTACAGCGTGTCTCTTAGTTGTTATGAAGTCAGTCCTTACAGGTAATAACTTCAAATGATGAACAAAAGCGTTGCCTGCTCACCTGTGTGAGGAGCAGCATTCTACTCTTATGTTCAAATCAACTGAGCTACGATAAAAATGCAATTCAGTTGTAACACTTGCCTTCGCTCTTGTTCTAAATGTTGGAATTGCTTAATAAGTTATTATTTTCCTTTCTTATGTAGGGTAATAGCGAAGCATCAGCGAAAGAAGGGCATTAATCTACAGGAGAGAGTGCTTGTTGTAGCAGCTGGTCAATTTTCATCTTCTGACATCAGAAACACCCCTGCTCTTGCTAAGCAGCCACCTTTTTCTTCAGGTGAATAAATATGCTTCCTTTTTTTTTTCCCCCATGTAAGTCTTTCATGAACAGGCACAGTGATGAATCTAAAGCTCTTTTTACATTTCTTGTAGCTGAAAACCAGAAAGGTAAAATCAGATGAAGTGACACAGCGCAAATGAATGCTGTTCCAGAGGAAGATGAGCATACAGTAAACCTTGTTTCTCTGGCAAGGAAATGGGCCGCTTTCTGCAAGGCCTGCGTAACTGCTGCAATACCCACGTTTATGCAAAGGCAAGGTAATTTGGTTATTTTTCTGCTTGCTCGTTGAGCGTGTTGGTGACAGACGCTGGACTTCATATTCCCGGATTTGGGCTATTTTGGGGTACACACATTTGGGTAACTGAGTTTGAAGAAGTCAGCCCTTGCAGTCAGTTTTAAGGGTATGGGTTTCCTCCTCCTCAAGGGCGGTTGCCCCTCTTCCGAAGGGCCAAAACAGGAATATTTATTTAAAAAAAAAAAAAAAACAAAAAACAAAACCCACCTCGCTCGGGGAGAGGGCGGTACGAAATGGGGAAGCGACACCTGAGGGCGGGCGGGGATCACCACCACGGCTGCCCTCCGGGCGGGGATCGCTCTCTTCANACTTAATTTGCATCCTTACGCAAGGGGCTGTGTTGGGGTGAACAGCGCGCGGTCCCGTTCCGTTCCATTCCTCTCCACGCGCCCCGCCTCGCGCCGCTGGGGTCCTGTCCTGCGCGGGGAGCGAAGGGGAAGGAAGCCCCGGCAGGGGACAGAGAGACGCTGAGCGTCCCCCGCCCGTTCCCTCAGCGCCGGCCCTCGGCGGCGCGACGGAGCCATGAGCTGGGGCACGGAGCTGTGGGTGAGTGAGGGAAGGGGGGGGGCGATGAGGGACGGAGGGAGCGGGTCGCCGTTGCGGCGGTTAACGCGCGGCGCCGCGCCCGCCCCGTGTCATAACGGTCCGTGCGGAGGGGCCGGCGGCGGCCCCGGTGCGTTGCGGGGGGGCGGCCGGGGCTGTGCCGTGCGGGGCTCCGCGGGGGAGCGCTGCCCGGGGACTGCTCGCTGCCCGGGCGGGGGTCTCTCTCATTTCCAGAAACTTTTACGTGCAGGCTCCGCAGGGAAATCCCAGCGGAGGCTTGTTAGTTTTATTTCTTTTCTTCAGTAAAGTAAATAACAACGCTCAACAACACAAAAAGCGAGCGCGGCTGTGGAGCAGAGGGGCGCTTTCAGGCAACGGCTGGGGTGGGTTTTGTGTGCGGCTTCTGCAAGAGGC
This sequence comes from Steatornis caripensis, assembly GCA_013398225.1. Classification (NCBI taxonomy): domain Eukaryota; kingdom Metazoa; phylum Chordata; class Aves; order Caprimulgiformes; family Steatornithidae; genus Steatornis; species Steatornis caripensis. Next base: position 198,888 of record VZSC01017926.1, on the reverse strand, counting down.
TGGAGGAGAGGCTCCGGGGTGGATGTATATACAAGGGGGTCCGATTTCAGGAGAGGGAGCTGCAGGGAAGAAAAACCAGATGATAAAATTTCCTTTCGCTGTTGTTAAGGGTTTTCTCCCCACGCTTGCTCCGAAGGACGGAGGTTTTTATTCAAAGAGTTTTCTGTTGTGTGTAAATAAGTATGCTTTAGCGGTGGGGAGAGTTTCAGTGTATAAACCTCCTTGATTGTTTTTGAAGTGAACCTGAAAAGCGGGCAGTCTAAATGCATTTGGTTTACATTACTGGAAAATATCGAACTGTTAAAAGGAATGAGAAGTGGGTAACAGCGATTCGAAATGGTCCCTTGCTAATCTGAGAGAATAAGGTAGGCAGATAAAAGAAGTCTTGAAAGGCAAAAGAGATATACATATTCAATCACAAAGAGGACATGATGCAGCCATGTTTGGCAGCGTGATGGTGGAGCGTGGAGCAAAACCTGTTATTGAGGGCTTGCAGTAGTGGACCGGGCAAGCGGTTGTGAATTTAATTGTGGGACATTAAAAATCTTTGGACAAATCTGTGCTTGGGATGGGGGGGAGAGGAAAACGGAAATAGTGCTTTGAATAGAGAAGTCAAGAATGAGTGGCAGAGGGTCATCTGGATTGCAAAGCACTGCAGGATTTCACTCCTGTATTCATTTCTTTGTGGCTAGCAAGCAGTGCAAGTTAAGATGTAAACATCTAAGCTTTTAAACTGTTTCTGTATAAAAATACTTATTTTGGATGTGCTAATTGCTGACCTTTCTGGATGTGTTACTGGGTGGTTCTGGTGGCGGTTGGCATCCCGTTTTGCTGTGACATTGTAGTCATTATGGCTATGTACGGTTAGAACTACACAGTAAACTGGGAAGCGAGTGCTTACTGAGAGGTTGTTGTGGTATGTTTGTATATTCCAGAGAAAGAGAGGTGATATGTACTGATGAAATATTGTAGTGATGCTATATTGATTCATCAGTATATAAACAGCTGTGCTGTATGGGAGTGTTTATGGGAAAATCTGCAGTAGCCTTCTTTTTCTGCATCTTAGATGCTTTTGGGGGAGATTAAATAGTTTAATTAAAGTAAGAGACGGTATAACAATTTTGACACAGGGAAATACATCCTGAATTCTCAAGGTGGGCTTAGTTATTTTTGCATTCTTAAAAGCATGCAAGCAATGCTGAGATGTTTCTGCACAAGAACAGTAGTAGTAGACTAGTGCTTATAAATAGTTGTTTCTGTTTTGTGTGATCTTTGCAGCTGTGTATGCAGTTGTATACTTGTCTTATGTAACAGTTACAAATTGCTTTTCTATTGGGTTTTTTCCACTAAAAATTTTGTTGGTGAAATTAATGTCTTCAGCTGCATCAAAGTATTATTTTTCGTATCTTCAGTGTAGTACTTTGAGAAGCATAGCAGGTTACTGAGAAAACGGATTGGACCAACAGATTAAATTATTCTAGACACACAATTGGCAGGAGTTTCTTATATTTTCAATTGGGCAGAGCTTTGAAAACACGTTGGTTTCCAGTGCTCTGGGTATTTAGGCCAGAACACTGATTCCTGTCTCCATGTTCTCTCTTTCACTGGGAGATGAAACCACACAACCAACCTGTATTTAATATATGCTGCCTCCTTTTGTTGATCATAGCATGCCTTTAAAAAAAAAAAAATTTCTGTTTACCTTAGAACTTAGTGTTTGTTTTAAGAAGTCAGGGACAAGTATTTAGGAAGAGGTGTTGTAAGCAATAAATGCCTCTTTTACAGTATGACTGGTGTATGATTTGATGCAACCATTTAATGGACTGAAAGTTGAGGCAGTAACAAGTGTTTCCAGCTTTAGTGTATAAATTTGAAATTTACTAGAAAGAGCAGCATAGTTTGATCAGGCTTGACTTGCGCCTTATATCTCTGATGTGCTGATCCACCAGACTGGGTGCCTGTTCCGTGATTCGCCCCTATAAATGTAGCAAAGGAGAAGTAAAATCAAGCTTGCTCTTTAGAGCATGTAGAATGTTAATGTGCATCGATTTATGTAGAATTTCTGCTCGTTCCTGGAGAAAAGAAGCTGGCTGCAGAAAGCCTCATACTTCAGAGGCATTAAAATTCATTTGGCAACATGTAAGTTATTCCCAAGACATGCTTTTAGCCTTGTGCTGTAATGTGAGTGTATTCTGTGCCTTTGGCTTGCAAAGCCTATTGCGAAGTTCCTGTTGATGTTTTACTTGAATCTAGGCTTCAGACTTTCCTGTTAAGATTGCCTCTGCAAGTGTAAATGGATCCATAACCAGCAGAATTATTAGAGGTACTAATGCAGCATTTATTGCATAGCCATATGAGGCTAAATGCTTGGTGTAATAAGATCATCTGGGGCCTTCAAGCAAACCAGCATTACAGAGCAAAACCTGAAGGCCTCCTGTCACCGTCTGTGTGAGTTTCCTGTGTGTAAGCATGCTGTACAGGGTGGCAGTGGCTGCTCTGCATGGTTTGTTAGTCTATTCGACCCTTACAGAAGTCTTCTGCCTGTTATACGTGAAACATACAGGAGCTGGAGGAAGAAGTGGTGGGTGAAGTGCAAAGTACAACCACAAGGCCGAACCATCTTGTTTTTCACCCCAGTTCAGGAGTTGCATTAAGGGCTGACAGGTAGGGAAGGTACAGTAGATACTTGTCTGATTCTTGAAATTGGCAATGTCTTCTAAATACTTACCTGATGTAAGTGGTAAGTAAGGATTATGTGTACTGGTGTACAGACCCAATTTGTACCTTTGGTCAACTATGCCTTGGCGACAGTAGGCTGTAAAAGCATACTCTGATCTTTTTCACTCTTTTCCTCTCTTGGATGACGGGGAAGAACATAGAGCATGGTGCATACGGCTGTTCTGAAGAGTGCTTTAGCTAGTAAAATGCTACTGTGTGCTACACTTCCCACCAATGTCCTTTTGTGTGGTATGAAGTCCTTGAAGGAAGTGGTAGGAATTACATGGCAAACTGAGTTAAAACTAACCTCAGCACCTCGGTCTTTGTCTTTTGAGTGGAAAAAGCTGTGGCTGCAAGGTTGGTATATTGAAGGGAGCAAAGTTTCTTGATGACAAGTTTTGGTACAGTGTGTAGTTTGGGGGAGCTACATGTAAATTTGTGGTTAAGTGGTCCAGGAAGAACTCTGTCTCTTCAGAACACTGTCACGCAGCATGGCAAGCGCAAGTGGTAAAGTGAGTAAATGTGGGAAGTTTTATCATTTTGTTATGAATGTTTCAGAGGTGCAGATGCTGTGGGTTTGTTGTTGGGGGATTTTTCAATGTTCAACGTAAAGTTTAAAAAAAGACTGGGGAGGAAGGTGGTTTAATCAATTTTTTCTTTGGCCTTTGTGGAAATCTGAGTGTCTGCTAGCAGCTGTCCCTGTCTTCAACCTCTGAGAAGGTGAATGTTCTGTACTTGCAAAGGACTTAATTTGCATCCTTACGCAAGGGGCTGTGTTGGTCAACTCCTCATGTGACTGGTACTTTGGGGACTGCACCTTTTGTTTGTAGTATTCCAGTAAGCGTTAGTATGAAAAAATACAATTTGGGGATATGGTTATTTTTGCCTTATACAGTTCATTCCACTTAATGTGAATTGCTATTAAACTTGTTATGGTTTAGAAAATTGCTATTTTCAGTAGTAGTAATTTCTTAATTCACAGTATTAAAACAAGTGGGATTTTGTAAGGTATGTTCTCTTTACATTCTTATTGTCGGACGATGAAACATAGGTGCAGCTCAGAGAACTTGAAGGCCCAAGTTGCTATCCGTAACTGACAAATCGTTTATTCTTTCAGTACTTGAATCTCTGTTTCATCATTTTGTGTTTAAACAGCCATGTTGTGCATTTCTTAAATTTGCTTGAATGCGTATTGTTCTTCAGTAGTATTTGTAAAGTATGGGTGTTGCATATAGTGGTCAGTTACACCCAGAAACCCTCTGGAGTGCCTAGGTGATTTTGACCTTGGTGGCATTACATAGTGGTGTTATCTGGGCACAGTAGTCAAATGTGATCTTATATGAAAGCTCTGTTCTTGTCAGCTTGTTCCCTACAAGAGGATCTGCAAAGCTGAATCTAGGTTTGATGTATTGATTGTTTTCTTAAGCCAACATCTAGGGGTTTGTTTTATGCACCGGTATTGTTGATTGCATACAATAGAAATCTGTGTGTGTGTCATCCCACCCATTGCCTTCTCACATCCCTACCCCCTGCCAGTTCTTTGATTTTGGGTGTTAACTGTTACTATCCAAGATTGAAAGGAAAAGGAGGTGGTTTCTGATGGGACAAGGACACAGATTACAAGTATTCAGTCTTGCAGGCAAAATCACAAGTTAATTCTGATTATGGGTTGAGAGTTGCCATGATATGAAGTGATGGGCCTATTCTTCAAAGGTGGCTGGATTAATTGTTCTCAGCTTAGAAAATAATCTTCTGTAGTGATGGCAAATACTCTTCTGAAAAGTGTGTTTTATTGTAAATTGGCTGTGAGTTGTTGCAACTTCCTTGACATCCTTCAGACAACTCCTAGAGGCAGAGCTGTGCATACCTGACCCCCTTTTCTGTGTATTTAGTAGAATCTTGGTTTCTATTTAATGACATATTAAAACCTCTGTATATTTCAGAGAGACTGGAATTTCACCCACAAAAATACACTCTGAGAGTAAGGCATCCTAAAAGCAAATACAGTGAGAGGTTGAAAAAAGAAGCTGAGGTCAAGAATAAATTAATCATATTTATAATTTCGGCTTGGTTATTCTAAGGCTCTTAGTAAAAGTTGTGTACAGAGTGCTGGAGATGGGTACTTCAAAGTACACTTTTCATTAGCTAAGTATTCTGCATAGTTATTTGGACAGTTTTGAGGTAGCAAAATTGTCTGACATTAATATCTCCTTGTTTCACAGTGGATCACTCACTGTTTTAAGTGGTCAGCCTATATATGGAGAGTACTAGCTGAGAAATTGTTTGTAGAAGTTGAATCATTACACAGTATCTTAATTCTGCAGTGCACACCTTAGTGCATTTGCCCAGCACGGGACAGTAGTTCAGGCTGCCGCAGCCTGGAAATATGTGTGTTTTAAAATTAGTGCTGTTGTAGTCCTTTTCATTAGTTTAAAAGTAGTTGATTTTTAAACGTTAAGATGTGCTGTGTGGGAACTCCCTGGCTGCTTGCAAGAGCTAGTTGGTAGGAGACTGGGATTATGCGTGAGGTCTTGTGTACACCCCTTGGTACTGACAGGCACTAGGAATACAAAAACTCCCTGGTACCTGAAGGAGTTGCTGGGTCTTTAATGTATGAATGTCTGAGTAATTTCGTTTACAATTCTGCTTTGCTTTAAGAAAGAGGACTTCTATAATATTGTCACTGACCTATTCTTGTATTTCCTACCTATTCATTAAAGAATGGGGGATTTACGGTCTTTCAGCGTGAGTTAAGACTGCGGAATATATTTTTTTCCTTTCAGTCACAGATTCTTCCGTTTGTATTGTGACTGCTGAAGATCCTCCGCTTTCTTCAACCATATGGGAAGGCAGTCAAATATGACACGATGTTTTTCTGGACTCTTTGCAGCTCATTAGTGTTACTCATGTTGTGAAACATTCTTTTAAAGCAGAATTTCAAAAGCTGTACTCCACATGAAGAGTAGGAGCCACTGCTGGACTGTAACTTAATAACATGCTTTATATTATTGCCTTTGTTGATTGCTGGAAAGGTAACCTGCTAATGAATTTCTGGCAATTCACTTTCATCCCGTTCGAAATAATGCTTCTGTGATTGATTATACATTGAATCCAATCTAGTCATCAAAATCCAGTGCTCTGTTGAGTTTCCTTAGTGTTCATATCAATATTTTAAAATAACTTCCCCTTTCATTATAATTGTATGCTTTTCAGATGAAACGCCTCTTCCTCATTCCACCTCTAGAAATTCTGCTTTTCTGTTTCACTTTTTTTTTTAAACAATAAGCTGGTTAAATTGGTGAGAGGAAGACCACTGTTGTCTTTTGGTGTATTGCAGACCATCCTTTTCAATCAATAGCTTTGTCTCTAAAATACAAAACAGGGGGAAAAGTAGTGTATATGTTGTATGTGTGCACTTACGTATGTACAGGGTATGATGGTTTTAGCCTTTCTTCTCAAGCAGGTGTGGTAGAGGTGAATTTTTACATGATTGCTTTGTCTCCGTGTTGTCTGGATAAAATTATTAACCTGGTCAATAATTTCTTTTGGCTCAGTTTATTAAAAATGGTTTGTCAGCATTATTAAATAAAATGTTTCTCTTCTGCATCTAAAAATGGAAAAGCTGTAGATGGGGTTTCTAGATTACTTACAGCACAGAGCAGTGGAGTTAAAGTGCAAGATTGAAACGCTGATTGCCTGGTGTTCATTTTTGAAGCAGACATGCATGTTGTAAAGTGCGCAAAGAAGCAGTTCTGTTGCAGTGTTGTCTGTAATTTATTTGGGAAAGAGTCAACCTAATTGGAAAAACCACCAAAAGAACAACAGCAATCCCCCAGACACCCTCAGAAACCCAACAAAGCTTGAAACAGAGTCTATCAGGAATTAATGCCTCATTTAGAGAGATGGTCCCCAATGAGCTACCAAGTCATCCAGATAGTCCTTAATCCCAAGGAAATGCCATGGTGGATGATCATTCTTCTTGTTGTAACTGAAATAGCGTAAGTTTCTTATGTGTCACTTGGCCATGTCTTGTTCAGTATTTTTCAAGTGCTTCTGCTTGGTACCTAAAAAGGTTTTAAAGCAAATCCTTGAATTCTACCCTTTTAGTGGGACCGGCATGAGTGCTGCTAGTAGCATTTATGTATCTGAGGGGGAAGGGTAGTCTGTAGTGTTTACACTTACTCCTCTGTGAACAGCAGGTACAATTTCTCTTGTAAATGATTCATTCTATAGTTGAAAAATTTTACTTTTATTGCACTGAGTCTGTGGATATGAAGGTAAAGGAGTATTACCCATATGACAGGAGAATGATTGTCTTACAGAGATATTGAGAATATTGCTTTCTGCAAACTGGAATCCTGGAGGTTTTGATGCTCAGCTCCGATTAACTCTGAGAAATTGCTTGTTGGGTGCCTTGGACAGTTTTCTGTCTCAGCCTATATTCTAGACTGAGCTGGTAGCTCTTCTTATTATGAAGGTTATTTAACACTTTCTGTGGAAGTCACTTGTTTTATTCTGCTTAATTTTTTTTTCCAAGTTGGCATACTCAGGCTGCAGTTGTCTTTTTTTCCCCTGCACCCGTGTCACATTTTTTTGTATTTCACATTAGTCAGGATTATTCAGTTGTTACCAGGGCTGATGCCTTGCACAAACTAAACATGATGCTGTTTAAGTTTTGGAAAGCTGTAGTGCTCCCATTTGTTGGAGCAAGGTTTTGAAATTTGGCAGACAACAGCTGTTGAACAAGGCTATGCCTTCTGCTGTTCTTGAGAAAATCTGCCCAAATTAGGCAAACTTGTAAGTCTTTGGAAAAACACCACTTTGCAAGTACTCGGCGAAGATACTCATGCCGAAGTCTTCAGAAGTTTCAGTGTGTGCTGAGTATGTTTTGGCTTCGGAGGGGTTTTTGTGGGACAAGATGATACAGTCACCCACAGAATAATTGAACGTGCCTCAGTCTGGTCCTTGCAAGAGGACCAGACTTTCCATGTCATGGCTGCTCAGGGCCAAGGTGGAGTCAGGAGCCTCTTCTGCCCTCAGACTCCTTTGTTGGCACCCAGCGGTGTGGAGGAGGAAGCTGGCTGGAACAAAGTCCTGCACGAGTCGGGTCTGGGCTCTATTAAGGGAGGATAACGTGGGTCAGTGAGTTGAGAGAAGCTGGACTACAGCTGGAAGGGAAAGGGGATGAAAGGCATGGCTGCACTGAGTCAAGCTAAAGATCCATCTGACCACTTAACGCTTCCTTGATGGTAGCAAACTAGTTCTTCTCTTGTTATGGACCGGTTCTTCTCTTGTTATGCTCACCTGAGGGTGAAGAATGGGGAAAGAGATGCTGTGGTTAGAGAGGAACCTAGCTGATTGAAGAGACCAAACGTGGTGAGGAAGATGGAGTAGAGCCGAGACTAGGATCTTGTTACAGAAACTTGGAGCTGCTTGTCTAGGAACCGTTTGTGTGATTGGAGTGCCAAGAGTGATGGGAACGGGATCGTTTAAGAGAGACAATTTGAATTGGCAGTTCTGAGAGCGAATGAGAACTGGGACTAACTGGGCAGCAGAAACAAACTCAGGGTTTAAACACCGAAGGCGAAGAACCAGTAACAAGGAAGCAGCTTGGAAAAAGAGCATGAGGGGAGAGCAGGGTTGGACTCTGGGTAGGACAGGTGGGCTTGTGACTTGCTGTCAGACAGGATGTGCAGTGGGATTAGCGCATTAGGAATGGCAAGTCAAGAGTTTGGGATCAGGAGAAAGTGTAGCGGGTGCACAAGGAGGGAAGGAAGAAGCATGGGACAAAGAATGAAGGTTAGTTAATAAATAAAACAGAAAAGTAGTGAAGGGACCTAGCACTCCTCTTTTGCATGCTTGGTTTTGTAGCATTGCTTTTTTTTTTTGTGGGTTTTTCCATGTAATATTTAAGTAGAGTTGACTTACTGGTTTGAATGTATGTATGTTGATTTCTGTGGTTGTGTTTTGCATCTTTACTCACTGTGGAAGAGAATTTGATCACATACCCAAATGAAAGCTTTATCCAGAACTGTGCGCACTCCTGGTTTTCATCCACTCATTCTGTGCGGAAAGCTTTGAGGAATTGTTTAGCAAATAGGTTTAAAATGCATTTAGATAATATTTTTCACTTTACGTTATGCTTTAACACACTTACCTTGTATTTACAAAAGGAGAAAACGATTGGCATGCAGCAGTGTGTGAATGGAAGTGTGTTTTTCTCAAAAGTTAAATGGGGAAGGGAAATATTTCTTGCCCTTTTGAGGGCTGTTGATCTGTCAAATGAGGGTCTTAGAGGAGTGGCATTCATTAAGAATGTGTAACTAAGGTTTTGCTGTAGTAAAGGAAAAACTGGCAGTGGGTGAACCCGTGAGAGCTGTGATAGAGTGCTACATAAATATTTTTTCACCTATGCTGCCTCCGTGTCCCAAGTATAACTGTCTGAGATACTTGTGTGTTGTCACTGGAAAAGCCTAAAAATAAATGTTGAGACGAAACGGTTGTATGTGTTGGTCAAGAGCCTTTATTTCCTTACAACTCTTTGGAGTTGTGAAATGTCTGTGTTCCAGAGAGGATGCTTTTTTGGCATACATTTGTAACTTAACCTGTAAAAGCTGAAAAACTGTAGCAAAGCTTTCCTTCAGTTTTTGATGTGCAAAAAACCTCTAAGCAAACATTTCAGTAGTGTATATATTGGTTAGTAGTTTCTTTGCTACTTTGCTCAAAGACATCCTCATCAGCTGATTGGAAAGGCTACGTTCTCCTGAAGGACAGGCAGCCCGTGCATGGCAATCAAGACATTCAATGCTTAAAGATTATTGTTGCATGCTTTACCTGAAAACCAAAATTGTAAGCTGAGCAAATGCACTAGCTTATCCTTTAGGTAATGAGAATGCATATCACATGACACATGTGACTCTGTTCCTATTTAAATCAGCGCCCTGGGGATTTACAGCCTTATTTTTGGAATGGGGGGATAGCTAGGTTCCAACTCTATTTATAAAGACAAAATAATGTTTCTCTGGCTGGGTGGCTGTATGCAGTCTTCTGAGATGCAATGAAGTAGCCCAGGAATCAACCCTGGAAGGGTGGAAGCATGCATCCATTCCTGGTAAAGCACGATATGAACTGCAAGCACCTACACCTCTTCTGGATAATTGTGGGCTGATTTTTCTTTTTGCATTGTGGCTTTTGCTCTGATTCTTGCGTGTGTCATACTTACATTATATGTAAAATTGTTGGAACCTCCTTTCCAGAGGTTCAGTATGATTGAAATGAAACTATCTCAAAACAGGAAAGCTGTAATTGTTGGAAGAAGCCATTTTTTGCAAGAAATGTGATGTTGTGGAACACATGCACTGAATTTAGGCATCTTTGGAGGCTGCATAGTTGTTCTTGCTCTTTGAAAACACTTAGTCTTGAATAGAAAGCTTGTGGATCGTAGTGCCAACATTTAATGTTTGTGGGAGTGTGTCGAATTGTTCCAGCTAACAAAAGCCTTCGCTGTGCTAAACAATACACATATAAATATTTCACTTGATTTTTAGCAGTCCAGTTGAAGTACTTGATGGTTAGGAACAGCATGATGAAGTAGCATGCTCTGTTCACGCAAAGGTCAAAAGACCTCTTCTTTTATATGTATGTTTTTCATGCATATGATTATAGAAATCTGTGTTGACTTGAATGTTGAGTCTGTTGTTGGCTTGGTGTAGTGATCTTTTGTGGTTTGCTTGTGGCTTAATCTCTGGGAAAAAAAAATCTGGAGTATTGACAGTAGTAAAAAGCTAGAATCCATGCTTCTTGAACAGATGAGCACGTAAAAAAGTGTCAGTATAGTAGAAATTCAGAACCTATTTTATAATTAGGATGCAAAAATGAAATGCTTCTTTCTTTCTTCAGGATACATCGTAGCGTGCAGTGTTTGGATGTTGCTGGTCAGTAGAGCAATATTGATATTTCCCTGTGGGGGCAAGGCGTTCATCTAACCTTCTCAGCAGGGGGTGAGATTGATTCCTTAATCAGAATAGCAACAATCCATCCTGTAGCTTCCTCAAGTATTAGGGCTAAATTAAACAGTCTGGGACTAATGTGTAAGCCCTAATGCACTTCAAGAGGCTTTCTTGGGTAAGGAGAATTTTGAAAATAATCAGATGAACCCAAAACTAAAAGAAGAAAGCCGCAGGCAGAAATCACCCTTAAAAAGGGGAGCTATAATACATTTTCTTTATGTGGTGCAGTGCTTAATGCTCAGATTCCTTAGGGAAGAAAAAAAAATGCATGAACTGTATAGCTCTATTAATGGCATTGCATTTATAACTTGTTTTCTCTCCTTTGTGTATGTGTTCTGTAGCTGTTCCAAAAATAGATATGGTCACAAATACTAAATGAGTAGAATTAAACATCTTAAAGCCAGGCAATACATCGTTCTTTAACAACAGCCACTACCGAGGAAACATCGGTTCCTGTGCATATTGTGTTATGTCCTAATTTTGCAAAATTTTAAGGTTGTGTTTACTTGTGTGCGTTTACAGAGTCCACAATTATGCATTAATTTTTTGAGGGTAAAAATGTCATGGTTGCGTTCAGCTTTTCTGGAAATACTTTCATTAACTTAAATAGCTTTAGTCTGTTTATTAAGTGCTCATAAGCAGGAATTAACTATAATGTGTCAGTAACCTTGTTGGATATGTGTACTGGTCATTATGAATGTTGTTCATGTAGAGGGGTACAGAAAAAAAAAGTGAGGTAGACCACATGACATTTCTTCAGTCTTGTTCTTAGCCTCTTTGTCTTGTTCCATCTCAGTCTGCACACCAAGTCAGGGTAAGCAGTAATTTTCTTTTTGTAGAATCCTGGAATGTTTTACAAGCATGTCCTGAAGGCCTGAGGGCTTCAGAAAAGCTGGAATGTTTTAGAGTGACTTTTTGTTTAATAGTGTCTGTGAAGACATATGGAATGTCCCTGGTGGAAATTGGCAGACGCTCTCATCTTAAAGACCTCTGACATCAGAGATGTTCTGCTGAAGTATTCTACCATAACATAAACTTCCTTGGTCCTACCAGTTCACAACCCACCAGTTTGTGTTAGCAGCCGCAACCCCATTATTTGGGGACATGAGTTTAAACTTTAGGGTTTGTGGAAAATATACTCATTACTTTTCCCTTTCTCGGCTGAGAGCAGTAGCAGTTTCGAGTCAATCTTTGGACCACAATTCTAGCTTCCAAAGACTATTTGAAGTGGAAGGTATTGTCATTATAACAACAGAAAAGCACTGGATGACCTCATTGTCCTTGCTGTGGGAGGGGATGCTGTTGTCAAATTGTGAGACGTTACCTTTCTTTTCCGCACCCTCCGTGTACATAGGTAAACACGCATTTGTTTTCCTCTTTCCTCCTTCTCTGTGTATCAGTCTGGTTCAGAGGCCAAGCTTGCTTTCCCTGCTTGGCAGATCAAGTATCTAGTAGATTCAAGTCAATATCCTCTTTCATATTTTTAAGATGATTCAACTGCTCATCAGGCAAATGGTCTATCCCTGTGTTAGAAAACAGTTGGGGAGTCATGGGATGTTCAGGGAACTGTGCCCAGAATCTCCAGTTGCTGTATGAAGATCGGTAGCTCAGATCCATCCAAGTCAGAGGTTGGACAGGAGGTTCTTGTTTGTTCTTTAAAGAAAGGCATTTCTTCTGTGTTTTAGTGATTTTTAATCCAACAGGCAAAGCTGCAGCAAAGTAGTGGATGAAAGCTGAAGTGAGCAAAGCATAAATATGAGGAAGAGTGAAAGGGGAAGAGGAGGAAGGCTGGCACATCGTTACTTCTAATAGCAGGAGCTGATACAGATTGCCAAGGCACTGGTAGAATTTCTGCCAGAAGGAGCAGCTGTATATTGAGATTAGAGTCTCTAGGTTGACTCTAAGCTTTGGGGATCCTTGGTCATGTTGTGTCGCGTGGAATTGCTGCAGCAGTCACTCTTCAGCGTGGGCTTTTCCTCTCGCAAAGTTTACAGAGATCTGAGCTCTTGTTTGTCAGTCCTGCAGAGCTGTTTAATCTGTGTGGCTGCTCTGCATTGCTTGTGATGATGTTGCTGGATGCTTCTGATAGTGACTCGTTTATTTTGGATGTGATACATACTCTTTATTTCTTGAAATTTCTTTTCTTTCTGTATAAGCGTAAGCATGAGTATTCTGAAGATTTATTTTGGGGTGTTTTGTCCTTAAGCCCCGCCCCCCGCAAGACAGGCAGTTCAGTTTACCTAAGAATTGTAATTAAGTCCAGATTTGGAAGGTTATATTGATCCTATATTTTGCCTTCACATTAAAAAGAAAATAGAATAAGGAGTATTTTTTTAATCTTTGTGTCCCAAGATAAAATGTTAATTACTAATGTAGAAATGAGACAGTATGTGTTAATGTAACATCTGTGTTTTGGAATACTTGATTAAAGTTTGTAAACAATGTGATTTTTCTCTGGCCTACACAGAGAAGTACAATGGAGTAAGAATTATAAAGGTGACAAGAAAGCAAAGACATGAAATGTATGTATACCTTTGGGGATTTTATCTGTAGTGAAATTTATTATTTTTGCTTAAATTACAGCCTTTTAATTTTAGAGAGAGGATAAACTCATGAGATTTATTTTCACTTTGCCACCACTATCACTTCTGATATGAAGCCCTTACGATAAGCTTCATCTTGCAAAGCACTTGCACTGGTGTAGAATGTTGCTTAGACTGTTTATCTTTATTGTATCCGTTACTTTAGAAATTGCTTATATTTTGCACCATTGTTCAACTAAAACATGTTTTATAAAAGACTGAACTCTGTTCTTCAGCTCTTACCTGTATGAGTAAGTTCAGTTGTTTCAGTGCAGATAAGAACTGAAGCCTTGGGCTTTTTGTTTACGCACCTATTGTGTCTCTGCATTATGGGTCCGCAGCTTTTTTTCGAGGTTAATAAGAAATTCAGATCATCATGCTTAATTTAGTAATGCTGACTTTGCTCTCTGAACATCTGTCGCTGTTTGCATGAATGTCTCTGCAAGGCAGGGCAACGTTCAGAACCTTCAGTTTCATTTCAGGCACGTGGGGTTTTTTTAAAGCATTTGTGTCTCTAGTATCCTGACTAAGAAATTTTTCTCCAACACGTACAGATGCCTTACACTTTAGTCTTGAGCTCTGGTAAAGTAAATTTTCTCTTTCCTAATGTTCTGCAGCAGGACCAGTTGTGTTGTTAATATCCCATTGGCTTCTGCTGTCCCCCCATGCATCTTACTTTCCATGAGTAGATTATTTATCCTCAAAGACGCTGGTCTTTTTTTGTCTCGCTCTTGCATTACTCATAAGATTAACTCATCTCACCATGTACTTTAGAATTTGCAGTGCATGTTTCCAAAAATGTCAACTAAAGTGTAGTGTGATAACCTCTTGCAAGGCTTGAGTGCCAGCTCAGGAAGTGTCGCGTTTAATGAAGGAAGGTGTCTTATAGATCAATTGAATATATTAAGTGTTGTAGAAGCAGCAAATAACTCTGAGACTCCAGAGTGCTGGAAGGAGGCTTGCTGACAGTAACTTGGTATTTTAATATCATGGCAAGACTTTTTTTTTTTTTAAAGTGTTCTGAGGTGGGGAGTTTTCCCAAGTCACATTTGCTCTGATGAACTGTAATATCCAAAGACAACATCACTTACGTAAAAAGTGAGAATCTTGCCTTTATCTTCTGCTTTGAAACCAAATGCTCTAATACCACCTCATTACAGTAATAAATGAGTTAGAATTGCATCTAGCAAGACTTCTGAGAGTACCTCTCAGTGAAATTTACAGGATGTCAACTCTTGTAGCACTTAAATGTCTGCTGCTTCAGTAAGTGCATTGCTTGAAGTGTTGTGCTGCTCCAGAAGCCCCACTTACTTTTTAATTTTGTAATTTATTTTATGAACCTGGGAGTTGCTGTCATAGCAGTTGTTGCTGGAGATCCCACCCCTGTTGTGCTAGGTAGGCATTGTGTAATCCAGGCATCGATGGGCCCTGTCTTGCGACTAGTGTAATACAAATTAAAGACAAGCGAGATTGGAAGGATGGAGCGCACGTCACTCAAGGATGTGGAAATTGTACATAGGTCTCAAACCTCTCCCATCTCATGGCTCGTCTGGTCTGGGGAAAAAGATAGTAATTCCTCTTGCACCCACGTTTGTTGTGAAAGTTCTTACGTGTTGTGAAATTGTAAACTACTGAATAGTTCCTGTACTCTTGAAACAAAGTTAGAAAGTAAAATAGAGAGCGTCTGTTTTATTGTATCATCTTACATTGGAAATCAATATAGTATGTGGATAGACACCCACAATAGATTTTCTGTACTAGAATGACAGTGTTCACTGAATGCTATAAAAAAATCTGTACATCTGACAGCCATATTTCAAATAATTATTTTTCCAATGTACTAATTAATTCCCTTCAAATAAATAGTCATGCAAAAAATGAAATGCATCATCATCAATACTTGATGGCATCTGCTTAAAACCCTCCTGTTCCAGACTTCTGAAGTTGTGCGGGGGTGATACTCGCACATCTCTGAAAAAGAGAGGATGGAATGTGTGTGTGTGTCTCTTGTTTTCTTTTCATTTAAGGAATTAATTACTTACTCCTTAAAAATGTAATTGTAAGATGCCCTACATGGCCCTGCGCAAAAATAATGAGATGTAGGAAGTAGCTTCACCTCTTCTGGTAGACTGTTGCATCGTGTATATGCATTTAGATGTTACCAGGGTTTCTGTTTCCTGACTGGGATGAGCTGCTCTCCACCTTTCAGCAGGCAGGCTCCTCCAGTTGAAGCAAGTGTGCAGATTAATACTGAAAGTGGGCTGTAATTTTTCCCTTGCTTCAGGAAAGAGTGAGCCCAAGTGACCGACATCTTATTCTGCACATCACACTGTTTCCTGTTCTGCTGCTGGAACAGCGCAGCTACAAGTTGACCTAAATTTATGGTTCTCTTGTGAGATGCCAGTCTGCTCTTGAGCTGTTTGCAGTATTTTTATAAGTGAGCTGGCTGTGTTCATTGTTACTGTTATGTTATGAGCTGCTTATTTTGAATGGCAGGCTTATGGAGAAGTGAATTTGTAACAGATTTGCATATCATTTGTGGGCACTGTTTGTTCCAAATAGACCCACAGAATTGGGGAATCCATCACTTTATGGAAACAAAGCGAACATTTGTTACATTTCCTCCTCCAATAGTAGTAGAAAAGAGCAGCACTGTGATTGCCATCATCTTTTGACACTTCATGGTTTGTTATTGCTGCGATAGGAAGACACAAGTTGCACATTACAATGTAAGCATTTGCTCTGGGTTTTTTTTTTTTGTTGGTAGCCTTCTACTTGATTTTCCAAGCATGTGAGAAGAGTGGAGATCAGGATCGTGTAGCTGTGTAGTTTTATTCACAAAATTTCACCACATGTGCTCTGTGCACAGCACGCTTTTCTATGACGTAGTCTTAGGAAAGCAATTCATTAAGAAAATATTCCTGTAAAATATGCTGTTCTGTAATACCGAATCAAAACTTGACCAGCAGCTCTCCATTACTTCTGTTATGAAGATTTTAATAACATCGAGCCATAGTTTGTGTTAGTCCTTTAAGAACATCACAATTTATGTGGTGCAGTGGTCTTAGTTTTGTTTGTCTTCAAGATAGAATGCTTTTTATCGCTGTCCCAGTAATCAGTCCAAAGTACAGCAAGCAGCTTTACGCTTGAAAAACTGTAGCACCCTTTCAGAAAATATCTGTGGCGCCTCAGATTTTTTCAGCCTGCTAACACATTCAGAACACAGGACAAGCAGCTTAAGATCTGAATGAGATTGTTCACCCAAATGAGTTGGTGCAGCATATTAATTTGCTAGCACTTCTAAATGCCTGCAGTGTTACAAGAGCCTGCAATGTCACTAAAATACCAGGAACTTTGTTGG
Organism: Steatornis caripensis; assembly: GCA_013398225.1. Lineage (NCBI taxonomy): Eukaryota > Metazoa > Chordata > Aves > Caprimulgiformes > Steatornithidae > Steatornis > Steatornis caripensis. The sequence continues at coordinate 182,218 of VZSC01017926.1, read as the reverse complement.
TTCTAAACTCCTTAAAAGAGAGTTTAAAATTCTTGTCTGCTTGCCGTAGCCTTACCAGGTTTATAAAGAATTTTGAGATCTGTATTTGAAAATTGTTGTGCGCCCTGGGCTTAGCAAAGTTAGTAACACTCTTCTCCTGATAGTATTAATTGTCTTGGAGTTTCATTGTGCCCTAGGTTTTACTGTAGCTCATTATTATATGAGGTTCCTATTAGTGCTTTTATCTAGATGCCAATGGATACATTTATTGCATGTTTTGATGTGTGCTTAGTCTCATGGACAGTCTAGGAGTTATGTTGAAAAAATAGTTGCCTTTACAGTTAGGTAAACTAACATAATGTGGTTTTAATGACACTGGGTGCGGTAAACCCAGTTTTTTAATTTCCTTTCTTTTCATTCCTTTCCATCTTAAGTTTGTAAGTTGGTATTTAAATGCCAGAGTAGAACTGATATAACACTAAACCATTTTTCCTTTTTCCTCTGTGTGTAGTAAACCATTCCCCCAGAACAGTATTCTGTCTGGTAGTTCTTGGAGAGGAGGGATACGAATGGAGTTTTAAAACTACAAAAAGTTTCAAACTTTTTAGAATTTGTTTATAAATGGATGCCTTTATTCAGAGATTGAACCCAAACGTTTTAGTAAAAGCCACCTAGATGGGTAAAGCATAATTTTATTAACTGCTGCAGCACAACTTTTGTCTGAGGTTTATGAACTGGTACCAACTGAGTGTTCAGAACTGGGAACTGAATATAAAGCTGCATGCTTGGGAATGGAATTTAAATTAAAAAACTCTCAAAACCCCAAACGTTTTGTGCTGTCTCGTGTTTTACTGATACTGGACTTAGGTGAATATGTAGTAGTAGAAGATGGGATGGGTGGAAGGAAGTGGTCAGACTGGTGTGACTCGTGTGGCTTTTAATCTTAGCTCAAATAAGCACTGTTTTAAATTGGGTAGTGATTTTCCTTGTGTCTGTGTCTAAAAACTAGATTGATAGAGAAAGAGTGTTTATGGATGTAATTCCGGTTAGTGTTGTGAAGACACATGCTTATTCAAGCATTGTGAAGGCTTGAAATCTGTATCATGGTACCATCATTGTTGTTACAGCATGTGTTATAAAATACATGGGGTTTTTTGGAACACAGGGACATGAGATTGTTGTAGCAAGCAAACCGAATTACCCCTTTAGCTCAGCTAGACTCGCCTGTCCAGCTTATGAGCAGAATATCCTTGCTGAGGAAAGCAGTCCTTACTTAAAGGATCAAAGGATGTTGCTTTTCTTGCTCTGGATGGTGAAACATTTTTTTCCTGCTGCTTAGGTTTCCAAGTCATATTGGTCAAAAGGGAATGTAATTGTTGATTTGTTTCCATAAAATGTTCTGGCTATTTTACTTTGAGAGGCCAGGGGCTTTGTAGGGAGCCAGGCTGGAAGGTTTGTACAGTCAGTCAGTAGATGCCCTACTTTCTAGAAACTGTAATTTTTAGGTTATCTTGGTTAGCACACTGAACCTGAGCTTTGTCTGTTGGGGCTCAGAGTGTGACCTTACTCCAGCATCCTTGTGAGACAGTCAGCAAGGCACCGGGTCTCGCTCCCTGTGCTGTGATTTCCTGCTTGTCTCTGTGAACTGGTCACCATTTCAGATCTGTCAGGTGTACAGGCAGCACTGAGCACAGCGGGGCTGCTGTTGGAGCTGGAGGGTCTTTGCTGCTGCTAAAGCTTGCTTCAAATGCTCTCTGATCAGGTGTCTGGGCACTCAATGTTTATGGATGGTAGAGATAATTGTGTTACAAAACTCTAGTCCTGTATGTTTCGTGAGTGTCATGTTTATAGGGTAGGAAATGCTGACTTCTTCCCATTTTACAAAGCTCGGTGACAAGTTCTCTCTCTAGTCTTCTTGTATGAATGTTTGTTTAGTATGAGGGAGTTAGATGCTTGTAATTGTCTCGTGTCCTGTGGAGAATCTCAAGTATCCTGGAGTGAGTAGCTCGGGTGGCTCCGTCACAATCCACAGAGCATTGTGCTTGGCTGTGTGCGTGCTGCTCTGTTGACTCCGCAAACCTGAAATGTGTGTGGGAGAACTTTCTCTTGTATTCTAGCATGTAATTTAATTGATGTTTGTTTGGTAATTTGCCTCAGATTAAATTATCTGTTGTCAGTGCTGAACAAATGCTTTGTGTGCTTTTGGTGGGTCAGCGTTTTGCACAGTATTTCCCCTTCTTTATTCCACCTACTTTGACGCATTCATTTATTTTTGCTGTGATCTTGCTACTGAGAACTGAGAGAGGCTTCTGTTGGGAGGAGAGGGGAGACCCAGTGGAGTCTGAAAGGCTTTATGCAGTGATGGTGTGGTTAAGGGAAATGCAATTACTTTTCCTCTGATCTAAACTTTGATTTAATGTGAGTTCACACTATAATTAATGGGAGTTGTTAGCTGAGAATAAACTTTATAGAAATGGAATAGAAATTTGCATATGAGAATATGAGTATATGCTCTCTCCCTCCAAAGGAAAAGAAACTTAGGTTATCAGAGAATCCTTGTTTATTGATACACAGGTGGATGTTTCTGATAACTAGCAAGACGTGTCAGCAATTGCCACATTAGTTTTGATTTGACTGTATTTTACTTTGTTAATCATAGATTAATTCTATGGCCATATAGGTGATCTCGTCTTTTGCAGAGAAGAGGCATGGCAAGATTCAGCTTGAAGTTTGGGTGTTTTGTGCAAGTGGGATCAACCTGAAACGATGTTGTCATCAAAATCAAGATGAATGGCTTGACTCTATGAAGTACAGCACAGTGTGTGCAAGTGCAGCAGGGGTTAGTCCCTTTTCTGAAGCATTTATCAGCCAAAAAGCTGAGATGAGAAAGGAAAATACTTGACAGGATGTTAGCTGAATGTCTTGATTGCCGTTTTCATAGCTGTAGGAAGAGTTGAGTCTTACTGTAATAATATAAAGCTGTGTGACAAACCCCAATGGATGGATTTAAGGAATAGTGTCCCTTCAGCTTTTCTTCATCTCTTTGCTTCTTTTTCTGGCCTAGTTCCGGAATTAATTTGTTTTTTGGCCAGTGTTGCTTGACTCCACAAAGTGGAGTGTATGAGTGGATTGTACTGATTTATGAAATACACTTTGAATGGAGTTTGTTAACAAATTTTGAAGTGATCAACTTTGTGCTTAAAATTTAAGTTGAATTTATGCCTAGGTTTGCAGACATTTTAAATACTATGTAGTCAGAACAACAGTGTTGTTCTATCTATTGCATTAGTTTTCCTGAATCGTATGTACCTTTGAGATGTCTCCTGTTTTGGAAACTTAATTATTTCTTCGATCAGAGCAGAAGCACCAAATCTAATTTCTGGGTTAAAAATGGAATGCAATGGCAGTTAGAAATACTTAAGGCATAGCAGTAATCTTATTTGGTCCTGAGTGTGAAGTGGTCCTTGAAAAATCTAGGACTGTATGTGTAATGCTGTGGTATTTAAGATATTAAATGCTTTTTGAACCCCTTCTGCAAAGGAGTACTTAGTCTTTTTCAGCTGTTAGTCCCATTTAATTTGGAAAAGAGAGGAGGTAACAGTTCACAGATACTCGCTTTTCATTTGAACTTTAGTGAAGGGCTTTGAACACACTTGGAGGGGCTTATTTTTTGACCCTAGGTATTGCCATTGCTCCAACGATTCTAGGAGGCAGCCTCCAGCTAAGTAGAATTACAGCGACTTTTACAGCATTTTTCTTTTCCAAGCGTTTCATAAACATCCCATAAGGACACCTTGCTTGCAGTGGAGTTGGGTGGTCAGTTCTTGGAGTGCTTCCCAGCCAGAGGAGGGGGTGAAAATGAGTCTGAGTTAAGGGCTGTTCTCTTCTGTTTAATAAATAAATACATCTTTGCATTAGCATCTGTCTAGAAAAGAAACTCGTTCACGTGCTCCATTCTGTGCCTGACAGGTGATTTACTTAATGGAGATTAGAAGATCAGAAGTGTTTTGCTATTGAGAATACCAGGCATACCTAGGGAGACCTTTACGTTCTTTTTAAGGGGCTACATTTAGATAGAGGAAGATCTAGGACTCTATTTTGCGAAGTTTAACAATGTCACTGGTATTTTTTTAAAGTGATTATATAAAAATAATAAAATTAACCTCCCCTAAAAAAAAAAACCCCATCACCCAAATATTACTCCTCCAAAGAATTCGACTGAATGGGCCTGAAATTCTGGAGTTCCTAAACTCCAGCTGTGTGCTTAGAGTAGTGTTGTATTTGAGAAGTTTAAAATTAATGACAAAATCGTGCACTTTGAGGCTGCATAGAACAGCTTGGATGTTCTACATGATGAATCCAGTATGGCATTGGTTTGCGAAGAAGTTAGCAAAAAGCTGGTTTCCCCCAAATGTGTTCCCACAGACTGCTACAATTTGCAGTATTGTTCTTGTGGATAAGATTCTACTATTGTAATCAGTATGGTTTTGGCTAAGAGGGCAGAATTACGTTTTTTGTGTGTGTGTGTGTCTTCTTTTAAATGGATCGTCGGGCTTGTTTGTTTTTCTATTGTAGTTATCCGTGCAATAAGGGGAAGATTGTATGGTTCATTCTTAATAATTAGTACACAGCTGCCCAAAGGGGAAACTGTGTGGGCAAGAGATGTTGTTGATCTTGTTTTAACAGCTGGTATTATTAAAGGAGAGCCTTGCAGAATGGAAAAAAAAAAAAGAGAGAAAGAAAAAATCAGTCAACAGTTAATCCAAAGATGTAGCCAGGCACCAAAAGATTTACTGGGAATTAGTTCTAAAATTGCATTTGTTCAGATTATTTCAGAATAAAAGAATGGGTGTGTATTAAATCAGGGAAGTGGGATGGTGCTGGGGAACAGTGAGAAGTTGCAACATTGTCAACTAAAAAATCTTACTGAAACAACAACAACATATATTTAGCATTGTTACCATGCTGCAACTCCTGAGGGAGGCAGCTCGGGTCTGGAGCTCTGCTGCGACTCATGATTTATACGATCCCAGCAGCAGAGCAATACACACCAGAATCTGCTCATTTTCAAAGCTCTTGTTTATAACACACAGAACAGAACAGTGAATCCCTGTGGGTCGTTGCAGCTTTCAGTCTGCAGCTCTGGATACTGTCAGCAAAAACTAAATCCTTGTCCCATTCCTGTTCCCCCAGGATGAGCAGGAGGAAGAGATTAGCATTGCTTTGGTTTGTTTCTTTGTTTTTTAAATGACTTTCGTGGGTATCATTAATGCTAATGGTAGAGATGCATCATCTCTCTGGGCCTCAGTAGATTGTAGTAGTTATGAGCCTTTGCTTAGCTTTTGCTTAGCTAATCAGTCTGGATTTTAACATCTAGACTCTGCTGCTTATCCCCATACTTAATAGGAATAAGTCCACTGAAGTCAGTTGAATTGCACTAGTATCCCCCAAAGGAGAAGCAGCATGTGCGTGTTTTCTTCAGTTTAAATAACTGAACACGTACTGAAACAGGTTGAAATGGGCTCCGTCCTTCAATAAAAATAGTTGGTTTTTCTGACCTTGCTTCTTGCTTCAGTTGAGGTTTCTCTCTTATTGTCTTGTTCTTTAAGAGCTTTCTTATATCCTGGGTTGTAATTTGCCCATTATAATGTATTTTGAAACAAAACTCTGTCCCATTCTGGGGTTTCTTGCATGTATTTTATAAGCAGAATTGTATGCTTGAAAAGAAGTGTTCATTTCTGAATGGTCTGCTTATGACAGATGGTTCTCATTGTGGCCAAGTCATGCAGTGCCTCAAACCACAAAATGTATAAACTCATTTGAAGGAAATGAATTGCTGCTGCAGCATGGCCATCTATGAAAAGTATCCTTGGACATGGCAAACAATGTTTTTTGAGTCTTACCTTTTCCTTATTTGAAGAAAACTATAATATTCTTTTTCAAGAGCATGACATTTTGACACCTCCAAGATGCACATTTCTTTCAAGAGATGCAGCACAACTTTCTTAGAAGCGCCTCCCACTGATACCAGCAGATGACTTCTGTCAAGTTTCTGTATGGCCTTATCAGGTAATTGTTTGAATAAAAATGAAACAGCACCTACATAATGCTGTATACTAGATGGAATTACATTCTTCCATGTGTGCCATCCAGGGCCTGTAACCTACGTACTTTCACAAAATCTCCCCTGTTCCAAGAAAGCCAGGCTTCCCGTTAGCCTTTTGCCTGCCTGTCTTCCCTGACTATCCAGTGTCCTTTGATACAGTTGCTGTTTCTTTTCATCACCTATTGCTCATCAGCTCTGTCCTGCTCCAGTTGAGCTGTTCACATCCTCCTGCCTTCCCACTCCCCAGAATTAATCATTCCTCTTTGTGTTACTTCTCACAGCACCTTTTTAAAGCTGCTGCAGCACCAGCAACCACATCCTCTCTCATGTGGCACATCCTCTCTCTCACCTTCCTTCCTGGCTGCTGTGTTAGTGCTGTTACTTGCCCTGTTGCCGTACAGGGACCACAAGTTCTGCGTTACCACATCCTTCGTAGGATACGACAGACAAGGGGGAGGAGAAAGCTTGGTTTGACACCAGGATGGCAGAGGTGGAGGATTTGGACTCCAGTGAGGAAGACTGTTTGCTGTAGTGATAAAAGCAGCCCCTGGAGCGAAGCCCAGGAGGCTTCTTGCAGGAGCACCTGCTCCTCCTGGAGCTCCACCACTCCTGCACCTGTGGCCAGGTGACAGCCGTGGCTCAGAGGCTTCTCACTGCTGCAGGAAGGAGTAGTTTCAGCCTATGGTTTAAGCTGTCAGCAGAGAGAGCTAGACATTGAGTATGTGTGTGTGCGTGTCTTGGCAGTTGATGACACTGGTTGTACTCACACCGGGAAGTGTCCTCCTGTGAACCACGTGTCAGGTTTCGCAAGGCTTCAATAATAGGTGTTAAAGTGAGTCACCATGGTGGGTGCTGGGGTTGTGCTCCTGGTGACCTCTCAGGCTGGCAGAGGTGTCCTGTTGCTCACCTGATGCTCTGTGCTGCTGCTGAGGGAGTCTTGAGGCCCTCCCTCCCGTCCCTGCTTCCAAAGCTCGTTAGTTAGCTTTGCACTGCAGTTCGATGTTGTGCTCTCTGTAGCCTGTGCTGTGTTTGGAGTCTGGTGTTGTGCATCACCTCTACAACGAGGTTGTGAGCTACACTTGTATGAAGACAAGCTCAGTGTTTTAGTTAGTGGGGGATGTACCTATGCAGCTTTACTGTAGATGGGTCTTTTTGTTAGATGTTGCAATCTAATTTGTCCCATGAACCCTGACAATCTGGTTGTACTCCCAGAACTGGCCTTGCATCAGCATGGCTATAATAGTCATTTTGCTCTCCAGGTGCTGGCCTCTGCTCAAGTGGCTTTTTTCAGAAGTGCTTCTTGTTTGACTTCAGTCAGGTTTCCATTGAGGTAGGGTTAGGGTATGGCTGAAACCTGCCCGTGAGACAGCACTTCTGCTTAATTAGCAGGAGGGGTCACTCTTGAGTTTGTGGAAGGTGGTTTTCTGGGTGGGGATGAGTGTGGTTGGTCTCTGGAGCAATTACGAGGATTACTCTCTGTTGTTACCCTTTGCTGTGCAAAGGGCCTTGTGATTATACCAGGGCAACATTATTTTAAATTAAAATTGCATAAATATTAGAACTTATTTTGTTTTACAGCTTCAGCAAAATACTGAAGAGAGTAAGCATTTTGAGGCTGAAATATAGACCAGTAACTGCTTAATTTATGTTTGTTGGAACAAGTAGGACAATTAGAGGTGAGTTTATCTAGCAACCTAAAAGATAGTTCAACATAAAACATAGTCTGTTTCCACTCTTGATTTCTGAGATCTGCCCCTGGAGTTTGAATTGCATTCAGTTGCTTGATGATGCAGCAAAGAATCTTACTTGCGTTTCTATTTTCTCCTAACTAGATCAAGTTCAGAGGTGAATCAGAAGAGATAAAAGAATAGTTTAAAAACTTTTGGAGTTTATAGAAAAATGAGCTTGGGTATGGCAAAGAAGGGAAAATGGAGGTGGGAAAGTAAGATGGATTTTTTTTATTCTGGGGTATTTGTTATTTAGCTCAAGTGGAAGTATGCCTGTTTATGTGAAAGGTCAGGAAGAATTTATTTAGTACTTAAAAGGTAAAGTGCAATTAAACATGTGGATGAGTAGGGGATCTACGTGAAAAATGCATGTGATTGTAAATAGTTTTGTGAACAAGAACCGGATATAGGGTAGAATCATAAAACAGCCAGTGAAGCCACAGCATCATTTGAATGTAAACCAAAAAGAGATGGTCTCCCTGTCCCATTGGTATGTCTTCGGTGGTGCTACGAGTCCTCCCTGTCTGTGCTGCATGAAGCAAAAGGTTAGTGTCCTTACTCCATTTCATACTTTACATGTATAAACATGGATGTTTGTTTAGTTGTCATTAACTGAGGATTTCACTGACTGTAGCTGACAAGTTTTGTGTGGGAAGTTGTCTCTCATCAGTAGTGGCTGAGTCAACAGATGCTGAAGTGCTTTCGTATTTTCTACTTGTTTCTGTTTTCTGGCAGACTCTTGCAGTGGTAGTCTGTACTTTATGCATTTTCTTTCATTATTAATTTGCCTGAGGACTTGTTAACATTTGCATATTGCTTTATTGTAGCTCTCCAAGGATCTGTGATCTGAATTCTGTTGTATTCTGCTAGCACTGTAGTGCCATGTGGAACTAAACTGAGCCTGTGAAGGTCTCATAATCTTGTTAACTATTTTTATAATTTGAAATTGTGAAACCATGGTATCTAAAAAAATAACTTAGAATTAGAACACTGTAATGTATTCTTTATCTTCACTTTTAATTATTTTTTGCCTATGGAAATGGGTGAGAGTGTTTAAACAAAGAGGAATGTGGGAGGAGAAGGTATGAACCAGAGGTGAAAATTAGCATTTAATTCCCCTATTCCTACTTATGTTTTTAGGACAGTAGATAAACAAGTGATTTTTGGGAGGAAAAGGAATCAAACTGTCTGGAGAATGAGGCAGTAGAAGGTCTTCAAATATTCTTAATGTTTAAGAATCATGAGTCTTTTATTATGTTGCTGGGTTTGAATTTTAGGAGGAATATGCTAAATATAAAGGATTTGTTTTTCTGTTATTATAATCTGAATTTTCAGCATGCTCTTTCTTCATAATTTGTCTGTGTATTAGCTGTAGCCTTAATTTCTGCACCACTGCCTGTGAAAGTAGCAGAGAGTGTGACAGAGTGACTGTTCAGCCTGGTTACTGGTACGTATTAAACACCGCCACCGAAGTTTATCTGAGCAGGTTTGAGACCATAATTAAAATTGCAGAATTAATTGGCAAAGCCTCCCAGAATCTAATGTTTTGTTCACACTTGAAATCAAACAGAAAACCCAGGACCTCTCACCTAGCTCTATGGTGGAGCTGGGGCCCTCCTCACCAGCCTTTCTGTCAGTGAGGAGCGCTCACCAGGCGCAGGAGCACAGTGACCTGAGCGAGTGTTGTATGGCTGCTGGCAGCCTGAGGCTGTAACTCACAGGAAGAGTGGAGACATCCCCTTTATTTCAGTAGATATGAGTGCTGAAGCCCCTTGGTGGCAAGTTAAGGTCCCATCCATCATTGGATCTGACAGAGCTTTGGGTTGAACTGTGTTGCAATAGATGGAAACACTCTCGAAAGAGGAAGGGATATCTTACTGAGCTGATCTTCAAAGACCACATGAATAACACTTTCTTTATTGCTCAATAATTGGTTGTACTCCATCTTATATGGCTTAGAAACGGGAAGAAAGCTTTTCTTTCTTTTTTTTTAATGGCTAACTTTCTTCTTCCCAAAATACCTTGCATTGCTGGGGAATGTGACTTCAGGAGAACAGTTGAGAAGTGACAGTTGAAAGTAGCAGTTAAAATGAGGAAAAGCAAATAGGCAGCACTATTTCCATTTTAAGCATTGTCAGTGTAACAAGCATGAAGCTGAGTTTCAGAAAGAATGCGTGAATGCGAGGTTATTTGGGCAGCGGTAACAATACCGGGAGAGAATTAATGGAAACAGAAATGAAGTTAGAAACACACTTTGCCATAGGGATAAAATTTTCAAAGCATTCTGGGTACTTGGATGTCCAATTCCCATTCAAGTTAATGGCTAAAGTTCTTCTTTTGAGCTTTAATTTTTGTGTGCACGCTCAGGAATGTGTTAAGCTCTGAACAAATACGAAGACACTGTTTGTTTCAAGCAGCTTGCAGCAGAGGCTCTGCTTTCCCACCCACGTGAAGTCAGGTGGGTCAGCTCATGTATTCAAACTCCTGCATCGCTTGGGGAAGGCGTAAAGTGTTTGTACTGGCACACGTCACTGTTGTTGGGAAGCTGGTGGAATCTGATGAAGAGGAATGAGTTACAGCTGCATGAGTAGTTTAATTATGTGCACATCTTGATGGTCAATCAAAAGTCTCTTTAATAGGCTGTTGATATCACAATAACGAAGTATAGGGACTTGAAAATGGGAGAACATGAGATTTGGCAGTTTGGAAGGCAAGAGGACATAGACAATAACTCGAAGGCCGTGGTGGGAGCCTGCTGAGACACACAACTCATTATCAGTACAGTATTTTGCTCAAGAGTATTCTTATATGTAAACTGGTCTCTGAGTCAGAGGAAAGTAGGGAATGTTTCTAGAAAATGTTTTGGTGTCTTGTTTTCAGAGAAAACAGGTGCGAAGAAACTTCTTGTTTCCCCCCTCACTGTGGTCTGGTGGGAGCATTCTCACTGACCACTATGTCATGCTGCTTGTCTTGTTTTCATGCTTTTCTTGAAGAATGCTAAAGCCTTGTGGAATTTATTGTTTTCTGATGTTATCCCTAACTGGAAGGGTGAGGAAGCTGCAAAAACAAACAGAGGAGATGATGTACATCAAAATCGAAAGCTGAAAGAGCAGCTCATGGAGGTACCTGAGCCAGCTTCCAGCTGGTGGCTGAACCTCCACAGCTCAGTGACACGCTTTACCTGCTAAACGTGGATCCAGTCACTGGCAGGGATGCTGGGCTTTGTGCTGGAACTATGTGCTGCTCCAATTAGACTGCTCCTGGTTGTAAAGCCAAGCTCCTTCAGAGTGGAGACAAATACATCCTGACAAGCTGCGCTCTTGTGTCTATTTGTAAAGTCGATGCTTCGCCAGCCACAGGCTTCTTGCTGGCTGTCAGTGCGACGCTGATACATTGATCTTTGTGTTTGAAAACTACCTTTGAGTTTTACTGTTTGAATGCGATAAGCTTCTTACACCCGGTGCTACAAGAGCTTAAGTTAACCAAAACACTAGCTAATTTACTGATGGCATTGCCCTCTTCATGAGATCTTTTTTTTCTGGGATTAATTACTATGAAGAGCTTGTTTAAAGCTATAAAGTTATTCTGGAGGTCAGTGAATACTGAAATGAAACAGTACTGGAGTTTGGGAGTCTTTTGAAGGACTTTGCTAGCAATCTTCTGCTGGGAAATCTTTTGCGGTAAGCGGTCTGTTATGGAGAAGGGTGAAAATCTCATTGTTAGAGATACTAAAACTAGGCCAAATTTGCTACCAAATAGTTGAGATTTTTTTTAACTTTTCCGTTTCCATGTGATAATGCCTTTTTGTAATAAACTTTGGAAATACTAAATCAATTAAAGAAAATCCTTTAAATGTTGATTGTTTGAAGGGATGACATTGTTGATAACTACTCTGAAAAAATCTCCTTTTTTAGAAGTTCTAGTTTTGCAGTGATTGCAGGTATCCCTGGACTTTGGGAGTCTATGAATGAGAGGTTATACTTTATGATCAAAGCATTCTATGTACTTTGTCATCCCTGCGATTCGTGAGCTTTAACACAGAGCCTTTGCCTACCTTGAGCTTGCTGAGCAGATCCATTAAAAATCGAGGACACATCTGTGTTAGGTCCTTCTGGATGTACTGCCTTTGCTTTGGAATCTCACACTCAGCATGTGATGGTGTTACCAATTTTACTGACTTTTTTCATCCTTAAGGAAGACAGAAAAGAGAACAGATAATGGAATACATCACCTCAGTGTAACACACTGTTGTGAGGCATTGGCTGCTGAGTGAAATGGCGCTTGGGCCAAAACTCTTCCATGCTTGGACGAGGACAGGAGCTCTGCTCTTAGCAGAATCTGCAGAAAGCTAAATTTCACCTTACCTTGCTTCTTGATAGTGGAGGTTAATGCTTGTACTTTATCTGGATGAGGTTTTCTGGTTACAGCGTGGTGCAGGACAAGTCTCCGCTCACTTTGTAAATAGAAAGTTAGCATCTTCCCACAGTTAGTCTGTCTGACAGCTGCACAGCCGTATATTTGCCTTTGCACTGCAAATCATGGAGCTTTCTTTCGCCAAACTTGACATAGCAAGGCCTTTGAAACAGTCCAGCAAATCCACCTATGGGATAACAGACAAAACCGAGGCAGCTACCTGGAGCCGTTCTAAGGTTTTATTCATACTCTGATCTATCTGGTGCGCTACGAATTGAGTCGGGGTGGTGGTGATGGTGATGGAAGAGGTGTGGACAAGCCACCACCAAGATTGCCTTTCCAGGGTGAACCTGCTCTGTCTTCCTCTGCAGTCAGCAGTTGGAATTCTGTCGAAGGGCAGGATCTCCTTGAAAGGCATTCTTTCCTGTGGGGAAACTGTGACCTTTCCTTTTTGGATGGGGTTACAGTAGGATGCGAAGTTAGTTTCTTGCTTCTAGCACGGTGTATCTGATAAGTGGTTTAATTTGCTTACGGGGATTAGGGAGTGGATTTCCCTCCCTGAGATTTCCCTTCTCAAAGTTGGGAGTGTGCGTGAATGCATGTAAACTTGTGGGTAATGGACTGCCTCGTGGGGTATTTATTTTATATGCATGCGTTTATGTTAAATAATGTAAATTGTAGAAGAGTAGAGTGTGGTATAGCTATAAGACCTCTTTATCAGAAACCTTAAAAAGGTCGTGTTTGTACTACTTTCTTGACGCCAGCATAATCTGAGAGACGTAGAGGCTGTCTATTTGAAGCAGAGCAGAAAGTGCCTCCTTTTGCTGGCGTCATACTCCAGACAGTATGCCATGTTCCTTCCTGATCTGAGCCCTCTGGGAGGAGGAGAGGTCTGTGATGTTACCCGTGTCATCTTTGTATTCTCCTGAGCAGTGAAATTATCCGAAATAAGGATTTGTGTATATGCAAATATGTACTGGCTTAGTACACATATTCCCTTTTTCCAGAACACATACATTCTCTTTTTGAGTGAACGGTGTTGCATTGGTTTAAGGGTGATTTGTATTGCTGGAAGTCAGGCTTGCTTTCTTTGTAGTTAGAATCTTTTTTTTCTTTCTTTCAGTTAACTACTTTTTCTTAGTTTCTGGAGCACAAAGCTTAGAAGTTCTTTACTATTTTTGTAACTTTATACTATTGCCCTTCTGCTGTTCACCCCCAGTGCCTCTTTAATTGACTAATACTGACATAATTTAAACTGAAGCCTAGTCTGGTTTGGCCGAATTGGTTTAAAACAGTACCTTATGCTAAACCAGAGCAAATATGCAGATATACAAACCCTTTGTGTCCTGTTCCATGCATGTTATCTGTTGTTTTAACTTGCTTCTTGCTAGGGTTTGCGAATTTCCTCCTCTAACATAATTTTCTTTTTCTCCCCTTCAAAATACAGTTCAGACAGTTTTGTTAGCAAGTAGCAGCTTCTGTGTACGTGACTGTTTTGTTCAATGCTGGAGGAATCTCTCCCGATACCGATCTAACTTACTGTCAGAGCCACATGTGCTACGAAGCAGAAAGTGGTATTTGCTTAAAAGCAACATATTAATAAACTAGGCTTTGTAGTAGTTCTCTGTTATTTTTCTGCTCTGTGCATCTAAGGAAGTGGGTTTGTATTGCTTTGATGATGTTTGAGGATAGCTCTACAGACTGAAACTCACAAGACCAAATCTTTAGCGGATAGAAAAAAGCATCACTTCTGTCAGAAGCTTTAAGTGTGTCAGCTAAGCATCTGACCCAAATCTATTGCTGTGTACAGGTTTTTGGAAAATGCTGTGAATCTAACCTTTGTATTGCAGACATACAAACTTATTCTCCGTTTTCCACGTAAACCATAATGAAACCTGATGCCAAATAAGTCAGGCTAATATTAAAACCTTGTTTACGCTGTGTTTCTGAAAGATAACTATTAAATGTATCACAGTTTAAAAAACCTTTTCAAGTCTTGTAGAAACTTTACTTTCTGGAATGCCGTGTGGGATGCATGATTATGGAATTTGAGTGTGGTTGAAGTAACCAAATTTTATAAAATAAGGTAATTTTGGGTTAAATCTGCAGATAGTAATAAACTGGCTTGGATAATTAATTTGTATTTAGAGTTGCTTAATTTCTCTTGGCATTTGCAAATCCCAAACTGACTTGTGGAATGTTCTTGATTGAAAAACATTTTATTGAAAACATGTGTGACTTTTTGAGGGCAACAATATTTGAAGAACAAAGTAGCATCTGTATATAAAGGGAGGTAGACAAGAAGATTTACAGTAAACATAGCTAATGTCATTTTTTTATGGCATCATTTGTTAGCATGTATTCTGTTTCAGAACAAAACAGACTATAGGGTAAGTAAATTCTGTTCTGTAAAAAGATTATTAATGGTTCTAAATGATATTTTAAATTCATAACACTGACAAAGCTTGAGTATAAAATGTGTTTTTTCAGATGAAAATCAGCATTTTTAATTAGGAGCAGACCTCAAATTCATGGAACTTCTATTAGCTCTTCGGAGTAAAATAAAATACTGGCAAGAGAATGTATTTCTTGTCCTTTGTCTAAGTATGTCTTTATATTCAAAGATTGTATTCAGTAGGCTTGCCAGGATTTCTGAAATGAAACTGATTCAGAAATGAGGAATGAAGAATGTTACTGAATTGGTGTCGTGTTAAAAGACACATTTCTGTCAATTAAAAACCTGTGTTGCTACAAAAATGTCTAACTGTGGTAATGGAAAATATTAAGGCGGCTTTATTTATGGTGATACGCACTTCGGCAATTGTCTTTATTTACCTCTCAACGAGACAAAACTGTGTTTCTTTGATTCGTTGCAGGACCAGTTTGACAACTTAGAAAAACACACGCAATGGGGTATTGATGTTCTGGAAAAATACATCAAGTTTGTAAAAGAAAGGACAGAGATTGAACTCAGCTATGCAAAACAGCTTAGGTAAGTTCATACATCAAGTTGTGGACTTGGAGTTGCATCTGTTCAGAGCCTGTAATCATCTGTAAGGTTACTGTTTTGGTGGTGGTAATTGGTTTGGTTTATAATAGTAGCTTTTAGAGAATAGCTTTAATTTAGAGAGTGGAAAGCTAAAGTTAATTTAAGATACTGTTTTGTTGTCTCTGCTAGAAATCATATGCTTTGCAAAAAGAAAGATTATTTAGGTGACTGAGTAACATACTAGGGCTTACTCACGATTTATGCATGATTAATGGCTCAGGCTCGAGGATAGCATTGTAATGTTTTCCATGGAATTAGGCCTGCTGCGTGTAAATGCTGAAGGGTTTAAGAATTCAGTAGAATAATGATCATTTGTTGTAAGGCGAGGTTTAGGGTTTCCCCTCATAAGACAGGCTCTTTATGAATGCGTGTTGGAGAAACTGCAGGTCAGAAAGTCAGTCTCAGCCCTTGGAAATGTTATCTGTGTGGTTAGCCAGGTTGCAGCCTCAGATTTGAATTCTGTCAGTTTTATACTCTTGCCACTGTTCTTGTGATGTGTCTACTGAACAGGGCAGAGATCCTGTTAATTTATCTCAAGTAGCTAAATTACTGGAAATTACTACTATGTACATTCTACATGTCTGGTTCGACCATTAGGTTGTAGATTGAGAGACAAGTGTATGTGAACCAGACCCAGAAAACATATTCCTTGAGGTCAGATCCAGTGGGAAGGGAAGGTGTGGTAAGAACCCTCCCACAACGAGTAACTCTTGCCATGCTTTTCCCAATAGGATAGAAAAAATGAGAGGTGAACAGGGGTTAGAAGGGAGTGCAACACACAGACAGTCCTGGTGCTGCCGATGGGCTGTGGTGCAACGTTGTTGGCAGCCACCAGTATCCAGCGTGATAAACTGGAGGTGGTGGAGCTAACGGAGGAGGGGAGTGCAAGACTAATCCTTCTTAACCCCTCCAGCAAATCCATACCTTTGTTTTTGCATGACTATAATACATACTAGAACTCCTTCCATCTTCTCAGTATTTATAGAGATTGAGATCTGAGGCTGTTATTGATCTGTACATATCTAAAGCACAATGTCTATTAAAAAAATCACCAGGAATTTTTGATGCTTGTGTTAGAATGGATTTGAGACGCACAATGGACTGTTATTTACAAGGAGCTGGTAGTTGATAAAACCCTGCCTTTATGGTTATGTGCTATCTCAGGGGAATGCCGCAAGGATTCCCCAGGGTTTCTGCTATAGACAAGCAGGAAATAGAAAATGACTTGTGTAGGAACAAATGGCTCACATCCTATGGAAATGAGATGAGATTGAATTACAGAGGCCAAATGAGCTGGAAGAAAGAGAGTATGACTGGAGTGGGAAACCCCAGCAGACTATCTCTATGAGCAGGCATGTCTTACGAAGAATCACATGCTAGACTTAATTTCTTAGGATGATAAATTTCAGGTGTAAAGAGGGTCATTATGCAAATAAACACACAAGCAAAATGTTTACTTAAAGTGAGAGATAGTCTTGCCTTTGACTATCTAGAAACTCTGAACTCCTGTGTTTTATTTCTTATTCTGTCCCAGACTTCCAAAACAAACTTGGTCAGTTTGTTTCTTCTCTCTGTATTTTAATTCCCCATGCATAGCTGCATTTGTCCCCCACCCTGCCCCCAGGTGTGATTTGAGGACAAATACATTCATCCCTGAGGAGTTCTTAAACACAGTGCTGTTTGGAGTCATCGAAGAAGTTAGTGGTATAAAAGAAAAAAACAAAAATGTAGACCTGTCAAATGTTGAAATGAAACAGTGCTGGACATCAAGAAAAAATAGCTTTTAATAAGTCTCCTCAAGCCTGGTGCAACCTCTCTTTTATCACATCTATTTGGTGTAGAAGGGCTGCAGCATATCACTGCATGTCATAACATGCAGTCATACTATTAAAAAGGGGCAAGTTAACACAAGATACTCTGTGGATTTACCTCAAAGTTTTATTTATAGTGTAAGTAAAGCTGCTGAACTTTCATTTTATTTTGTGAAACTTATGTTTTCTGCTTGGTGTCTGGACTTGCTAGCTAGCTATTCTTCCTGTCTGACTGTCTACATCTTGGCCTTGTCATCAGTTGAAGTTTAATTGTCTTCTATTTAAAAATGTTTCTTTCCTTCCTCTTTATATTTCTGCAGCTGTATATGTAATATTTTGTTTTAAAAGTGTTAAGTTAGATCTACATACTTGCAGGATGCATCAAACTTATCTGGTTAACACCAGTGGAAGAAACTCCCCAGCGCCACATACCTTACATATTGTGCCTGCACTGTTCAAGCCCTGCTTGTACCATTTATAATCAGTCCTGGTTTGAGAGTCCAGTTCAGATTCGACATGATTGTTTTCTTTGTAATTATTGAGTCGTTTAACTAGGCTGTAAGGGAAGAGATGCAGAAACTATGGTAGAGTGTTCACATGTTCCTGCGTTTTGTTTTGAACTTGCATTGGATGTTGACATGGTGGATGCTGTACTCTGAGAGCCGAAGCAGTGTTCTGTTGTCCTACTTCCCTGGTCACTACTTAACTTACTGAACACACACTTTGAGAATCAAAAATGTTTCAAAAGCCTTGCCTAATGTGATGATGATAGCCTTGAGGACAAGATACCGGGGAAAAAAAAAGTGCTTAAGATATCTGAGGATAATCTGAGAATTGGGAACCTCTGATGGGTGATAAATGTGAGAGAAAGAGCAAGATGTCAAAGAAGTGGAAATAAGGGAGCAGAGAAATAAGCTGGAAAGGCAGAAAAAAAGGATGCACTGTGAAAGGCAAGTAGAAACGTGAATTGCAGAGAGGTGCACAGGCTGGCTAGAATATTTCCAGAATTGCTGTTTTACAGCTGATCTTTGTTCTTATGTGTTAGTTCCCTCTTCAATCACTGTTAGCTCTGAAGGTGTCATTGCTTCATGACCTTGAACCTGGGAAGCACTGGTGTTCTGGTCATGACACTGCATGATTGCATGCTGAACTCAACATGTGAGTGTCATACTGGCCCTTACTGAATTCAGTATCACTTCTGGTTTTTTTTTTCTGTTTATTTTGGTTTAAAACCCTATGCATGTTTTGATTAAACAAGAAGGGAAAAAATGGAACAACTCAGATATATAGACTCCATGTTTTATGTGTTTTATAAAATACATAGAAAATAATAAAATGTTTAACCCAGATGCTAATCCTTGTTACATGCTTTCAGAATCTTTTCTTCTGTGAAGGCATAATGTCTTGATTTTTTTGCCCTAGCTCTGTAGCATTTCTACACCTTTAAAAGTTCACAAGAAGACAGTAGCTCTCTACGTCAGAATTAATTGGGCAGAATGACAGTGCAGGGACATGTGTCTTTTTAGCATGTGTGAAAATGCCTTATTATGTAGTCTTCTGTGCATGTTTTCTTGTGGTTTTTCCTTTCCCCTTTAAGCAGGTGTGTGGAGGGAGGCATCCTCATGGCATACAGAGAGTGCTGTAAGACCTGCTGTAATCATGCAGACCAGTTTGCAGAATTATTGCCATGCTGGTATTTTGTAGTTGAAGCTGCTGTACGCAGAACGAGAGAAAAGTTCATTGTTTCAGAGCATCCTGTTTTCAGAGAAGGCAGAGACTGGAAAGGAGATGCTCATTTGGGTCCCTTCCAGTAGGGATACTTAAATTTTGAGAAACACATGTTTGTGCAAATCGGCCAGGGTTCTGGCTACTACTCTGCTTGGACATATGCTTCTTAATTCCTTAAGGACAACAAAAGGAATAAGACGTGGGACAAGAGGCCCTTCTCTCTCCCAGTTAGCAGTAAAACCAGCATGCAACAGGGAGTGTGCTACACCTCTGAAAAAGCAGTTTCTTGTCAACTGGGTGTGTTCTGGGAGTCCTCCAAAGAGGTTGGCACCGATACGTCAATGAACCTTAGTAGTCCTTCGGAAAACAGTTCCATCAATACCACTTGTATGTTATTCTTAATCATTGAAACCTCCTTGTAAAGCTAATACAGATGGCTTCTATTTCGCAATAGGGTAACGGACGCTGCAGGAAGGCATACAGTAATAGGGCTGAGTTTAGACTAGAGGAGATCCCAGGACTGCAGTACTGAAAAGGTTTTAAAATTGCTGAGTAAGATTTCTCAGCCCTCTGGTTTGCATTGTTTAAAAGATCTGTGGTGTTGTATTGTGCTGCAGTGCAACATGCATCGTAATGTTGAGCCGTAAGTATCAGTGAGGTGTGTTCAGTGTCAGGTGGACAGCACGTATTCCTTAAACTCTTCATTTGCTCTTGGCTAGGGGCTTGTCGTTGGTGTGTTCAGGACAATGAAAGCTATATACTAACTGTCAGTGTGCTAACAGAGTTATGTTCAAATTTCTTATTCAAGATACAGTCACTTGAAGAGCATAGCAATATTTTAAAATTAAGTCAATAGTTGAGTGTGGAGTAATGAGAGAGGCAAGCATCTGTGCTAATTGGGATAATCAAATTTCACATTTCTCCCAGCATCAGTTGATAATCATAAAATGATACCCCTTTTGTCATCTCAGTGCAGCTTTATGAAGATTTTTATTTTCCTTGGTATCATCCTGCTAGAAGCAGGCAAATTTGCCTGGCCATGACTGTCTCCTGCTGCAGCAAATCACGTGTTACTGAGCTGGCTGACCTTTGGGTGTGTAGCAGCACCTTCTGCTGGGTGGCGTTTGTAAAGCATGTCTGTCTGTCTAAGGACCAGTATTTTTACTGTAAAAGAGTCTCTCAGTCAGGTGAAGGAGACTTGTGCATCAGCAGAACCGGGACTCGGATGTATTGANAGCACCTTCTGCTGGGTGGCGTTTGTAAAGCATGTCTGTCTGTCTAAGGACCAGTATTTTTACTGTAAAAGAGTCTCTCAGTCAGGTGAAGGAGACTTGTGCATCAGCAGAACCGGGACTCGGGTGTATTGACTTCAGGACCTCAATTTGTTAACTTCTCATGTTCAGAATCCGCAACTTTAGTGCGGTTATAGAGACTGAAGCTGTGTGCGGCCTGTTCTTTCAGTGCTACTACAATGCAGTCAAAGCCTAATTGCAATCATACTTCTGGAAAGGTGTCTAGTCACTGCAGAGAAAAAGTGAAGCCCCACAGAATGTGTGTGTGCATGCAAAGATTATCCAGTTAATTTAAAGGAGATTTTAAATTTAATTTTATATATATGTATTTTTAATTTTAGGAATCTTTCAAAGAAATACCAACCCAAAAAGAACTCCAAAGAAGAGGAAGAATACAGGTATGTTCATGATTCACTGCTGAGTGAGCATGCGTTGATGGAGGAAGGGGAAAAGGCTGGGTTACCAACTAGGATTTGGCTTGTAAACCAAAGATTTTAAAGTCAAGTGGAACAGTGTAGAAATCGTATATGCAGAAACAGGCTGATATGGAAGATACAAAGGAGTGGATTCTCAAAGTTTGTATTTGGTCTCTAACAACTCAATTCCTTTTATATGTTACGGTTTCTGGATGCCTCATTTGGCATTTTTTGTTTTGTTTTTTTTGTGTCCCTTAACTTTCAAACCAGATGTATGAGCCTGGCTCTTTGAAGTGAATGACCAAACTCTTAACCACTTTCAGCAGGAACAGAAACAGTTGTTAATTTTAGCATGAAACTTGAGCAGTCTGCGTAAGTATTAAATTACTCAAATGGACTGAAAACACAGATTAGTAATTTACTAAAGGGATTATGTTATAACACCACAGAGAAACCACTGGCTCTTGAAGAGTAAGGTGTAAGGTGAAGGATTTAGTTTGTACTTCCAGTATACTGGGTTCAGTCAACGCAACTTGCTGCTGTTGAAGGATGTTGCATAGCCTCTGCTGTTGATTCATGTATTCACATATTCAGACTATATGTCCCCGGAGGCAAGGACTAATGTAGTTCTCGCAGATAGTGGCCGCAGCATCAAAGCACAGCTCCTTCACCGAGTGGCACTGCAGACATGGATACAGGGGATGATAGACCACATGTCATTAAGAACGTTCCTGCCCTAGATGAGATTACAGATATTCTTTAAAGACAACTTTCTGGAGGAGGAGCTTTCCAGCAGACAGGCTGTATAAGTCAGAGCGAGAACCTTTTCCTTAGAGCACTCTGACTCTGAATTTTCTCGACATCAGTGTTTTGTAATGTATCAGCTTTGAACAAAGGCATCGCTCTCTGACCCTGCAGCCTTGTATTGCAGGAGGCTGCTCTGCCTCTGGAGAGCTGAGCAGCGAACTCAAACCCTTGACCTTGAAATCTGTAACATTTCAAATTATTTTGGATACAGGTCCAACTGTATGGCTATATTAATTTAGATTTTTGGGTCAGAACCCCAAGCTGCTGTATACACCTACTCTAGTAGCTGTATAGCTGTAATAGCTCGTATTAACAGAGATAACAGCCTTTTCATTTTCTTCTAAATTTATTTTTAGTTAACGTTGTTTGGGAATCAGTTAGTTATGCCATTGTTTCCTGAGATACAGATATTTACATGAGGAAGCTTATGTTACCAGCACGTCAACTGTCTTGTTCTGTACCCAGGCTTAGGAATAAATCAACCTTTGGGTAGCTATACCATAAATAGGTATTTTGAGTTTACTACAACCTTTTTCGACACATCTTTCATTGCTGGAAAAGGATACTTGAGTTAAATGATTCCTGTGATGTGGCACAGGAGAGAGCCTGTGTATTCCTTGTCCTTTTAAATGTAGTGTGCACCTCAGTATAGTTTCCTCATGTCTCTAAATGTCTGAGCATTTGTCTTGCAACCTTTGGGTGCCTCGGACACTGCTTTGAGACAGCCTGTCTAAAAATTATCTGCTTTCAAGCTTATGGTCAGCCTGTAGTCTGTGGCTTTGATCCCCTGTCTTTTGCAACTGGGATTTCTCTCGAGGCACTGAAGCTTGGCTGTGAATGTGCCTGCTTGTACTGGACTATATTTTTAGTCTCTCTTTAGTTGTTTTTTTCTGGGTTTTTTTTTCTGATGCCTTTCTCATCCCTACTTGTACTACTCCCCCCCCGTTTCCTCTAAATCGCTCTCTCTTTGCTTTGCTTTTTCATCTTCAGGTGATGGTATCAATGCAGACTGCTTACCATTTCATATTAATAGGTTTTTTTAGTATGTGCAAGTGCAGTGCTTCAGAGGTGCTGTTCTCCAGCTGACCAGCACAGCCAGCTGGGGTATTTAAATGCAGCTCTGTTGGCTCTGTGCTGAATATGCTAGTGACATAATCTGCTGTTTTGAAATTGTGTGCACAGATGTTCGTGTCTTCCTTTTAATAATACACAGAATGTTATATTGGAGATTATTTTATACAAAAAAAAATAAACCTTGCAATGAAAGGTACTAAAAAATGTGGGTTGATAATGAACACTTGGTTAGTAAACTCACTACCTTTTTGAAAACTTTATAAACTATAACTGATTTCAGTCCAGTTTACACTATGAAAAGTTTTCTTTTCTGCACTATGACAGTCAAAAAGTTGGTTGCTTAGACAGGATTTTTCCAGGTAGGATACACTGATGACGCTGTGCACTGAATTTGGAGGACTTGAAAGAGCTAGAATGTTTGGTGAATAGAGATTGGAATTGTGAAGTCCCAGAGCTGTGCTGATAAAGAACTTGGTACTCTGAAACTGTGGTATTTTAAGAGCCAATGTCTAAATCGAGATTAATTTATCAGACAAGTGTCAGTGTGTGGGACAGACTTCCTTTTGAGAAATTCCTTCATCAATCATTCCTTCGTTCAATCTGTGCTAATCCATGTTCAGTCTCACGTAGCAATACTAAATGCTTAAGATACAACCTCCCTTTGCAGTGTGTCTTTCTGAAAGAAAGGGACTAAAAGCAAAATGCATTTTTGTCCTCTGCAGGTACACATCAACTAGAGCCTTCCTAGCCACTTTAAATGAAATGAATGACTATGCCGGACAGCATGAGGTCATTTCAGAGAATATGACCTCTCTTATCACTGGAGAGTTAACACGCTATGTGCAGGAGCTGAAACAAGAGAGGAAATCGGTAATTGATCATTTTTTATTGTTCACAATTAATTGCTATTTAAGACAGATAGTTAGTAGTAGGGGAGTTCTTTGATGTTAAGCGAAATTTATTTGTAGTTAATAAACACGAGCTTTTCTAATGAAGCAAGCATTAAAAAAGTGGGTTACATGCCCTGGCCGAGTCACTGAACCATTTGAATCAAACATGATAAAATCAGACAGCAATGCCTTCAGGAGAATCCCTGCTAAAGAAGGTCAGAGACTCATCTGTGCTTAAGGCTCTGTTAGCCGAAAGCTTGTTTAGGGAAGAATCCAGTAACACTGTGTAAAGCCTGTAAATACAGAGAAACTGTATTACTGAGACCAACTGAAAGAATTACTAGGATCTTGGTTCACGTTTTGCTGCTCCTCAGCCAGATCTGGTCAACAGAACTTCCTAAAAAATGATTCTAATGAGAAATATGGGGTCTGTCTTGTTTTGTGATGGTGGGGGATCTGGTTTTCAATCTGTTATTCTTCAAGACTGGTAGAATTAGAAGCTTTATGTTAGTACTCTATTTTAGCTAGTAGTTTAGGAACCTATATGCCTCCTACAGTAAATGTGCAAAGCTGATTAATTTGCATGTTACCAGCTCTGAAAGGCACATAGTTGAGATATGATTTTCTTCCTTGGCTTGAACCCTTTTATCCCTGGGATAAGTGGGCATGAAATAGTGATTCTAAGCAGTATTGTTACAAATACTCATAACACAGGTGTAAAATGACTAAGCAAAGGGCAACAAGGCAAAGGAGCATCAGGACACTATGTTTCGTTTCCAAGCTGTTGGTCCATTATGGAAAGAGCAGAAGTGCTCTTGCTCAGTCCTGCAAAACTTATGCATTTATAATCCCACTAAACATCAAGCATGTGTTGAAGTGCTGTGCAGGACCAGGGTCCTGGAAATTACTATGTTTTCCTAAGTATAGTATTTACCTAAGGTGGTAAGTCCATCAACTGAGGAATAGAATATATAGACATATCTTTAATTTGCAGAATGGTGTGTAATCTTTCAGGGATATAACATCTTGGCAGCAACACGGAAGGATGTTTTACATATAGCTGTGATGAGAATGTTTTCTCAGCCACTTCTATGGCCTTTTATTCAGCATGAACTCTGTACAGTAAGCAAAGCAACAAAAAGAAGCGGCATTCTAGTACAAAATTTTTCTGTCACTTCTAATGTTTTCATCTAATTTTTCAAGTATGTGGGCGTATAAGGTGATTGGAATATCTATTAGACGTTTTAAGTACAATGAAAGAGGACTTGCTATCTTTCTTGTAAAGAATATGAGCAGTAACTATTGCTTTTTTCTTTGTAGACTTTTGTAGTACGTATGGCTCATAAGTAATGGGTGAATGACAGAAACATTATTTTAATATTGGTCGAGTGATAACAGCATGGGAATGGCAAAAAAACCAATTGACAGTGTATTTACCTGCTGTTGCTCATAATTCTTAGCCTCCAACAGAAAACAATTGCCAGTCATGGTTGGTTGTTTTGTTCTTGTAACATGAATGTAAGCTAGATGAATGATGAATCCTTGTCTGATTCCTGTAGATTTCTCATTTATGAGCAAATGGTGTTGAAAAGGAAACTGCTTCTGCCTTCAGGCATTTTTCATACATAGTCTCTCTCACTTCATACCGTAAAACACAAACACATCAGTCATGCTGGGATCTGCAGGAGGGGAAGGTGGTGGTTGTGTAAATATCACAGAGGGCTGATGCTTTGGCAAAACCTTTTATGACATGAATTGATAAATGGCTTGGTATTCCCAGAAATTTTGCTGACAGAGTTCTCCTGCTCGCTGCTTGATACATCATCAGCTGTTGTGCTGCAAGTTCATCAAATCATTTTGGTTGGAAAAGACCTGTAAGATCATTGTGTCCAATGGTTAACCTAACACTACCAAGTCCACCAAGTTGCTATAAGCTGTAAGAAAAGATGATCGCTTCTGGGGCTAGGGCCACACATAGGAATTGGGAGACCCACATGCTTGTCCACAGAGTCTTGTATCATTTGGACTAAGTCATTCAGGTGTCCAAATACCTGTAAACTGCTACAGATTTCCAGTGATTTCAGTATAACAGAGATAGATAAGCACCCTTGCTCTTTTTGTTATAATTGCACATCTGGAAGATGGAAAATGATAGACAGAGGTGTCATAAGTATAAATGTGTGAAAGATGAACTTTGGTACAGCAGAAAGTGTCCAGGCAATATAGCAGACTTAGGAGCTTCTGTTTCCAGAGTAAATCCCTTTGATATGCAGTAGAAATTGTGTATGGGGTATGAGGGTGGTGATCCTTAAACACATGGGTCTGATGCATGCCTTCTTTACACTGTTTTCATGCTCATTTGGCTCTATTGAGTAAAGTGGGGTTACACCAGCAGATGACTGGGGTTGCACAAATCACACTTGTTTGTTTTTCCTTGACAAGTACAAGCCTGTAGCCTGTGAGCACTGCAGAACCTAATAGCATATAAATCCTTATATTGGTTTTATGCTGGATAAAATTCATTTGGTATACAATTTTTATGTATGTTGGATTTGACTACTGTGAAAGGTGTACTTGGTGGCTGCATGTGTCATATTTTTCGATATGGTGTAGTTGCTAATGGTGAAAATAAGGGAAGAAGCAGCTATTCAAAACCAGGCAGGACAGTCTGGAGGTTGGACGAGTGGGATGATTTGCAAATTCACGGTGTTTTGGTGCTGTTCAGAGGACAGATACCTCCTTTTCCTCTGGCCTGATTTGGAGCTCAGAAGAGCTGTGGGTTACCTTTACGTTTTTACGGATCACGTGCGTTTTTGCGTGATGGTTTTTATCATCAGAAAGCGCTAAGAAAAATCAAGCAAAGACTCTTTTTGTGAAATTGGAATATCTTTAGCAGCAAAGCTCAATCAGTGCATTAAACTTTATCATAATACACGTTTCTCTTCCATAGGATAGCCCCTGTTGGTATTGTCACCATACCAGATGAGTTGTTTTGCCCTCACAGTCACTGAAGTTGGGCGTATGCCCTGTCTGCTTTTCACACACAGTGTCTGTGTGTGTGAGAGGGAGAACTCCTGCTGTTTCAGTTCTTCCCAGCTGTCTTGTGAAGTGAAACTCTGTGGTACAGTTCCTCACTTCAACTTCTTGTATTCTCTTGATCTTAGTATGTCCATGTTCTCATGTGAGTAATTCCCATCTTCAGCCAGCATCTTGCTAGCTGCTTCAAAGTTGAAATTGCAGTTCTAGACTCTATCTGAAGGTCATGCCCCATCCACCTTCCTTTTGAGGTTATTGAGGGCAGGTGCATGTGAGTGAATTCCCCTTCACTGTATGAAGACCTCCATCATGAAGCCACACAAATGAGTCGAGGATCGCCTGCCTCTAAGAGTGGTTCGGGGAAACAACTTGCTTCTGCAGTCGTTCTTTGTGCCACCCCAGTTTCGCCAGAACCTTACTTTGGGGTAGCTGTAGAAGGTGCCAAGTTTGAGCTGGGGGCCCTGCATTACTACAAAATCGGGTCTTAATTGTGCTTATCTGTGACAATCATCCCAGTACTGTCAAGAGCAGTGTTTGGACTTTATTTCATGAGCGTTAACAGGTAATACATTTCCAGGTTGGAAATGTACTGAAGACTTCTACTCCTGCCTGTTGTGACTCTTGCTGGTTGTGACAGCAGCTCCTAAGCAGACCATGAGAGAACGATCACCAGCATTTTGATTGCTTAGGTGAGGGAATCTACTTCTCCAAATGGCTGTGCCTGCCAAGTTACTTGGCATGCTTTGTTATAGTTTAAAAAAAAAAAATTAAAGTCAAATCTAGACATGAGGGTTTTTTGCTACCCTCTTCTTGGGTGACACCTAAGAGGAGTCCTGAGCCAACATGTAGCCAGTGCAGCCCAAGCATTGAGAATTTCCTTTTTTTCTTAGAACTTCACAGGAGATGGCTTGGTTTAGGTAGTCTCTCAACTATGGTTGAGGAAAACCCTCAGTACTGTAGTTTGTCTGGATAGAAATTCAAGAATTAATTCCTGAGACAATTCTGATTTAGATCTGTGGTTGCAAACTAGGTCTGACTCATGATCTCCTCTGGCAGCAGCTGCCTTCTGTAGCCGTTGCTCATGTCAGCTTTGCTAAAAATGTATTTGGGAGTCATGAACTATACCTCTTATTACTGCTGCTGCTTTCACCTCTACCTCCACCTCCCCTTGGGGGTAGGCTGGCTCCATACAATCAAGCATGAAAGTCAAGTACAAGCCAAGAGCTTTGCTGTAGACTGGACTGGTGCAGCACTGGGTTTCTGTGGTTGGGAGAGAATTTACCTCATGTCAATAGATTCCATTTTGTGTTGGGATAGAAGGGGAACGGGGAATGAATGCATCCTTATGGGTACCACGAGGGCAGAAATGCTCTGGTTCTTTATGGTGGAGTGTGCGTGCCCTCCCTGTGTGTATTCATGCAGGGGATGTACGTGTCAGAGAACTTTCTGTTTCTTGTAGACTCTCAGGTGTTGATGAAAAGTAAATAATTGGAGGAATTCTGCCACGTTCATTCATTCTGAATAGTGCCTTGTTCTGCAAATAGCCCTGTGGTTTTCAACAGGATTTCTCACGGCGTAATGCACTGTGCAAGCGTGAGACAGGATGGCAGAATACGACCCTGTCAAGTGCACAATTGGATTTTTCTGTGTTGCATTTTGGATGTGCCTCAAGGTCTCCGTGTGTTTGGAGCACAGCTGTGCTTTGTGCTGCAGAGGTACAAAGAGATGTTGCTGCCTTTCAGAAATTACAAACCCAATAGGCAAAGTGAGCAGCAGGAACAGGAAAAGAGAGACAGTGAAGGGAAGTGATTTGCCAGACTTCAGACTTCGGGTTGGCAAGATCCAGACTGAGCTTTTCCGAGCTTTTGTTCTGTGACTAACCCACTTCAGCTTGCTGCTCCATGAATGGAGTTAGAAGTATTTAGTTTTAGTCTAAGTATAAGGGTATAAAAATTAAACATTAATAAACAGTTATGTTGTCAGGTAGAAGCTTTGTAGGAGCTATTTAAGAACAGAAAGAAAACTCTGGACATTTATGGGAGATACTGTTGTGCTTGATAAATACACTGCACAATGATCAAACACTACATATCCTCCCTTTCTTAGAAGATATTTCAATTATATTTCATTAAGCTAAATTGTACCAGTAGAGTGTTAAGTGGTAGCTTTAAGAAGTGAAAGAATGCAGAAAATTGTTTAGCAAAGATCACAATAAATTTTGTGTATTCTTATTGAGCGTTTGTTGGTTTCCCTGAAACTACGGCACAAATTTAATGCAACTGTGTTAAGTATTTGCACGTATCATCTGATTCTGCTGTGAAGAACTATTCTGGGATGGAAAAAGCAAGTGCTTACTACAAAAGTTTCCAAAAACATTTTTGTGTGGGAAACTAATAATAATATCCCATCCAGCTGAAAGGTATAATGTGAACTTTGGATTTAGCAAGGTTAAAGTTCAGACCACTGGACTTAATATCCTGTTCTTCCCAGTTTTGAGTGGGTACATTTGAACTATGAAATAATAGTTCAAATAGATAAATTGGCTTCTGTTTACTACATGAAGGATTGGGAAACAAAATACGATTGCAAACGAATGTAGTTAGATTTTCTGTGAATTAGCCTGAATATTGTACTGCAGAGCAACGGCCTGTTAAATGGACAAAGTGAGAGAGGTCTTCTATCGACAGTAATGTTTCCTGCTCAGTGCACGACTGTGAAACGCCTGCAGGCAAGAGAGGTTGAGTATCAGCCATGTATGTATTTTTCCCTTTGTGCTCTACCCAGACAGCTGCAGAAATCAGCCTAAAATGAGAGTGAGAGCGCAACAGTAAAGCCATAGTAGTAGAGCATACCTTAACTGTATGCAAATGCTGTTTGTCTAAGGCCTGAGGCACATGATATATGCGGGCATGTTTTAGCTGGCATTTTTAGTTAATAATCAATATTTTATATGATGTAGATCTGGTGCTCGTGTGTTGATGTGTGCGTAGAGGCTATATGGAAACAGCTAAAAGGTTTTTAGCTATTCGAAGAAATAAGTATTTCTTTGCCTGCTGAGGCACTAACTTGTACATCTTCTAGTTTTCTGATCACTGCAACAGTTGTATGGCATGGTCACAGACCGTTTCTATGGATGGAGGAGATGTTCTGTTGTGATGGCATCTCTTGGTTGTGGAGCAGTGGAAGAGAAGCTTTGTGACAACGCTGAGAACTAGAAGAGATAGAGGCTGGAGTAGCATGTTCCTTTCTTGTTGAAGGATTTAAAAACACAAATATCTTTTCTTCATACTGTAGTTTCTAGTAGTAGGGTTGGATCTCCCTTTGAAAAGCCCACAGATTTGGCACAGCTGGGCGGTGAAGGTTGTGGTCAGTCCCCAAGGTTGGATTTGAGAGTGGGGTACATGGTGTCCAAACGAACTCATACCTGTGTGTGTGCTGTCTGATCTAGAGCCACCTGGCCTGCTGCCGTGAAGCCAGATGGTTCAGCAGGACGGCTCAAAGAGTTGGCCAGTGTAGCAGAGTGCTCTTGAGGGATCCCTGTAGTTTTGCTCTCATGGAGTTGTGCTGCTAAGCTGTAGGGATGCAGTGCTGCTCTGCTCAGAGGAGCACAATGCACAGTTGTCTCTACACGGGAAGAAGTTACTTGGTTTTGAGTTTCAATTACCGGTGTAAGGACTTAGTCTGTCATATGTAGCATGAAATGACAAGTTACCATAAATAATGCTGCCACCAAGAGTCTTTTAGCTTTATGCACTTCCTCTTGCTATCGTTCTGTTGTCACATCTCCCAGTCAGCGTGGACAGCTAGTGCTGTTTGTCTTGTGCAGCTGATCTGGTCTTTGTTTGAAGCCTGAGAAACTTTGGTGTTAGTGATCTGTAACTGTGATTCCTTTGGAAGGCACCACTTCAGGAGGAGACAATTCTTTGATCAGACATTCATATAATTTGTTTCAGGTTTGACCTAGTTGCTGGCTACATGTTAGGAAGAGTTAACATTCATGTGGAAGGTTGCAAAGCAGAACAGGGTTATGCCACAATATGAAGTAGCACTGATGAACATGGGCGAAGATAGTAATGTGTTTCATGTTAACGTTCACAGGACTGTCTTATGCTACTCTTATTACAAATGAGAGCAATAAGACCTCGAGAGCATGTTGCTATTCTTGGAAACAAAGATTTCTTCTCAGGAGGCTGTTTCCTGTCTTTGCAGCCAGGAAAACATTTGACAAGGCTTTTTACGAATTGAGCTGGGAAAATTGAGGAAAAAATAATGTTCTCTAATTTCTGTCTCTAGTATGCTTTGATCACTGGCCATTATTTTAGGAATCACTTGTAATAAAAATGGAGATAGAATTTGAATTAGAGGAGGAAGTCCTACATTGCTAGGACTGTATTTATATTGACTGTCCAAATGAGCTGAGAGTGCCAGTTAGGGAAGGCAAAGGTAACTGGTTTTTCAGAGTGTTGAATCACCTAGTTTGGATGAAGCAGCCTTCTTATATATCTCTATTTTTGAAAATTCTTAAATAGGATATTGTCACGTAATCCATATACTATGCATACAAATTAACTAAATTATTTTTCTGACTATTTCTAAGGTAAACAGACTGTAGATGTGCAAATCTTAAGTTTAACGATGCAGTCAATTGCTGTTTACTTCCTTAAGAAAAACTAGGCTGTCTTGTTATAGCCTTTCTTAAAACGTTTCACATGGTCAGTTTTTGATACAGCGTAAGCAGCCCTATTGGTGGTAGTCTACATGTTTCATGTAATTTTTTCATTTAGAATTCCTCAGCAAAATTTTTGGACTGCACTGTCCTTTATAAGATGCTTTTCACTACATCTTGCTTTTCTACTACTCCTCTTAAAAGGTCAGAAAGAATGCAAGAGGCATCTTCTCCCAAGCTTTTGTTGTCTGCTCTGAGCGCTGTGTGGCTATGTAAACCCTCTTGCATACCAAGGAAGTTTTGCAAAAATATCCCACTGCTACTTATTGTAATAGTGTTGGCAGTAATAGGCGCTGTATTGTAGGTAGCTTGCTGCTCCCAGTGTTTTGATCAACATGGGTGAAATCTGAGCCGTACAAAAGTCAATGAGAGTTTTGTCTTTGATTGCGCAGCAGCCAGGATTTCTCTCCAGCTGTTACAAACACAGTCAGCATGGTAATGAGAGCACACCGATTGGTGTGACTTGATTTTAAAAGGAAAAAAATCAGTGTGTCTTTATGTGGATTTCCTGCTCTTCCTAAAACTCTTCTTCCTTTACTGTAGCTGAGCATTCCTTGAGCTGGGAGTTTTTAGAATATAATGAATGCTTTTTAAAAAGTTGGTTGAATCCAGTCTTCATATAAGCAACTTTATACTGTGCTGAAAATCTCTCAAGACTTAACAATCCTCATGAGATCCCAATAATTTAGCTTTTAGGTGTCTTAACTGTGTGAGTGTAGTCATGGATAGAGACGTCCAGTCAAAGCGTGGCTGATCGCAGATTGTTCAGAGCACCCTGCAGTATCCTAACTGCATCGTGCTTTGACGCACAGGAAAAAAGGACGGCGATGGCCATGTAGCCAGTATGGTTTGGGTTTAGGTAATGCTGCTATGTTTAAAGCTATTTAGTAGGTCTAATGCTTGGAGAAAATATTTTTCAGAGAGATCTTAATGTTGGCATGGTGATGGCTAGCCTAAGACTCCAAAGTATAGATTTAGAGGTGATTTAGTGAGATTGAGTAATGAATACTGATAAAACCAAAACTATCCCTTTACCATGTTTTTATTGTGTGCTTTGGATACTGCAGATATGGCCCAAAAGTCTGGAGGAAATCATGGCATATGAACAACCAACACTGCTGCTGCAAATGTCTTACTGGCATGCTTGAAGTGTGATTTATTAATCCGATAACTTGCTTGTAATCTGAGTTTTTAAATAGAAAGCCTGATGAGGGTGCTTTAGTTTGGGCATTCTGCTTGGTGGAAAAATAATACTCTGTATTCTAGCAACTACTCTAAATTCATCTCTGGACTGCTGAAATGTGTGTGACTAGTTAAGAATGGTAGTTTTCCATATGGTCTGCTAAATAATTTGTCATGTTCCCATTTTCTTGAATCATCAAGTGTAGAACAACTAATTATTTCATTTGATTAAAAAAAGTTTCTTTAAATTAGAACTTGTATCTTGAAACCTTATCAAGGAAGAGTTGATCTTGAAGTTATTTTTGCAAAAATTTTTTTTTTGAGGGGGCAGCTCAGTCATTTGCTGTTTAAGAAGATTTTGAAGTAAAGGAAATGAGTTTGCGGAAGTTGAAGATAGTACAGGGTTTGAGGGAACTGGAGGCTTCCTGTATGACTTTGAGCAGATCACTTAACCATACTGTCTAGATTTTCTTACCCATAAAATGCAGGCAGTGGAGAAATGTAGGTAGTTGGGAGGTAACTGCTTAGTTTCTTTCTATAAAAATGAATTTTTGGAAGCCAGAAATCATCCTTTGAAGGAAAAAAATTTACAAAAGCAGAAGTGCTCTCAATACATATCTGTTATCACATGTAGCTTGATCTCTTATAACAAGGATATATATGGGATAACACAACAAGAATTGGGAGTTATAAATATTTAGAAAATGGTTGAACTAAACAAAAGCAATATTGCACTGAAATCCCCAAAATGTGATGCACCTGTGTTTATCAGACTGTGCGACATTAGTTTCTCGGTTTCACTATTTAATAATGCTCAGTAATGCCTATTTTACATCTCAGTGCTCCATTTCTGTAAAAGACCTTCAAAAAAAAAAAAAAAAAAAGGCGGGGGGGCAAAATGTAGCAAAATCTGAACACCATGCAGCCATCCTGCTCAGGCTTACTGCTTCTCTTGTATGTACTTCCAGCAGCTTGTAGAGTTTATTTTATAGAGAAGGCAAATTTGGAAATAATAGGAATGGCTTGTGCAAAATTAAAATTATGTTATTGATTAACTACAAAGTGGTTTAAAAGTATGAGCTGAAGGTAGTCCTGTTAGCTGATACGCTTTTGATTCCAAGTTCATCCTTCAGCCCCTATATCCAATTGTGTTCTGTTAAATTAACTTGGCATCTTGTCCCAAGGTTTACGGGTCATTGACGGTATTAGGTTTCACGCAGGCCAGCTGCTCCCACATCAAGTCCCCTCCTACACTCTAGCAAAGTCAGAGATGGAGAAGAGGGAAGCACACAAAACGAAGGCTGGTGGAGGCAGGAGATGCAGTTTAAAGGCAGCCAAGTAATTTTACTTGCAGCTTGGCTGTTGGAGATTTTCATGAATTCCATGCTCATCAGCAAAATGTTGAAAAATGGAAGTGTTAAGTTACAGTTGTTTCTTGGGACTGTTTTTGTTGCTTCTTGGAACTGTTTTCTAAACTCTAATTACAAAAGCAAGCTTGAAATGAGGAGTGTTTCGAAGCCCTGTGGCAAGGAAGATGCAGTATCTGTCACGCACAGAGTTGAAAGCAAATGGGGATCTGCAAAAGGAACCGAAATCAACTTGGAGCCTTTGCTGACTGCCCCAGCAGTTTTATGGTTATGTTTAGGGTTGTTTTGTGTTTTGTTTTTTGGGTTTTTTTTTTTGATGTCATAATATGGTGACTGAATTTTTGGAGCAGCCTGGCTTGGTGGGCAGAGGTCTGAACTGCACACATAGCATCAGGGTTCGTGGCAAAGGGTGTCTCCCCCAGGTGCAGCCAGGGCCGGGCAGTCAGCCGGGCTCCCTTCCGTGGCCCAGGTGGTGCATGCTTTCCCTCCTCGGTAGGCAGGAGTAGAGCCAGAGCCCAACATGGCACATGCCCAGGATTAAAAGCATTACTGACACTGTACCTCTTTGCTTCAAGAATTTTTGTGTAAACTATCCAAAATGTTAAAGCTGTAGAGTTCCCCTATGCTCAGCTGTAGGTGAACATCCCTCCTGAACAGCGAGTGTTTGGGACTACAGGTAATCCAGAGCACTCAGGATAGTGTGGTGTTCTTCGGTTCCCACAGACAAGTTGAAGGCTAGTGTGATGTTTTGTGTGTGTGGGGGGTTTTTTTTTTGTAGCCATACAAGTCTGCTGTACAGGGCATGACACAGAGTTGCAGTTTTGGGGCTTTTTACTGGCCAGAAAGGCAGCTACAAAATGTCATTAGCACATTTGCTCCAAAAACCTGCCTCTCCGACAGAGGAAAATGCCGGTTGCTTTAGTGGAAGATGCAGGAAACCAAGTAATGGCCAATTATAAAGTGCTTGCAGGCACATTTTTTCTAGCTTTGGCAGTTTGTGGCAGGCTGCTGTTCTGAAGTTGGAGCTTTTCTACCATAACAGACTGTTGATACCATGTTGCTTAAGAGATATCTAATGTCTGGTTATGTGCTGGCCTGAGAATGCGTGAATTCTAGTGAGCTGCGCTGGGATTATCTAGTAATATCAGACCTATATTTTTCAAGTTTACTGCGTGAAATCATAACTGTATTTGAGTAAAACATCCTAACTGCCAGTAAATAAGGCATCTCTCTTCCTATTTGTCGTTTGCTGTATTATTTATTATGCAAGGTGGTTTGTAAGGGGAGCAAGCGTGTTCTAACAGTCAGTTGAGGGTTTTGTTAACATTCCGATTTACAGCTGTGTCATTGACTTACGCAATGATCTTGAACGAATTGCTTATCCCGAGGAAAATTGAGGCATACAGAAGATAGAGTAATATCTAAAGCGTATTAGATTCTCTGATGAAGAGCATTGTGTAAGAGTTAAGAACGGTTATTTAAACCAACTGCAATTAAAGGTCTTGCTCCAAAAGGCGTTTCAGGAGAATTTCCTTGTCGTTTAGTGTGTAGCTGACATCTCATATTTAAAACTGCTGTAACACCTTCGTGTGTGCATGAATACACATCCCCCCGTGTGTGGGAGAGGAGGGCTTCTGGAGGGACCCAAAGAATTGAAAACCTCTCGAGAAATGAACAGCTGGCCTTGTGCACCCAGCCAGCAACTAGGAAGAAGAGGGTTCTATGTTGAGTCTGAATGAAAATCAAGGCAAACATCAGTTGTTAGAATGTGTCAATCAAAGGCATCTTGGTAAATTCCACGTAGGGAGAAATTTTAATTTAGAGCTAGTGTTCAGTCAGTAACCAAAGAAACACCCTTCAGATAAAAGTGCTTCAGATTTCATGGTATGGGAAACCAATAATTATGAGATACAGTGAACAATACAAGGTAGAATTGCTAAAGGGATTAATTAGCCTTAGTCTAACCACTATAATAGATGCAAATATACATTTGCAGCCTGCTGAGACATTAGATAGTCATCATCCACCTGCTCAATTTACCAGCGTTGCAGAACACAGCTGTCAAAATAATTTTTTTTTTTCTGAAACTCCTTGAGCATAATTGGCTATTTGTTCTTTTGTGGTTCAAAATGTTTTCTTTTTCTCTTTTCTTTTTCTAAACAGCACTTCCATGATGGCAGAAAGGCGCAACAACATATTGAAACTTGCTGGAAACAACTTGAAGCGGTAAGTGAGAACTTCCTCAGATGTAGCATATAAGTAATTTTTATACTGTTTTCATAGAGATGGTTCCAGACATTGTATTAGGAAAAAGAAGGGTGCGTGGATAAAAGCTGTAGAAACGGGACTTCTAAAACTCCAGTCTTAAGTTCACTGGTGGACATGAAAAAGACTGTTTTAATAGTACATTTGTCTTTCTGTGGGATCTGTGTCTGCTATAAGCAGCGTTTAATTTGATACGACTTGAAAAGTGTGCTAAGCTAAGCGTTGCTGGAAATGCAGAGTCCCTAAGGGTCTTGTTCAGGTATTCCACTGTAAGCTGAATAGCTTCATACTGCATGAGTAAATTGAATAGGACCATCTCTGGAGTAAGGTGGCATTTCTTAAAAGTAAGTATGTTGGAATTGTCGTTCATGTGAGGCATGAAAAGTGAGACTGTAAGTAGAGGAGAGGGTAAAGAAAGGGGACATCAGTAACCAAAGTCCTACTTTCAAATGTGTGAATCTGAGTAACTCCCTTGTTGTGCGCTATAAAAATGAGAGAGTTAAATGTTGGAAGGGAGTGATTTTTCTACAAGAGCAGAAGGGATGCTAACAGGGAAAAATACTGAAATGCTAGTGATGTTGGTAGAATCAAGCAGCCTGAAGAACGAAACAAACGTGTGTTTCTGGTAACTGTTTTTTGAAACTTTTTAATGTGGAAATGTACTCCAACGTAAACCTAAATAGGTAAACTCATGTCATAAAATCTGACAGTTGGTACAGCAGATCAGTTTAGGGGCAGATTGATTTTTAGGTGATTTTTGATACCATGTTCCTTTGCCATAATGAAGGCTTCTGTTTTTCCTTTTCAGAGCAAAAGGCGATTTGAACGTGATTGCAAGGAAGCTGATCGAGCACAGCAATATTTTGAGAAAATGGATGCTGACATCAATGTTACAAAAGCAGATGTTGAAAAGGTAAGCCAGAGGGTGGAGAGACTGTAAACATGAATGCGATAGGTTTAGCTCCTCAATCCTGCTGGTAGGATAAACCCTCTGAGGCTTAATGCCTCAGTCAGTCTGTAGGTTAATTAAAAATAGGGAGATCTCCGCTGAGACCTATATTTGCATAAAAATTCTGAACAGATACAGTCAGATTTCTTCAGTAGGGTGATACCTGAGTTTAACACAGCTGATATGGCTCTAAATGAGCTTATGCAAAATCAGTTTTAACTAACACTCCAGATTCCGTGACAGTCAAGCTTGTGAGGGCTCCCTGAGGGGTGCTTGCAGTTACCATGCGTTGTTGGTCGCTCTGTGATCCAGGTAGAACTGAACTTCCTGCCTTTTGAGCAACACTTGAAAGGTGTCCTGGTGTCATTGGTTGCAATAACGTGTTACCAGAATTGTTGTTCGTGGTCCTAGGTTTGCAGCAGGACAGCTTTTCATGTTATGCAGAATCCTGAAATCCACCCTTGTCATAGATGGCACACAAGTTTTACTTTTATTTTTGAGTTGCTATGTGGTTGCAGAGTAATTTGTGGCTTTTATACATGGATCCTCATTCAGTGAAGCGTTTGAACTGATGCTTAATTTTAAACATATGTTTCTGTTTCAGCGTATCTGTCTTGGAAATATTTTCTTTCTTTAGTTTGATTCAAAATTGGATCTGCAGAAGGGTGCTTTAAACTTTAAATATCCAAGTCCAGTGATATACCTGTAACTTAAGGAAACAACGGAGAGGGAGAAAGTGTGTTTAAATTGCTTCTCTTTTTGGTGTTACGCATCTGCTTGGGAAATGCAGTAATGTAGATCAGGAACACCATATTACAGTGCATAAGGGCAGTTCTGTCTTCCCTGAGTTTGATTCATATAGGTAGAAAATAGCCAGAACACTTGAAAAGGGTTGTTTGGGGGTTTTTTAAAAGAAAAAGGACAACAAAAGCAAGGGGTGGGGATGGGGAAGAAACTGAAGTTTAAATATACCAAACATTTTGTTGCAGGGACGGGAAGGGAAACTGAATTATAGGTAAGGAATCTTTTCTAGTCCAAGACAGACCTTGTAAAATGTAGGTTTTGCTCCTCAAGAAATCTGCTTCATTCTATTCTCAGTTAATTCAATCCTGCAAAGCTATCAAATACAACTTTTTCTTTACATCTGTGGGGTCTTAACATGTTTTTAGTATGTTGAGCATCATGGAGGTTGTGTAGCAGATAGAATCAAGAATGCTATTAGAAATGAGGATAATGAATGAGACAGAGGCTCAGAAAATTTCCCCAAAGTGCTGTTGCATACCAAAGGAAAAAATACCTCTGTGGTCTTGTTTGCTTGGCTATTAGTTGTAAATTCACCGTGCAGATTTGATCCTTTGTTGCCTTCTGGATTTGCCAGGGCATTTTACAGTTGAATGTGTGTACAGGATTGTCAAAGATGTGACACCACATGTGGGTTTTTCTCATGGAGGCAGATCATCTCTGTTTTATCTGTATAAAGTGATTTTAGAATACATTTTTTTCATAGATAAAATTAGGACTTGCCCTAGATTTTTTTCAAAGCTGAGGCTGTGTCAAAGGGATACAGAGACACGACTTACTATTTGAGCTAGAGGGTTGAAACTCCTTACTTCTACATCCATTTCTAAGGCTGGCCTGTTCTGGTCAGAGTGAAAGGCTGCGTATCGGTGGTATATCAATCTGATAGCATTAGGTAAATCCTGGGAAGCAATCCCTACTCTAGTGTTCCTTTCCTTAAAGTGAAGCAGAGGGGCTTCCCTTCTGAATTTCTCTAGCTTTTTATTGTTTGTATTTGTAAATTATTTATTGCAAAACAAGGCTCAGTGGTGTCTTGAAAGAAAAAAAAAAACAACCTGTTGCAGTTATGTGTGCTGGCTAATCTCAGGAGAAGGCATTAATCGACTTTCCAGTCAGGCAGCGGGGTAGATGGAGAAGGAAAAGGTTATCAAAATGAGTGGAATGTGAAATAATATTACCGAACAGAGAGAACAGTGTTTTCGAAGTGCATGTGTTAAACTGGGTTCATCCATGTCAGGCCGTGAATAATGCCCTTTCTTTGCTTCCCTCTGCCCGTGTGACTGGACCGCTCTTACGTAACTCCCAAGTGCAAAATAGGATATTGTTTAACCAAGCGCTGCTGTTGGGGGCAGCTCTGGCCGACTTGCTCCAGGGAGATGCAGAAACTGCTCAGCTTCGAATGAAGCAATATGATGACTTTTCCCTCCTCCTTCTGTTGCAGTGGTTCTGATTTCCCTTGCCCCTTATGGCTTGGCTGCTGCACTCTTGTTCCCAAAAGCTCCCAAAAATCTGTCTGGCCAGGAAAGCAGACAATCTGGCTGTGTTCAGAGCCAATGCTATTCACTTTGGCGGAACAAGGTGCTCTTCAAGCAATGGGATCAGTTGCCCTCATTTTTTCGGCTTTAGATTGACACTTTGGCTACTTTAGCTTGTACCTGCAAATATGAGCAGACACTACAGCTATTTTTTGCATCATGCATTATAGAGTATTGGAATTAAACTTCTGCAGTGATCACAATGACACATGCAATCAAAAGAATATATAGCTGCAGTTCCCCAATGCACCTAATGCTAAGCTGTATGAGGCTATGAAATGCTCACATCTCTCAGTCTTTGAGGCGTCGTAGCCTTTTACAAGTGCAGCAGGAAATTCTGTGACAGAGCTGCCAGCTCCCAGCACTTAACGTGGCCTTGCATAAGGGCTAACTCTTGGTATTACAATTTGCTAGGATTAGGTAACCAGAATAGTGGCAGAGAAGCAAATTAAGAGTTACTTTCCTCCTTATTTCTCCAGGACTGTTTTGCAAAGGGCCTTCAGGTGTGTGCTTAGAGGCAGGACGGGATGTGCAGTGTGTGGGTATCTTGCACCTAGGTCCAGACTCCTCCTGTGGGACCAGCTCAGGTCTGATATGCAGAGTGCACATGCCTTCTGTGCAGCTTCTGTGGCCAGTATGGGCTCCATCTTTGCAGGCAGCCAGCCTGGTAGTTGATGTCGGAGAGAGCAGGATGTTTAGCTTGGTTTCCTCCCTTCTCCTTCTTTGGTGGTAGGGACATGGAGCAAAAGACTGTGTTCAGCCTCTGCAATGGTCACGGTCTCTATGCAGGAATCAAAGCAGAGAGGATTCGGGCCCCGGAGCTCCCGTCCTGTGTTTGCAATGAGCCTCTAAATGACCAGCAGCCGACATTTGCAGGGAGGTATTTAAGCGTCAACACAAAGTGCAGTTTGGCACAAAGGTTTTGTCAGTTCAGTTCAGCGAAGTCAGGGTAGGAAGCTGACTGTGCTGCAGAAAGCTGTACTGTGAAAATACCTTATAAACTGAGTAGATGGTGCAACGTGCTGCTGCTAATACAGTGATACCTACAAGGCTTCCGGGTAAGCTTTAGCTTCATTTGGATCGCAGTGGGATGTGTGCTTTAAAGCAGTTCTCTTTCAAAAACCACAGTGGAGCTGCTTCAATTTTTTGACCATTTGGGGAAATGGTCTCGGGCACCAGCGCAGAGGCGGTGTACATATAAGGAAGCGCTCTATTGTTTGCGCCTTCTCTTTAGAGCTGCAGTGAGTAAAAAAACTGACATCTTTATGGGATAATGTGGTACCCAGTGGTGCCTTTGCAGACTTCTTGCAATTAAGGGGAAAAAAAAAAAGCTGGCTTTTCTAAAGGTTTATTTTCAAAGTAGACTTTTCAGAATTTCTTTTTAAAGAGGAAGTGGCTGAGGCCAAGCATAGGAAGGGGTGAATGCTTTGCCTCATGATTTGCACAGCAGTTGAGGGGGAGGACAGCGGTTTAAGGTACTCGGTGTCAGGCAGAATCTGTCCCTTTGAAGAGTAGCACGATCATATGTTGGTGTCCTAGGTAATAATTTTTCCAGAACACAGCTTCAGGTTTGAGCAGTAAAAAATGAGCTGTGCATGAGTTCCCAGAACTGTTGTCGTGAAGTTGGGGCTCGTCACCTTGCAATAATTTTGGGTTTTGTTCCTGTTATGTTAGGAAGGTTCCACCTTGAGTGGTTTTGAGATGAATGTAAATGTGTTGTGGATTTAGAAAGTAGTTTAGTAGAAGTGATTTAGAAAGACATAAAGTGCAAATTTGATCTTAACTTTTCATAAGTCAAAAAGCTTCTCACGCTGCTAAAAACATGGGGAGGGTATTTTATTTTGCTGGGGTTTTCTGACTGACTCATCTTTAGTAAGTCTTCAACCCACACTCAGAAAGGACTAGCTTCTATTAAGATTTTATTTGTATACTGTGACATTCAAATATCTTTTATGGGGCAGTGGGATTTTCCTAATGAATTTGCTTTCTTATGGGCTTACAGCTGCTTGAGCTTGTTGTGAGTCAGCTGTCAGTTTGAAATCAAAATTACTCCAAAATTACTTATATCCAGAATTATTATTATTACAGAATTATCATTCAATTCCTTTCTCTCTTCTCTGCCCAATCCTATGTCATATCTAGAAAGAAAAGGAATGAGAAACTTGATGGTTCTATTCCTGTGCTGACTCCGAGATACTTAGGAGTTTTAGATGTACTCGCCTTTGTTTTTGTTTTGGTTTGGTTTTGAAGTGCACAAATTGAGAGAGATAGAAATAATCTCAGGTTTATTGAAATCTCTAGGAGCTTTGCCCAGTGCTCTCTGACTTTCAGATCAGGTCGTGTCTACTGTATTCAAGATTTTTGCAGTCCCAGAATAGCTTAAGATTTGCATAAAGGCATAAAACCTCATAATACAGTATCACCATGACATTAATTTTCTA
This sequence comes from Steatornis caripensis, assembly GCA_013398225.1. Classification (NCBI taxonomy): domain Eukaryota; kingdom Metazoa; phylum Chordata; class Aves; order Caprimulgiformes; family Steatornithidae; genus Steatornis; species Steatornis caripensis. Next base: position 140,627 of record VZSC01017926.1, on the reverse strand, counting down.
GTCTGTAAATATAACTACAGAGAGATACTGACATTTCATGCTTGAAGTTTCATTTTCTCTTCTCTTTTCTTATGCCGTGTTCACTGGGTGCTTACCCTCAGTTTCAATGCAAAGTAAAGAGGCTATGTCTCCTTCCTTACCCATAAAAGACATGTCCTCTTATTGCCTTGGGTAGTCATGAGCTGAAGCACTGGCAAAGTCTTGCTGAGCATGGATGTAGAAATACTGCTACTTAGAAAGATTCTTGGAATAAAATGATCTTCCTGCCTGTGCAAACGCAGTTATGCTGTGAAGTGGTAAACTGATTTTCGAGCCTGTGGGCTGCTGCGCTGCGGGACGCAAATCTCTTCATTAAGAATTTACATGTCCTTACAATGAAGGGTGCACTAAGCTTTTTTTACTTGGGCTCTGGAGAACTCTCTGATCTGTGTTTCAGGACTATCCTGCGTACACAGTTTACAGCATGCTTTGTTGGAACAGTGGTCAAGTCACAACAGAGCAGCGTGCATCACTGAAACCCCACAGACGAACCGTAGAGGAGCATCTCCAGCTCCGCACTGTCTTGTTGCATCATGTGTCCCTGAGATTTTAATCACTTGAGACACTTAGCAGTAAACTCTGCAGCATAACCTGAGGTTGTGGGTGCCTGCCTTCGGCAGACCATAACTAGTTAAAGGGCCTATTTTTTCAGGAGGTGCTGAGTTATCTCCCCTGTGGCAGCGGGGCTTGTTGTATCCCCTCCTCCTCCTGCCCACCTTGAGGCACTTGCTGGTATAATGAACTTCTCGGCATTTTCAAAAATGTAGTGCTGTGCAAAGGTAATGTTAGAAGGTGGACAAGCTGTACAGAGTTTCTGTCATTAATACAGTGAATACTTATTGCAGTGAATAGTTCCAGAGGCTTTGCTTTTCCTGTACTCTGCTGTGAATTTATAAAAGTACTGCAGCAGTGTCACAAGGTGCATATGGCTCAGTCCTGAACATAGTGCAAGTGGACTTGGCCCGTGCTTTTCTTATCTGAGAGGTAGATACTACATAAGACTCTCCCATGTTCTCTGCGTGGTGATAAGTTTTACGTGCTTTGATTAGGCAACTGCTTTTCTTCTGTTTCAGAGGTGGAGCAGGCTAAACCATTCTGTGTCTTTGCTTGTGACGTGGGTCAGATTTCCCATCAAGTGCAGTCTTTTCTTGGTAACGTGATTTAAGGCCATCAGAGTCACACTAATGTTATTTCTCTGGGTTGTGCGGACCCCAATCTCCTTCCTGAACTGCTTCCTTCCTAATGGATGATGTAGTGTGTGGACGTAGGGAGTCCCTCAGGACAGTCGTTTGCATTTCTGGAAGAGTGAGCCATGTTTACAACCTGCCGTCTGTGACGCTGTGTATAGCAGCTGTTTCCCTTTTGGAATCATGACTAACTTAGGAGTTTTGATTTCTAGTCAATAAAGAGTTGATGACTGTAGCAGGAGTGGCTGGAAAACTTAATAAATATCCATAGGTATCCCATGTATACACTGTGTTTGGTGCTAAGAGGTAAATGAACAGAAGCATGAGTCAGTTTTAGTGTAAGGTAAGGAAATCCATCTGGATTTACATTTCCTGTTATTCCCTGTATTCCTTACAATACTCCTCTGCAATAAGGCTCTATGTAGCTATTTGGGTTTCCTAACAATGTAACTCTATAGGGAGGTAGATTGTTAAAGGAGCAAACAAGTTAGGGAGGGAAAGGGGGTGTGAGGAGGAGGCTTAAGAGCAATTTCTGAATTAAGGATCAACTGCAGTTTGAATCCGAAGTGTAATACAACCAGCGTTCTTAACTAATGCACAATTAGTTTATGCTGTACAGCTGGAAAGCTTGTTTATAGTAATTCTTATTCTGTCAAAATACTAGAACAGATATTTTCACCTGTTTAAAAACTAAGATAAAATAAAGCAGAGACCTCAGAATTCAGCTTGTTGTTTGTAAGTTGTTCAGTTTAAGTGAATGTATTATACCCGTAAAGTTGGGTTTTAAGGCTAGCAAATTCATATTGGGAATTTTTTTCAACCTGACTATCCATTCTGCATTGTCTGTGTCTGTAAATTCTTTCTTGGAGAGAGGTTACTAGAACTGTGCCCAGTATTCGAAGTATGAGCTAAGCAATCTATTATACAGTCCTGAAATAACTTCCATTATTTATATTCAATACTTACATTTATACACCGCAGAACTTAATTGCTAATGTTAGTACAACTAAACAGAGCTCCAGAAATCATTTAAACATTGTTGGTCACTGCTCCAAATCTATGTTTTTCTTGTTACCTCCTCCCTCAAGTCCACATGGCCTTCCACGCACCGTGAACACCTCGTTCTTTTGTAATAAACTTTTGTTAGGTATCCTCGTGAAACTGCATTTCTCTGAGCTGTATGGCAAGCTACTGGGAGTTAGCAGGGATTTGCAGTTTGGTCGCCCAGAGAGTTCGGATATTTAGTATTTGTGAAATGAGAATGGCAGTGCAAGGAAGCAAACCTGGATTCAAGGCACAGTTATTTCACTAGGGCCTTGAAGCAGTGTGCTGAGAGGTGCCTCTGGTGCATGTCACGGTGGTGCTTGCTGCTGTTCTTAATTCTTATGTAATGGTCCTTCTCTTACACAACATTTAGATGGCTCTGAAGACTTCTCAGACTGAATTGAGGTGTCTTACTGGACATGGTGGAGAAGAAAAAGCAATGCACTTGTTTTGTAACTGGGAAATACAGCACTCTCTTGTACAAGGGAGTCTGTGGCAGAACTAAAATCTAAATCCAGGCAACCAGAGTGTTGGGCTCATTCACTTCAGTAAAATTTCAAGTAACCTCTAGCTGTCAGACTCCATTAATCAGTAAGCAACCATGCTTTTAGTCATGCTGCGGGACTGGTAATGTGTATAGGACTGACACAGTTCGAGTCCATGTTGCAATATGATTTGTATTTTTCTTGTTGTTCTCCCGGCTCCATTCATTTGATCCGTCCTTCTTGTTAGAGCTTCAGTGGTGTTTTGTTGCTATAGCGTATCTCTTGTTAGTGAGCACTTCTGTAGTTTGGCAGAATTATGTGGAATGCAACTACCCTAGATGACAATTCCTGAGATCTGGTGATGAAGATTTTTCCGTCCCCTGTCAGCAGTTTGCTCATCATATTCAGCCAAAGGATTACAGGGATTCACAGATTCTCAGGTCTTTTTCCATGGCTTCTAATGTTAAAAGTAAGGCTTTTTCTCTTGGATGTGTTTTTTTCCCTGTCACTTTGCACTCTCCATTCTACCTTCTTGCTTTCAGGAAAGCAAATTTGAAAACCTTTTTCTGCTTGCCAGTTCAGAGACCAAACTGGTTATTGTAAAACAGTAAACAATGGAGCTTGATTTGGAGGCTATGTAAATCAAAGCCTGAGATCCTGGCCCTGTTTTGAAGTCCGTGGCAGAATTCCCACTGTTATTAATGATTCTGCAAATGCTGCCAGTGTTGCTGCTACCAAGAGGCTCCCTGCTGCATTTCTTGATGGTGCCCGCTCGTAACAGAGGGTAGCTGTGTGAGGTTGTCTGTGGAGGGAGGACCAGAGCCCGCAGCCGAAAAATCTGTGAGCAATTGAAAGCATTCTTGAAATTGGTGAAGTGTTTCTGAGTCTGCCTTTATCGTTAAGTTATTTTGACGGGATTGGGTAGTTGAGTGGGGCCAGGGGTGACTTTTTGTGTTTGCATTTTAGTCTGATCTTGGATTTACCAAAGACAGATCTATTTTGGCAGGCAGTGGCCTGGCAGTGATGCATCTCACATGCTGTCTGGGTTTAAAATAAAGAGGGGGAGGACTGGGAGAAAAGAAAGAAGAAAGAAAACTACACCAAAGTTTTGACTGGAAACTCTGCCATTCTGGACAAGAGTGACTGCTGTGAAGTTGAACTGTTCCACTTAGTGTGGATCAGCTGAATAGCGGCCAAAGCTTTTTTCTGCCCTTTTCAGTTATTCATATCACTCCCACCATAACAGCCTTGAGGAGCTGCATTTTTTGTCTGTGTAAACCCAGAAGACAGTGTGTCTATTGACCTTCTTGCTGTTTCTGGAACGTATCTTAGAAAATTGTTCTCAGCAAAATATCCTTCATTCTTTTCTGTAGTGGAGACCAAAATGGCAGAAAGTGTACTTTTAAAAAATTTCTCGTACACTTAATCACCACTGGTCTTTCATACCGAACTGGGTTTTGAGGGGAGAACGTGTCTAGAAGTAACACTGTACAAGGGTTTATTTTTTAAATTTTCTAAGAGGCAGCATGCAATGCATAGCAGTTTACTAACATTTTCTCACACCCTCAGGACTGACAGTGCCCATCATGAAGATGTCCATATCCCCTTTCTCTCTTAACTCTTCCTTTTCTGACCACAGGTCACCGGCTTAAAGTGCCGGGATTGACTTCAGATCAGTATATAAAGCTTTACTGCATGTTTGCAAGGACTATAGAGAACTTTCCATGTCTGTAATTCTTTTGTCTCATTCTGATATGCAGCGATTACTTAAGTTGCGTCATATTGCTGAACTGCAGGATTTTTCAAGCAGGTGATGAGTAGGTTCAGACTAAATATATCTCCCTAACTCAGGTTACTTCAGAGTAAAAGGATTGCAGGGTTAACTTTCTTCTAATTTCTTGTTTTAAAGGGGAAATAAATACTTGTGTAGGTACTTTAGTCATAAAAGATTTTAAAGCATCAATGTCCCACCCTGGTATCCATCACTTAGCTTGAACCTGCCATCTCTGGATTCCTGGTGGAGTAGTTTAAACATCTGGAACTAACTTTTGATGCTGTTTGAAAGTCTGGTTTTCACAACTCGGTGGTTAGGTAGAAAATCTGCAGGAAATGTGGTTAAAATAATCTTGAGAGAATAAGGTTTAGTTTTTTTCCTGCTACCTTGTAGAGGAGATAGAAGTCATAGTCCGTGTTGCCAGTTCGTATGGCTATTGAGTTTAGTGGTGTTTTTCGCATAAGGTCAGGGCCTGATCTATTTTTTTTTTTTAAAGCATTGAAGACAGCCCCAGTTCTACTGATTTTTAAAAATGAACTCTCTGAAAGTTTCTACTGCCCTGCATTCTGCCCATCAACTAGCAAGACTCTAAGGGGAGGGAAAAAGATTGGTGTTGATTATGTTTAATGGCAATTCTGTGTAGGTTCTGTGAGAGAAGAGGTCATACGTCGTAAGCCTTACCTGCTGCTAGTGTGCTTTTAAGCAGTTCAGTGTATCAGAGCTACATTTCCTTTACCGAGAGGTTTTTTCAGAGTTGGTTATAGAGAACGCTTCTCTGGTGTGATTGTGTTTGAGTCTGATTGCCATGGCAGCGGAAACCTGAAGTTTACCTGTATGCTTGTTGCAAGGTTAATGGTGCAGCAGATCCTGGGCTGTCGTTCATTCTTGGGAGTGCTTTTCTGGATGAGATGGGCATTGACATACGGGACCTTTTGGTTTTGTTGCTGCCATATGAATTCAGAGAAGAACTGCTGTAACAAAAACAGGCTTTGGAGAGGGGGCAGTATGTATATACACTGTGCATGTTTATTTGGGAACAAAAAGATGTTACAAAAGGTACATTCTGGGGAGGAGTGTGCAAAATCTGAGTATCTTGTAAATGTGTGCAGAAGCACGCATTTGAAAGCAAATTACTTTTCTTCTCCCCACAAATGCCTCAAGCTTATATACCCTTTTCTGCTTTTTCTTGATGCCGAAAGGTGACCTCATTCTTTCTTCCTTCAAGAGGGGGAGGAGTTTTTTGTTGCATTACAAATACCTAGCCTCGACATCTCTTACAATTGAGTAATCTGATGGTCTGCAGAAAATCTGGATTGTGGTTTCACATGTGGTGCTGGAAACGTGAGCTCTTGCTCGGTCATCCCTGCCCAGTTAAAGGAGAAAGCTGCATCACAGTATCATCCTCTTATACCTGAAGACACGGTCTGGTTTTCCAGAAACCGAGTTATTCCAAAGCCTTTTCTCCTGAAAATACTCTTCAGATCAAATATTTGAACATTAACTCTAAGAAGCCCACCCCAAAATACCTTCTCTGAAGCTGTTTGCATGCACAGTTGAGCAGTAAAGAAGGCAAAAATTTATTTTCTGTAAAGCTCAGCTATAAATTACTCCTGAAATAGCTCCGGTCACTGTGCAGCTCCAGGCCACTGTGTCCATTACTCTGAATGGGAACCTTAATGTTATCAGCTCATTTTTATAATTCTGTGCTTCAGCAGAGAACAGGAACCTAGCTATAAAATATAATTCTGTTAATACTAGAAGTGATGATGTTAGAGTAAGTGACAAACTCAAATGAAGTAATAAAAAAATTCTAGACGTTTTTTGTACTTTTATTTTAAGATCCAAATACCTCATTGGAAAAATATTTAAACTGTTTGAAGCTTGCCAAATGTATTAGATGGCCAGGAGAAACAAAACATCACTGGGGCTCTCATACAAAAATTCTTGTTTTTGGAACGTACCCAGTTTTACTTACTCATCTGCTGCCTCCTCTTATTTGGGGCCAGTGAAGATAGTTTGGGAAACTGAGCATCTACTCCTGTGTACATTTAGCTCAGAGTTACTTTGCTCATATCTGACCAATAAGCTCGCTCATGAAAATGAACTCTGATGGCTTAATGTTTGCTGGATCTGCCTGGAGATGGGTAATAATGGATTTCTTGTTTTTCTGCTTCAACAATAGAGTCAAGGGACAAATTCCTGAGTTGCACTATTTAAAAAAAATAAAAAAGAAGAGACAGCTGTATGAGTGGGACTGGGGCTGTTGTAGAAGTCAGCTCAAACAATGGGTTGCTCTTAGGTACATGAGGAGAATGGGCCTCACAAATGGATATTGATCTGTAGCAGCTGGGACTTGAGGAAGGGCTTGACAAGCGTACATTACTCTTACAGCTGTCCGCCTTTCCATGGCTGACTTTGTTTTTCTGGTAAATTTGTGTTTGTAGTACAAGGCTGTATTGTTTTCCATGCGTATTTAATGCAGCTATATATAAGTGTATGGATGATAAACTTTAATAAGCCATATAGTACTTGGGGAGAAAAAATAATTGATATGGCTGCTTGGAATTTCACTGCAGCAGGTAAATTTGAAGTTACTTATGCGTCCTTTACAGGAGTTAGTGGGCAGTTAAAACTCCGGGGGAATGAGCAAAGTTGAAAGCCTGTCTCTCTTTTTAATTGAATTTATTTACTTGGTTATAGTTGGAGCCTTTTCCATTTGATGGTACTGTTTCATGTCCTATTATGCGCTCAGTGCCCAACATTTTCTCATTGCTCTTGAATTATTTTTGTAGAAAGAATGTGAAGGGGATCTAGGAAATTCCTACAATTGACTGCGCTTGCAAAAGAAATAGCTGAATTGAGGTGAAATAAATTATTAGGTGAGATGTGCAAGCTGGATAAATGCGGGAGGGAAGGCTGCTTCTTTACAAATAGAGATTTGAAACCTTCTGGCAGAATGTATTACTTTCCAGTTATGATTACAAAAATGTTCCATGATTTGGTATTTCATGGATTTATTGTTGGGAAACTATTGTCTGCTTGGAACAGTTCAAAGAAGAACCCTGTTCTGAACTGGTTTTAATGGGAGCCCACTTAGAATATGCTAAAAGTAATTGTTGTATGATTTTCCCTGAAATGTCCCAAAATGCCTTTAGGTAATTTTTAAAGCAGTGTTTATTTGCCCTTTCTTAAGGGGATTACTCTGAAATTGAGGGAGTGATTGGAACACAATACTTTCTGGACGCTGGCAGCACTGTTCATGGCTAGGGTGGCAGCGGAGGGTGAGGAGGTCCTTTGAGTGCCTGAAAAATGAGTGCAAACTCAGGATAGTTTAGATTTACAAAGCCGAGTCTTGGTCTCACGCTGATCAATGGCGGAGCTCTCACTGGAGCAAGTATTTGAGCCACAGCCGTGGGGCAGGTGGGAGTGGGCAAGGTGGAGTGGGGCCGTGTGGGAGCAGGGTGAGCAGCAGAGCTCCGGCCGGGTGAATGTAAAGCGGGAGAGAGGGGAGCTTCAACACGTGGATGCAGGACAGGGAGCAAAGGGACGTGCGAGTAGGGAGGGAGGAGGTGGAAGAGTTGCTGGGTGAAGGCCAACAGCATGGAAGGAAAAGGCAACTAAAATAAACAGATGGGATAGGCAGTAGGGGAATTAGACCGGGCAGTGAAACAGATAACAGGCAGAATTGTAAGGGGAGGCAGAATTGTAAGGGGAGGAATCTGAAAATATAAAAGGGTCACTTGGGGACAGATTGTTCTAGGGAAAGAAGGGAGGTTGATTGCCCAGTGCTCTGCTATGCTGGGTAGTAAAGCAGATCATCTGTGTGGGTAAAAATAGGAAGGGAGTCATGTCTCAGCTGCTGCTCAAGCTTCCCTTTCCTTGTGCACTTCATGCCAGTGCTGTTCAGTGTAGATAAACGACTTTGCATGGAGCACTAGTTAAGATGTTTTGTCATGACGATGTTGGCTAAGGCATGTGAGACAAAACTGTGTTGTTTTTTGGGGTTTTTTTTGTTGCTTCCATTTCCCCCTAAAATACTGCTAGTCAATAGGTAAGTAGTTCATTGGAGAAAAGCAGGTGCCATGCAACAGGGCATACGGTGGAGCAAGACGAGCGTCCACAAATGTCCAGAAAACGTGCATGCCTGTTAAGTTGGCTAGTAGAGGAGCAAGCTTGGTTCAGTGTTTTACATGCAGTACGAACAGAGGTTGTTCATGGAATGCAAAACGGTCTGTCGAAATAGCGTGTTGTAACACAAGAAAAGAACAGCAGCAGTGTGTGCACACGGAAACCCGTATGCTAATGTTCTTGTGCTGTCTACTAGTAAGGATAGTAAAATGGGGAGTAACACAGTGCAATTTCTTCCCATGTAGTATAAATTATAAATTTCTTTTGGCATTTCTTTAGGCAAGACAGCAAGCCCAGCTGCGACATCAAATGGCAGAAGACAGCAAAGCAGAATATTCTTCCACTCTACAGAAGTTCAACAGTGAGCAACATGATCATTACTACACACACATACCCAACATCTTCCAGGTAAGGGTCACTGGCACTGACGTAGAGTAGCTCATAATCTTGTAATAAGAACAGAGGGACGGTCTGCACATCTCCTCAATTCTATGACCCTGTCTTTCACTTTTTGGTGATTTTTGTCACTGTTAGCAAGTTTTATAGGCAGTCTGCCAACCCAAGAGATGGAGAGCTTGGTAGGATAAATTGTCATTTGTCTTAGACTAGATATCAAGTGATAATATATGAGGAAGGTGACATTGAATTGTCATGACAGATTACAATAGTCTTTGGAATCCTCACAATCTTGCTCTTTTAAACTCTTGTGTCCGTGCAGCTGGGGAATGAGAGCATTATTTGCATTGTTGGGGCGGGAGTCATCTGGGCATCATTACATCTGTAAAGCCTCACAGTCCTTTATAACCTGTCTTCAGATCAGACTTTACAGATGTTTAAATTAAAACCACAATAGTTCTGCAGTAGTGAGTGTCAAAGGGTTTAAGCAAACTTGTTGATGATGTCTGAGGCTGCCTAAAGAAAGACTGTACAGAAAGAACAAAAAAGCCATCAGGTTTATACTGACTGAAGATCAGAGTTTGTGCTTGACTGAACAAAGAGATTAATGTAATAGCACAAAAGTTTCAAATGACTGTTCTATTGTAATGGGTCATAAGCACCAGAAGTGGAAAATACAGCCTCTTTAAGGGAGAAAATGTCACATGTGTATCATCTGATGAGAAATAACTGATATTTGCGTAGTAAATACGCATTTTTTTTTAATCCATAGCTAGAACTTCTTAACTAAATGGACACTTCCTCTTCTGCTTCATGGTATTTCAAACCAATGTCTTGAGATAAGTTATCCCTGGCATCAGATATAAAATTTTAGCAAGTATTAGTATTTAACACTAGAGCTGGTAAGTGCTCTGATTTGTAGGTGAGCGTGCTTAAAGCTGCAGATGTATCCTTTTGACTACCAGTGCACCAGTAAATTCTGGTGCTTTCTTTTAGATGATGAAATAAGTTGTTTTGTAAAGAATTTACGTTGCTTGTGGATCAGTCAAGGCAATGGGGATTTTTAAGTTGACAGTGATTCCTAAACCCTAATGTGAAGCAGGCCGTTCCTGTTCATGCCCTTTTGTATCCTGTTATAATCTGTCATAATAGTGTTGTGCCCCACATTCTGTTTCCTCTCTTGTAAATAGAGGCCCATGGAATAGGTGCTGGAGATCATGGGACTGAATACATTGAGCGACAGGGAGCGTATGTTGAAGCCATGATGTGAACAATTCATGATGTATAGGACTGCCTGTAAACCAAAAATCACCTTCTAGGGAAAAGGAGAAGGGAAGACATCAAGATTTTGGTTTACTTGGATTCTGCAGTGCAATGAAAATAAGATCTTTCAGAACATGTGCAGAAAATGACAGAATTTACTGTTGCAGAAATTCTCTTAAGCCTTAGGAGCCATCCTTACAAAAGTCTAAAGCTAGAGTTTTGACAAATCAGTAATTTTTAACATAAAAAGTTAATTGAAAAATTCCCAGTAATAGTAACAGAGATTACTTCTAGAATGGCATTTTGATGTTTGAGGGAACAGTATCATTTGGTGTCTTCATGAGAGCAGCTGTCTTAGTTAAGTTTTAAAGCAGCTGATGTATGCTGGGGAGAAAAATGGGTGGAAACTGTGAAGTCAATCTTGATACTTGACCTTGTAATGTTATAGAAAATACAAGAGATGGAGGAAAGAAGAATCGTGAGGATAGGTGAATCCATGAAAACTTTTGCAGATGTCGACCGCCAAGTGATCCCTATCATTGGAAAATGTCTGGATGAAATAACAAAGGCTGCAGAATTAATTGATCACAAGAATGTAAGTGTTGCATTGTTTGAATTGTTGATTGTCATGTTTAGTATTGTTCACTTACATGATGGAGACTTAAATTCCAGGTCCAGGCTACAGCATGAGAGCTTTGTAGTCATAGAACTAAAACAAAGAGTAGCTTCTTGTCCCAAGCTACTTTGTCTGAGGCAGGATGTGCTCAGATTGTTTCCCAAATCTACTTAACACCCAGAAATGCCTCTACTGCCACACCTCTTATGTTTCAAATTTTTTTGCCTTTTAGGAATATTCTCTCCTTTTACTAGGGTAATTACTTTTTAAAGTACTGAAATTGAAAAATAGGCTTCTGCGTAGAATAAGGATGATGGTGGGTATAATTCCAGATTCCTAATAATCACCAATTCTTATTCAGATGGATTCTATGTCTAATAGAAAACTGAATGTTGCAGAAACATCTTCATTCCAGTTAGTTTTGTAATAATGGACGTATTTGAAGTATTGGCTACGTAAATTATTGCAAACAACTCTGGCAAAATTTCTACTTGACTGTAACATCTTTCTTTGCAGATTTGAGGTTTGCTAGCAATCTGTAAATGAGCTCTCGCAAATCTTGATTTCTGAACATCATTGTAGGAGCCAGAAGAAGCCTTCTTGATAAAAAGGCTGATAAAGAGTTTGGCTGAGCTTCCTGATGTACAGTCAGCACAAGGGCAAATGTGTTTTCTATTTTGTTTTCAGAATGATCTGCTCTCTTCATAAATGAAGTCACTGCTTGCTCTTTAGCCGTTCTCATGGATCACATTAGTGCTTCAAATACAAACAGCATGTGTCTTGCTGGCTGTTTGAATTTCCCATACGTCTGTTTCACTGGAATCTTTTCTGACCTATTCATTTCCCAGAGCCTGGAGACTGCCATTAATTGGCAGCGTAAGCCTAAGGCTAAAGTTTTGAAATGAATCCACTGCTTTCTGCTCAGCAGTTGCTCTCACAGAGAGCAGCATAGGAAACCAAGGAATCTGAAAATTACTCTTGCGGGGTGGGAGAAGGACGAGTTGGGGCACAGATTCCCATGTTAGAGCAACATACCCTTCTTGAGGTACAGCTTTGGATGCTGCATGGTGAAATTGTGTTGGGGAGATTCATGTCTAAGTCTACTCCCCGCTTGAATTTTCAGGTGAGTTCCTAGCAGAACACACACAAGGCTTAAGTTAGGTGTTTGAATCACCGTGAATTTTGTACTCGAGTGAGTTAGTCTCTCTTGCACACAGATAAGTCGGATGGCTCATGTGCGCAAGTATGACATTAGAAGATGGTGGCTTTGGGCATTGATAACTATGGAATCTCCTGTAAACGAACATGCCAACAAAAATGTATTTAACCAAATTTGTTACATCTGAACAATTACAAAGCGTTTAGCGTGTTCTATCTGGAAAACAGTTATGCCCATAAAAGGGTTCTCTTTTCTTAAATGTCATCAAGGATTTTTTTCATGTCTGGAGCAGTAGTTTCTAATGTTCTTGGTTTTGATAAAAGTGATATGCCTGTTCCTGCCATTCTGTAGCATGCAGGTCCTGCCACTTGACCACAAGTGCACATAGCAGTGATCTAAAAGCTGTATTTTCTCTGTTTCCAGACAATGTACTGCATTTGCCACTAATGCAGAGTGTTTCAGCAGACCTTTCCCATCTCATCCTTTAACGTTCCAAGAAGTAAGTTTGGGCTCTCTTAGGCTACAGTCAGGAGAGTTTCTCCTTTTCCTCAAAAGATTCAAATTGAAGATTGTCTCCTTTACTAATCTTTTTCAAGCTTGAAAAAACGTTGGATAGGAAAGTCCACTAGATCTGTGCTCTAGTCAACTTTGAAAACGAGGTCAGATTCCAGGGAAGTTGAATGCGAGGACAGCTGGTGATAATACAGCTAGTACAATGGTGAGCAAAACCAAGAGCCTGCTGAGCAGTAAAAGCTTTGTGTGAAGCTCTAGGCCCACACAGACATGTGTTTTTCAGCTGGGAGATCTCCAGGATCTGGTAATCATAAACAAAAGTGCAGTAACACCACACCTGAAATGCGTAAGGTCAGACACTGACAAAAGGCAGTGATACATTTGGAGTTCTTACTTAGTTCTTGGTATCTTTGGTTTTATTTTCAGTTTTTCTACTCAGCTATCACACACAGAGTTACTGAAGAAGGGGAGAGGTTAAATTTAAAAGCTCTACTCTTTGTGCAGTAACTTCAGTACAAAAACCATGGCTTTAAATGGAACAGCCACAACTAATACAGAAAACATACTGGTCAGAAAGGAAAAAAAAAAGAGAAAACACCAATTCTAGTCATTTACCTTGTGTACTGTGTGTCAACTCCAGCTGAAAGGATCTAAGAACCTGCAAGTTCTGCAGCTTTTTTTTCTGTCAGTAAAATATTACCAGCTGATGGTAAGGCATTATTATTTCAAAAGGAAAAACAAAATAAAAGCAACTGGACTTTGCAGTTCATGTAGGTATCTTGGAGCTTTTTGATAATCAGTTTTCAGATTCGGGTAGGTTTATTACAAACATTTCTCTATGAAGGTGGAGTTCCTATGGTATTTGTGAACCACTATGATTTCTGGCATGAAAATTGTGTAGTACAATATTAAGGAAGGGTGTATTTCCGTAGTGACTTTGAAACTGTGGAAGTGCAGATCGCTACCAGGCTTCATTTCCACGGACAGCTCTGTGTTCACTCCCTCTGTGGATGCTAGCAGGATTCTGGAAGATCAGTGTTCTTCCAGAACCTCTATTTCATTGGATAGTATTAAGAACCAGAATGACATATGGGTTAGATATAATACTTTCGATATTCTCTGCAGCTTCAATATTACAAAGTTCTGCCTCATGCCCGCTTGCAAAATGGCCCATCTTTCAGGCTTAGTTACTAAATTTGCAGCTGTGTAAATAGGATTGCTTTATGCCCTCCCTGAAGTGTATAGAATTCCCACTAATAGCAGCAATAGAAACTGTCTGGATTTAGCTGGGAATACTGGTTAGCCCTGTGTTGCTAATGCAATTGTAAAATACGCTTGTTTTTCATGTCCTTTATCTAACAACTCAGACAACACAGAGGTCATGTTGCAAGGGTGAGCTGTAGTGACTGCTAGGTGAACCTCTGCAGAACTTGCTTCAGAAGGCTCTAGCAGCAGATAAAATTAATTTGTTATGGACTTGGGAGTTCCTGTTATGACATTATCTCTGTGATATATGGAGCATGCTGGTTATTTTTAGTTCCATTGTAGTGGAAGGATGTTTTGACCAAATGGAGGGAACGCTGTAAAGAGGAAAAAATTAAAAGCTCCATGTATAGGATAAGATACTAATAGATTATTGAATGTAACCTTGTCTGTGTTTGTAGTTTCTTCTCTCTTCATTCTTCATCTTGCTTTCATGACTATTATTAAAAATTTCTTCAAATGTTTAGATCTCAGGAAGTTTTAATGTCAAACTACTATGAGATGATGCAAAGTGTTGTTCTACCTCCCTAAAAGTTGTGCAGGAGTTTCACAGTGATCCTGATAGGTTGAAGATCTTAAACCTTAATTTTCTTCACAATCCCATGAAGGCTTCTGCAAAGCTTTTCCTGTATCTGTGTTTTGCTCAGTTGAGCTTGGCCTCTGGGTATGTTTCTATCCTACTAGATTTCTCATTAACAGCATTTTACCTACGGACATAAGCAGAATCTGTGAAATGCCTTCAAAGAACAAGTTAATCTTTTTATCTGAACAGGATGGTGATGCTCTTCTCCAGAGACTAATAAGATGTTTGTGTGCTGTGGCACAGTTTTTCTAAGGATCTTAGAAGAAAACTGTTAGGACAGTATAACATAAAAAGTTCTCCTACCAAGAAGTCAAGTTGATGAAAAATGTGTTAAAATAATTTTTTTCTGAGTCTGTTAGGTTTAACTGCATTTGGCAAGCTGAGGACTGAATTTGAGTTTATGTCTAATTGTGTTTGTAGACCTGACTAGGAAAAACTCTGTATATTGTTCTTGCTTTGATCTTTTTTTTTCTTTTCCCTCTTAAAAAAAAAAGAGCAAAACCATTGTACACAGTATACAGCCAGAGTGTGGCTGGCTTGCATGTAGCACTCCTCTTAGTGCCTGCCAAAAGGGAATGTGGGTTTAATGATGGTGCGTGGAGTTCCCAGCCGCTGCCTGCACCAAGGTGTCGGGCTGCTTCTGTGACCTTAGACTGCTCAGTTGTTGGGTAACGCTCATAATAGAAACTCCTGCCATTTACTGTAGCTGAGTTCAGAAGCACCAACTTGTGGCAGTGTGATCACTGAAGAGCTCCTTTATACAGGAGTATTTATTGGGGTTTTCCACTAGTTTGCTTGCAGCTGCATGCCCTGCAATTCTATACCTTAAATCTTTGTTATAAACCACTTAAGAATCTGCTCAGTTACTGAGGTATGGTTGCTTTTCCGGACAGTAAAATTAACAATAATAAGCTCTTAGTCATTTTCACCAGTAGATGTGAAAAAGCCTTCAAAAATTTTGTATCAGGATTTTTATTTTAGTGTTAGAAACAAAACAAATGGGAATGAAAACATTGCTAGGTTGTGGTCAGGCTCTGAGGTTGTGGTCAGGCTCTGGGGTTGTGCAGTTCGGTGGAAGGTTGGAGTGAGGACACCTGAGTTTGCTCTTCCTAAGCGTTACCTATAGTTAACTACAATGACCTATGCTTTAATGATAGTTAGGTATTTTCTATTTTCCCAAATAGGCCATAGTCCTCGGCTTTTTATCTGGTTGTATGTTGAGTAACGACTGGTCTCAGTGGTACCTTTGCAAAACAGACTATAGAGTTTCATAACAGGAATAATAGACTATTTGAGACTGAAGCCCACCTGCTTTATCTCCATAGATTGTTTGTTTATTTAGATATCTATTATGAAACTGAGATTGTAGACATTCATGTCCCCAGTTGTAATACATTCTGACTGACATAGATTGGAAACTTGTTCTGTGTGTGGTGGTGGTTGTGTCCTTAACTCACTTTACTATCTGGGAGTATTGGATTTTACACATTAGAGTGCCTTGTTTTGGTAGGATACTATGCTGTGCCTAGGTGCTTTTCTTTTTAAAGCACATTGTGGTAGTGAAAATGGGTCCAAGAAGAGTGCCCTGATCTTGAAAGAGAAGGTGGAGAGGCTTGTATTGATCCTGGACTCTGGAACGGCATTCTTTACCGGGAATGAGAATGGTCGCTGTAAAGGCTGGTTCCTGCACAGGCAAACTTTGTTGTCCTTTTGCTGGTTTTCTGTGTCACCACTTTGATGATAGCCCTCATCTGGGATGTTTATACTTGTACTGCATCTGTCCCCTTTCAGGATTCACAGCTGGTAATAGAAGCCTTTAAATCAGGGTTTGAGCCTCCGGGAGATATCGAGTTTGAGGACTTCACGCAGCCAATGAAGCGAACTGTCTCAGAATCCAGCCTTTCCAACTCCAGAGGGGAAGGGAAGTCTGAGCCGAAGTTTGGTGGCAAATCCAAGGGCAAGTTATGGCCATTCATCAAGAAAAATAAGGTACTGACTTGCAACCTTGAGCTTGGTGCTAGTATGTGTGTAGTCAATAACCTCTGTCTTGTCTGAGTAATCCTGGCAATTAGATTTTTTAAAGAGAATTTTAGATTCAAAAAGTTAATAACTGATGTTTTAATATGGTGTTTTGTTGTAGTCTTTGGTTACTTAAGTTTCTTTATATCTTTAAATTTTTTTCTTGTATAATTTCTTTAATTATGTTGCAGTTTTTATATTAATTTTAGTTGTCACGTCTCTGCCATGGTCCATTTCTGTTCCTAACACAGTGAAGGAATTGTGTACCACTTACCTAGTGCCATGTGTGCTAACTAACATTGTTACTTTTGGGAAGCTTTAATGTGGCATTACTTTTTTGATACTTCTAAAACTCTCCTTGGCCTTTTGTTCACGTTATCTTTTCAGTCTGTGCACTGGGTTCAGCAGTTGGGTGGCTGGGAACAAGGAATTGTTGGGATTCATTCTTCTTAAGCACAACTAACGGAGCATAACTAACTGAGCAGTTGGACTTTTTTAAAAAGACCATATTAACTTATGTATCCATTAAACCTTTTTCATTTCACTGTCATATTTTACACCATAATGCATGGCAGCATTTATCTGGGGTTACCAGAATGTGTCAGGGTGACTGGACTAAATCAGTTTTCAGTAACACTGATGGAAGCCCCAAGCAGCTTCGTCGTTTTGATCTCAGCCTTGCTCTGGCCTATACCAAACCACTTCTACTAATTACAGAGTCAAAAGATCTACCTGTTCAAAATAGATCATTCCTGTTGTGCTGGTATAGGAGAGGACACGGCTGTCTGGTGCTTACATCAGTGTAGCCAGAAAAAAAACCAACCCAGGACTAACTTCTGAGCAAATTCAAAGAATAATTTGTAAAAGTAAAGTGTGATGCACATTACAGAGGTATGATTTGAAAGCAGGAAGGAATGTGGTTTATTGTTTTCCAGATAATAGAAACGCTACTGGGCACTAAGGTACCTTCCTTATCTGATCCATTTAAATTCAGGTATTTGAAAGCTCTATCCATATGCATTATTCTGAGCTGTCCACAGAGCGAGAACAGGGCAATTTATGGGGATAGCGCTGCATGGAAGAGTCTGCATGAGCCTCCTGTCAAAATACTTTGTGTTACTCTTCTGTTGCATCACTTACTAAAACTTCCGTTTATCACATTCTTCATTTAACCCAACTCTTAAATACTGCTTTCTCCCCTCTTTTGAACCATGGCCTTTAATATTTAATTATTTAATTGGTTTTTTTCTCTGGATTTCAAATATTGGTTTTGATGCTTATTTTCGTTTTGTGTTTTATCTTTTTATTTTGGTTTTTATTCTGTCACTTCTCCATCTCTTATACGTAGCTTATGTCCCTTTTAACATCCCCCCATCAGCCCCCTCCTCCTCCCCCTGCCTCTGCCTCACCCTCTGCTGTTCCCAACGGCCCCCAGTCTCCCAAGCAGCAAAAGGAACCCCTCTCCCATCGCTTCAACGAGTTCATGACCTCCAAACCCAAAATCCACTGCTTCAGGAGCCTAAAGCGCGGGGTAAGTTCTCCTCTGGATACCTCTCTCTTTCTTTCTCTTTTCTTTCTTTCTTGCGCTTTTATTGCACGTTCTGTTATGTAAAAACTTGCTTTGTTTTGTGAATGAATCCATTGTGTTTTATCATAACATGCAGACAAATCCCAGGAATCCCATATCCCTATAAAGCCATTTGTAGTCAAAAACCCCACAATGAAACCACAAAAAGTACAGTTGCTGATGGAAATAATCCATTCGAGTTTTTTGGGGAGGAGAGATTGTCCAAAGTGTATGGAAGGAAGAGCTGAACTTTAGGGAATACTCATGTAGACGTCAAAGTCATTCATTTAGTAGCCCTGCGTATGTCTGTGGCAGAGTAGGTTTGGAGGAGCACCATTCAGAGGTTTGCTCTGATCCTGATGCTACATGTTGTCTACCTTAAGTTGAAAAGTTTTCCTCTCTGCAGGGTGGATTCAGCTCAATATCTATGTCAGAATGAGGGGAGAGTAAATTAGGAGGGATTCTAGAAAGTAATAATTCTGACCTCAGTTGATGCAAGTTCAGGTATTTCCCTGAAAAGGTCTGATGCCTCTTCCTATAGTCATGGGAAGATGACTTACCTGTATTTTATGGCCAAGAACACCTCTGTGTGCGACTTCTGTTCCAGAGACTTGGCCTCATCTCATGCTTCAAGTGCTGCAATGTTAGCTTGCTTAGTAAATCTGGGTCTTAAGATAAAGCAAACAACTGAGGTGTGAAAGATGAACTGATTTTGGGTGATAGTGATGTTGTTTATATGGTACATGCGTGCTTTAAACCAGGGCTGCCATCTTGGTGGAGACAAGGGTGGGGGGACACTGAATTTAATATTGCCTGCAGCTACCTAGATTACAGGTGGCTCTAAATAGTTGGGGCTGACACTTAACCACATCCTGCAGCATGAAGTTTCAGTAAGACAGGAAGGTTTGATTGTATTTTCTGTAGAGAGCCTAAGAAATCCTGCTTCCCAGCAAGTTTATCACATCTGCCTTTTTTTGGGCCGCCTTGAGCAGATGATGTGGCTTAAACAGCTTTTAAAGTGTCCATAGAAAAATTTAAGTTTTTTCCACAATTTTTTTTCTTGACTCTTTAAATGTCAATTAAATGTCTTTGCAAAAATGTGAAGTTGAAAAACTTTGCGAGAGCCAGCAATAGCTGCCATTCTTGCAAACTGCGAAGGAAAGACATTAACTAACAGTTTGATAAACATTATGTGATGAACCATTGCAAAGCTAGGAAAAAAATGCCAAGTTCCGTGTTTGACTTGTCCTTGCAGGCTTCCCTACATACCTTAGCATGCTGAATTGTAGGCCAGCACGGTTTCTTCTGGGCATTGCCCATTAAGTGCACAGATTTTCTTGGTTTCTGAACTGGCTTTCACTTGCCACTGCTATGATGCACACAGTCTAAAATTACACTCTGTCTGCAAAAGCTTTATCAGTCTAGCATGCAGGCTTCAAAACATAGATGAGATGTTTTGAGGGATTAGGGTTTGGGTTTTTCCCTTGCCAGCAGCTGAAGTGCAATGTGTTAGATGCTGGTTTATGCATTGTACGGTGCAGAGAAGCCAAAAGCCTCTGTGGCTGACCTTGGGGATTCACTTGGGTCTGGATCAGACTGGATCAATATTTTGTGACACATCACCGCTGTTAGAAGTGCAGTGTCCCTGTCTCCTTTGCTGCTGATAGAGTAGGAGGCATGGCCTGAGTTTTCTCAGGTCAGCTGCTCAGTTCCTGTCCTTGGCAGCAGCTGTGGCTATATTGGTAAGCTGATGTTGAAGTGTTTGTGTAGAATTAAATGCTCTCACTGGTGGTCTTCATAAGCAGTAAGTAAAACGACAGGTCTCTCAGATAAAATTTTCCATATTTCAAACAAAACAAAGACTTTATCTTCCGAGAAGCTTGCATGAGGCACAGTTGTACTGAGGAGTTGCTGGCATAGCTTGGCTTTTGCTCCTGGGTTAAGGTCCTGAAAATTATTTCCTCCTATAAAAATTACAGGAAGGGGACACAAGTGTTCAGTATTTTAAAACGTTTTTTTAGGGCAGGCTGTAACAGCAAGGAAGTGACTACTTTAAAAAGCCCAAATTCTGCTCCAGGGACTGCACTGACATTTAGGGCTGAGGGCTGGAGTTGTATAGAANAGTAAAACGACAGGTCTCTCAGATAAAATTTTCCATATTTCAAACAAAACAAAGACTTTATCTTCCGAGAAGCTTGCATGAGGCACAGTTGTACTGAGGAGTTGCTGGCATAGCTTGGCTTTTGCTCCTGGGTTAAGGTCCTGAAAATTATTTCCTCCTATAAAAATTACAGGAAGGGGACACAAGTGTTCAGTATTTTAAAACGTTTTTTTAGGGCAGGCTGTAACAGCAAGGAAGTGACTACTTTAAAAAGCCCAAATTCTGCTCCAGGGACTGCACTGACATTTAGGGCTGAGGGCTGGAGTTGTACAGAAGTGGGGATGATTTCAGTGGGGAACTTCAGTGGTTAGTTACAGAGAACTGAGAACAGTGCTGTAAACAATATTTTGTCTCATCTGGTTGCAGACAGCACATTTTGAAAAAAAAAGTTGTTTTATACAGAGTGGTTTTCAGTTCTTTGCTAGGGAATTGCCATTTAATGGGACATTCAGAACTCAAAAAATTACATTTCTGGTGCTTTTCACTGGGGAAGCGGGAGGTTCCTAAGTTGTCCAAAGGCAGCTTCTGTACGTGTACCTCCTTCCCTCGGCTGCAGTTTGGCTCAGTGCTCTTTTCTTAGCAGCTTTTGTGAGGGGAAACAGTCTTCTAATTCTGATTCTTCTTCTGTGGCGGCAAACCTGGCGATGTGCTGGGTAGCAGCNCAAAGGCAGCTTCTGTACGTGTACCTCCTTCCCTCGGCTGCAGTTTGGCTCAGTGCTCTTTTCTTAGCAGCTTTTGTGAGGGGAAACAGTCTTCTAATTCTGATTCTTCTTCTGTGGCGGCAAACCTGGCGATGTGCTAGGTAGCAGCTGTCTTGGTGGCACCCGCCACGGCGAGTGGGCATACGGCAGTCTGCTCCCTGCAGGATAGCACTGAGACGCTTCAGAGAGCAAGGCGCTGCTGAAGGCAAGGGTCTGGGTTGCAATCTAGTGCTCCA
The DNA here is from genome assembly GCA_013398225.1 of Steatornis caripensis. Lineage (NCBI taxonomy): Eukaryota > Metazoa > Chordata > Aves > Caprimulgiformes > Steatornithidae > Steatornis > Steatornis caripensis. The sequence continues at coordinate 119,493 of VZSC01017926.1, read as the reverse complement.
ATAGTGCCATTCATGGAACAGAATATTGAAAATAGTGCTGAATATTTCTAAATTGATTTTAAAATACTAGTTTGTAGTTCCGGGCAGTTCACAAGTTTGTATTTCAAATGTACAAATTCTTATTTAGTGAATATTTGGCCATATAAGCAATTATGACTAATTGCTTTTCACAGTTCTTGAAGAAATGCCATTATTTTATATATTAACTATCTGAGAAGTCCAAGTGAGCCTTAAGAATCCTGTGTACCATATTGGCTTGAATTGGTTTGTGTGAAAGGTGAAATAATGAGAACGATTTCCTACAGTCTGCTCTGGAATCCTTCGCATTTCTGCTGACACATTCATTAAAAATGTGCAAGGAAAGGCTATTGCTGAATCTTCATTTAAACTTTTCACTGTGTTCTCTTTCTATTTCATTTCCTTCCCGTTAGCTACCAGGATGTTTGTATGTAAATACTTTTCCTTCCTGGCTCATCCCACAGAGTTGGAGGCCAGTGTTCAGATTATCGTCTCTTTTTCTAGAGGGGCAAATTCAGGCCACTTGGTTCATCTACAGATACGGAGTAGGAGAGGCTGCGGAGCTCTGGCAGCTTGCCCCATCTGATTTGAAAACCCGTCCAGTTCACATTTCATAGGTCCTTGTTGGTTTGTTATACAAATGGTCAGACTAAAAGATCATGAAAATGCCGTATGACTATCAAAAATAAATTAATTCCAACCAGGCGAAAATAAATTAAGAACTATCCCCAAATCCTGTTAATTTCTCCGATGAAAAATGGGTGGTTGGCATTTGTTTCGGCTGATGTGGTTGATATGACCTACTTTATATTCAGCCAGATAATCCTGTTAATTCTGCTTTTATTTACCATATTAAGTTTTAGAAGATTTCCTTTTCTCAAATCCTCTCCATCCCCCTGCCAAATCCAAAAGCATCCGAATTTTGCTCAGGAGCATGAGCCGTAATGTTACAAATACTGGATTGTGATGTTACCAAGGAAATTAGGAGGCTGTAGAGGGAAACAGTCCTCTACACCGAAGAGCATTTGATCTGTACAGAAATACATCAATGCAGCAACTTTTGGAAAGGTCGTGCAGGGAGCCAGCAGGACAGCGCAGTGTAACGGGTGTTTTGGCTTTGGACACGGAATAATTTCATTTGCTCTGAATATTGTCTCCGCACTGCTGGTTTTGTTTAGAGACAAAATTTCAGTCCAGCCGGACACCTTGCAGTAAAGGTGACCACAAGGCATTTTAAGTACTATTTTAGAGCATTCAACCAAATTGTCAAGCAGGTCCTTCCTGGCTTTGTAGATGAACTGAGCTGTTAACTCCTACGACAGCCAGGGTAACAATTTATGTCAGAGGAAACTGGATCGTACTCCTTTTTTGCACTGGCTTAACAAAGAAGTGCATGAAAAGGGACTACTTAATGTGAACAAGTCCAGTAGATACCAAGACCTTAACAGGATAAATGCCACCAACAGAACTGCACATTGTAATTAATCCTTGAAACATGAGTGAATGGATTCCCATGCAATTCCTATGTGAAATCTTTGATATCAGAACGTGTCTGGAGAGTCAGTATGTTTTAGTAATTTTCTTTATAAAGTTTTAGTTTAGCATCTTATGTTGCATTTAGAAAGAACTTGGGAAACTAAAGTGAAAAATCACCGGTGACTGTTAAAATGAATTATATAATTAGTAATGATATGTCCTGTGGCCGATCTGGTTTTAATTTTGCTTCCAAACCAAAAATCTAGTGAATCTTGTTTTCATGGAAGGAAGCAGATGCCTGAACAATTTACAACAGATGTAAGGTTAATGTAGAGGCGCCAATACTGGTATCAGTGGTCACTGCCAATACGCAAATCCTAGTCTGTTTAAAAAAAAAAAAAAATTTTTTAAAGAATTCAGGTGTGACCCTTGTCAGTGTCTATGTTTTTCTAATCACACTTTTGTATTTTCCTCAAAACTTTTTTCTTTTTTCTTTTTTTCTTCTAATCCCAATGGCAGAAATGTCCGTTGTAGAAAATACTGTAAAACCATTACAGTACTTGTCACAGATCAGAACTAGAACAGGAGGGGCAAAAAAGCTTTTTGCAGAGTTTTTGTGAGTGCTGTTTCTAATACCTCCTTTAAAAAGGCAGTATAAAAGTAGCATAATACTTAAAATCAACTCTGACTCTTTAGGGAAGTTAAAGCCAGAGGAGCACCAAAAATGAGGAACCCCTTACATGTCATAATTTCATTTATGCTTGCTCTGCTTTTTCTAATTCCGTTTCGAGGACAAAGAAGACTCGGTATTCTGTTAGTTGATATTAATTTTGTGTTATTTTGTTTTATTGCTATAGCAGCAGTAACATCAGCGCCTTTATAAAGAGCAATACTTCTGAACTAACAAAATCCAGGGGTAGAACTTACACCTTTGAATTACTGTGTTACGCAGACTTGCTTTTCTTCTCTTACCTCAGAGACTGGGTTGTGATCATGCAGAAAGGATGGGTCTGGGAGCTGGGACGCAGATATTACTGTCCTTACCGAAATTCCAGCCTCCAGACGCTTCTGTAATGCACACGGAGGGACTTTTGTGGTTTCCTTTTTAGTGGAAGTTGTTGACTTCATTACAATGTGATTTTATTTCCATTGCACCAGTTAATGTTTTCCTTTACCATCCCGTCTTGCCTCTGTGACACACTGTGCAGTCTTCTCCCTTGACACTTAGCTGTTGGTCTGCCTGGGTGATCAGTGCTTTGTTATTCTGTGAGCATGAAGAAACAACAAACAAAACAAACCACCCCCTCTTGTACATGCTCTGTTCCCTGCCCCTGGGAATGCTTGTTATTCTAATGTAAGTGTATAAATCTCTGCCAAGACCAGGATTTTTCGGTGGGTGGGGTCATTGAAGCCATGGTTTATTCTAGCACAGAGAGAGATGTTGTTTGACCTGGAGTGTTTAAGCTAGCATTTAAAAATATGGTATTTTCTAATTTTGTGAGAATGCTAAACTGTTAATATTCACCTAGTTTCTAGGAAGCTTCTACTTTGCCCTTAAAGGCTAGTTAAACGCCAAGCTGTCCTTTGCTGTAGAAGCAGTAAACACAGAGGTGCCGTGCTCGTCTCCAGTGTAACGGATGTGTGTTTTCTCTTGCTGACTCACCAGCAGACACAGTCTTTGTATATTCACAAAGAACTCATGAAGAGGACTTTAGGGACACCCACGTGTGCCATTGAGGCTAGGGAATATGTTGTAAGTCCGTGTATGGTGTGATCAGCCCATACCGTTGCTACACAGTCGCTAACCCCACTTACAATGCTGTGAAGTGTGCTGTGGAAACGTGCTTCATGAAAGATAAAAGGAAAATTTGGTGGGAGGCGAGTTGGGGCTTAGTGTGTTATGCGCAGGAAAGATATGCCTGCTAGTCCTGGAAATGCTGAAATTGGCACAATTAAAGTAGCTGGACCTGTGAAATTCAGAGTAGGTACTACAAACAGGTTCCGTGCGTTTATTCTAAATTATTTTATGAATGCAGTCTTCAAGCATTGTGAGCCAACACCTGATTTACAGCAGTGCAGTGACCCGTTCTGAGCCTTGGTCGTGAAGCACTCTGCGGAGCTTTCTAAAGCTTCCCTGAACTCTCTGTAATGATGATAGTTCATGGAATCAAGACACGTGACCCCTAAATCGGATACCTGGATAACGCAGAGTATGGGGAGATTGTTACAGGACCACTAAGAAAGAAAATTACCTCTTGGTTGTATGGAAGTCCAGAGATTTATTTCAACCCTGTTTTCTGTAAGTGAGGTTAGTGTCCGTGACTGTCCAATAACACATGGACTTGCTGGCTTTCATGCTTTCTCATGTATTATTGAAGCTTGTGGCTCTTACGCATTCTTCTTTTTAGCCCTGCAAGACTAAGCTAGACTTGTTTTAAATTGACAGCTTGAAACAGATTTGCTCATTTTGGAGGAATGTAATTTATTTGATTATTTGGGGGAAAAATGCCCCTGTTCTCCCAGGAACTGTGAGCAAGTTTCTAGCTGTGAAAACCCAACAGAATGGGCAAAAGTAGTTATTTAGTGTTTTATGCAGATTTATTTTCAATCTGCTTATATTTGTTTATAGAAACTGAATCACTGTCATGTAAAATTATGAATACGTTTCAGAAACGGAAAACTGTGAATATGACTTATTTCAGCATTTCATTGTTTCCAGTCTATGATCTGCTTTGTTATTTGTACTGGTTATAACAATCCCTGATGTACTATTTGGAAATGCTATTAATAAGTTCTCTATTTTTGTCGTACTTAACAGCATAAGAATTCGGCATTCAGTGTCTGTAACCCCTTTCAAATTTGCTGGATTTACAGCAAAAGAATAGTCTTGATGCAGATGATTCTCCGCAGTAGTATAGTGCCTTTAGAGTGAGTAGTGTTTAGAAACTAGCGCATGTAGCATACTTGTGCCTTTTAGAGTGCTTCGTAGGTAAATATTTATTCTGCACCATGAGTCTTGTTTGTATATATGTACAAGGATCTCAATTTGTGCTGATCATGTCTATGCTAAAGTTCACAGGAGTGCTAAAGCAATTATGCAAACAAAAGCTGCCTACGCTGAGTTTCTTCAGCAGCGTGTTTTAGCTCATTCTTTCTCCCTCCTGTATGATTATTCTCTCAAATGGATTTGGTTTGTTTACTTTTTTAATGGCCTCATAGCTGAGAGACTGAATTTCTTTATTGCACTGTGGTTATTATCATGCATTGACTTCCTAATGGACTGAACTTCAGAGGGAAGTTTCACTGCTGCATTGTCACTGAATGCATCAGTTGAAATGGAGTATTTCACTATTTATTGCAAGGCCATAGCTTTTCCTTGAATGGGTGGCATGTATTACTGTACAATTTCTGGTAACTAATGGTAATTGTTATTTTTGAAAAATGTGTATTTCTTAAATTGCGCGGTCAAAACCATCGTAGGTGTGGAGCCACCTTTGTTTATTTTAAGTACAATCCTGAAGAACTGTGCTTTTGCTAAAAATGGAGCGTCTGTTTGAGAGCACCATGCCCGGGAGCTGTTGGTAGTAAAATAACGGAGAACTCTTGAATGGAAGGAGTTTCCAGAGTCTCATAGGACAGGTCATTGCCGGGAGCGAGAGGTGTTTTCCAACGTTGACGTTTCAGCTGTCTTTAGCACTGAGCGCATGCTTTTATGCACTCACAAGTTTGTTGTGTATTTTGAACATTCCACATCTGTCCCTAGAGAGCTGGTAGGACAGGCACAGTGCAGATTGCTGGAGAAGGCGGCGGCTGGGTGCAGTTTTGATTCTCACTTTAATATTGGCTTTATATCTTAAACATCAGCTAACTTGTGCTCCTTGGCAAGGAACAGAAAGGCACTGTTACAGTCTCCCTATCTCTTGGAAAACCTTCTGAATTGCAGCTGTTGTAATGTCTTGCAAGACTGGAAGAGGCTTTGGTAATTTTGGAGGTCGTCTGCCAGGCACATTTGTTCACCTGGCAGTTTCTGAGGCCTTCCAGCGCTGTTGAGAGCTGTATGTGCAAGTGATGTAGGCCAGAGGCAAACCATGCTGCTGTGTAGGCTCTTTAAGCATACGCTTCTTTTTAGTCTTACTTTCCCAGAGTAACTAAAAGATAATGTTTTGGCTCTGTACCAGGAAATGGGGTAACCTTTGAAGAATTAGATCACATATATCATTTAAGGAGATTGAATAATATCTTACTATGCTGTCATAGAATCAATTTGGTGGAAAGAAAAGAGATTTTTTTTTCCCCTCTCCTCCTTGGTCCTGACCTTGTCTGACTATATGGCCAAAGTACGTTTGAGACTGAGTATTTGGTTTTTAATTATTTGAGAATGTGAAATGACTTTACGTGACTGCTTGGATAGCACTGTATGCAGTCAACAGGGATATTTCAGGGATATTGTCCTTTGGACGTAAGCCTGAGAGCTAGGACATCGCTGGAGATCCCGTTGTGCTTTTTGCAGCTGGAGGCTAAGTGCAGTACCTTACCTCTTCACTGAGTTTTGGCTAGCTGTTGTCCCTCCTTCTCTTTAAGCCCTTGCATAAAGGGGCTGATGCTTGTGACTGCGTTTCAGGACGCTTTTGATCTAAAGTGACTTGCGTACATTTGGTACACGATCTGAGGATTTTTCCATTTCAGAGGTGTTACTGTAATGCGAAAAATCTCAGTTGTTGTACCTGCTGTGAATAAGGCAATCCAGGCCAGATTTTTACCTGCAGTGCTGAAGCACATGTGTAGAGGTACAACACTCTTCCGTTTCTGTTTCTGGCGAGGAAATGGCAGCTGACTGATAACGCTGGCCCATCTTGTGAACTTTTGCACAGATCTGTTAGTGTTACCCATTTTGCCTTCCACAGCAAGGGGATTGTATGTCATTTTATTGTAACATCAGTCTGAAAAAGTTCCTCTTCTACTGATGCACTGTTGTTTTTTCTTTCTCCCCCCACCCTGTATCTCTCCAATTTTTACATGAAGCTTTCTCTCAAGCTGGTAAGCACATTTACAGCATGCCTGTCGTGTGTTTTAATCATAGCTTTCTGTGTGTTTTAATGTGCACTGTGCCACATATGACATGACACTGAAATTAACTGTTAAATTTGTTTCTTCTTTGTGTTTGCTTTTTTTGATATTTATCAGATAACTCTGAATACACAGGTCTGGAGTCTAATAGAGGTGATCAGAATTCAGTCTTTCTAATAAGCTGCTAAAAATTAACTCTAATACATAGTTTAGTTTTCACTTATATAATCTAGGGCTATGAAAATGTAGAAAAGGAGTACATTAAAACAATTAAAGGGGAAGAGGGGGGGAAGTCTCTGTGCTTGCTGGACCTTTTCCAGAGAGAAATGCATGTCTTTTCTGTAACGTAGCTGCTAAGTTTGCTTTCCATATCCAGGTATTACTGGAAATCTGCATTGTTATCACCTACATTTTACAGCCCTATGTAGTCCTTCAGAATAACTAATGATGATATTAATTAAAATTCTGTAAACCTTAACCAACAAGGTTAACTCAGTTTCATTTGAATTTGCAAATGGAGATATATATATATATACACACACACGTGTATATATATATGAATCCTAAATTCTATCTTGGATGCAACTGGGAAAGTTTCTTGAACTACGGTAAGATAATACGTTAATGAGTTGGAAAGAGAAGGGGTGAACATATTTGGGAAAGAAAATTATGTGCTGAGCTTCATATACAAGGTACCGTACTGCTTGAGATACTCCACACCTTGATATGTTTCTGACAGCTTGTCTACATTCCTTTGCCCTTCGTGAGCCCGGTCACAAGGAGATTGCAACTGGTTTGCTGACCCACTTCATGCCAGCATGCAAGAGCCACAAATAACTGATAGCGGTTTCGGAGAGCTTCAGAGGATCTGCAGTAGCACCTTCACTGCATTAGCTTGAAAGTTTTCTTATTCCTCACCAGTCAGTGCCTTTAGGCGCTCTTTCCCCCCTGCACATATATTTTTCTTGGATACATCATTGTGGACCTGTTCTGTTCACAGCAGCTTGTTTGGAGGAGATGCATGGGCCATGAAAGCTACCTGCTGTAGCTCTGGAGGTTTCTGGTCCTGCTGCTGCTCTGTCAACACAGTGTCTTGCTCGGGCTCCATCAGCAGTACTGCTTCTCGATGAAGACCTGTGTTGGGCCTGAGGAATGGTGGAAATCTGTAGCTTACTTGCAGATCTTGTTCTTTTGGCTCATAGTCCAATGCATTTATACCAGGGATTTCCAGTTGTTGTTTTCCTAGTCACAGTGCTAGTATGTTGCGTAGCTGAGCTAAGCCTTTGTATGTAGGAATAAATCCTCCCAAAATAAATGGCTGATCTGGCCTTTCCCCAACAGTTGCACCAATCAAAAAGATGTGCAGAGATAGCTGAGACCCATGTGTGCCTTGGGCAGAGGAAATCGGCTTGTTCATAATTTCCTCTCGGATCCTAGCTGTACAAGAGCCAAAACTGGGGCTGATAAAACCTCGTGCTCTCCCCATATGTAGCTTCAGCACAGAAGCTGGTCCGAACACAACCTCTTTTTTCGCAGTCCTTCATCTTGGGACAATTTGCATCCTAAATCCTAGTATCTTTATCTAGTAAGCACTGGCTCTGCTGGTCCTGTGATAAAAAAAAGAAAGCACAGATTCATTCCCCCCACACACACACACACTGTTGAAGCATTTCTAAAGTTGTAGGCACTGTTCACTACTTAAAGAGGTAGCCCACATGTGTTTTTGCTTGAGAGCATGAAACATGCCCAGCATGTGCAAAAATTGCTCCTTGACTCTTTTAGAAGAGGTACCGTAGCTTCTGTTATGATGGAAAATTATTGAGCATGGAATAACGTCTGAGCGAGATCATCTCCTAGTCTCAGGCGTGCGTTATTATGCAATGCTAATGCTTTGGTCTGAAGCATTGTGAACAAAGATACTGAGTTTAGTCCAGCCTAGAGCTTTTCAATGAAGTTGAAGAATCAAAAAAGAAAACGCTTTTCCAAATTCTTTTGACAACATCTATTGCATTCTCCTAATGTACAGTTGGGGATATTGTCAGTCATCTCTGTCTCTTCTGCTTAGAGTTGAGAAGAATGTTACATAGTATTTCTTGTAACTGCTTGTTTATTTACAAAGCTACATCCGGATGCTTTGCCTTGAAAAGATACGTGTATGTCTTCAGTGTGTAGATGTATTGAATCATTCTCGTGTGATGTGGAATTTACTATGAAGCAAAATATTGTTATAATTAAAGAATGAATTAAAATAGATTTCTCCTGCACCATGCACAGCAGGTAATGTAAGCACTGCTAAGACTTCATGTGGTTAAAGTTTCAGAATGTGTGTAACTTAGTTGTGTCCTTCATTTGTCTTAAATTTACTTTCTCGTTGTCTCATGAAATGGAATTTTAAGTGAATTATTACACAGATTATCAAGGCTTAACTAGTTGCATATGCCGTCTTTTACTGCAAATCAGTATGGCAGCAATTTCCTTGGGTTTGCCTATTCTTTATTTTGAAATGGCTAGACTAGAGGAGAAGACGACCTGTCTGTAGTTGCCCTTCATCCCTCTGACACCCACACGCTTTCTTTCTAAAGCGCTTGCTCTGCAAATGCAGAAGAAAGAGTGCACTGTCTCGCAGCACGTTCAGTGCAGAGTTGAAAGGGTCTAATGGGCAGATTTTGTGGCAGAGTTTCCACTGAATCGCTCTCCTCAGAGAGAGATGTGGCATTTTACTAAGACTAATATTGCAAGTCTGCTCACAAGCTTTCACTAAGCTGGCCTGGCCATTGAATTTTGTTACTCGGCTCTGTGTTTTTACCCTTCTTTCTCCCATAGGCCAGTATTCCCCCTTAGAAATGAGACGTGGAATGAGCAGAAACCAAACCAAGAAAAACCTGTACAAATTCAAGATAATGTACAAGAACCTCATTCCTTTATGGTGCAACTAATTAGTATTGATGTGTGTTCAGTATGCCCCACCCAAACTGTCCCCCTTGCGCTCCTGCAAGATAAAAATAGGTAGTACTTTGAAGAAAATAGTATGGATGTATTTTATGTGTCACCTGTCTGCTATATCAAATTGAGGCACTCAAGAAGATGCATAGCAGTTTGAAGGCAGAAAAGGGGTTTTCAAGCAGAATCACACAAAGGTAACCACTGTGGTCTTCAATTTTTTTCTTCGGTTTTGATTTAAAATGGATTGATTCTGTGGCTTTGATGTAACTACTGATTTTTATGCTAGTACAAGTGAGAGAGGAAAACTTGAGAGATTGACATGGAGTGTGGATCCTGGAAAGTAAGCAGCATGTTTTTAAATTGCAGGATCCCAGAGGAAGCGCTTCTGTTACCTTAGCGTGTTCAGGAGAGCCCTGACATAAATTAATTGTATTGAACCAGCACTCAGACTATGCAGAGCAAGCCAGCAATTATTTGTGTACATGAGAAGTGTGACTGACAGGAGTAAAAGTTAGCCACTGCTTTTATGGAGATGCTGTCTGTAGCAGGGTAAAGGAAGGCAGGAAAGATCAGCTTTCCTTGAGAATGGAACCCTGTGAAATAATATCTGATTATAACTGTGGATAAAAATAGTTTCTCAGCTTTGCCATTGAATTCTGGCATTCTTTAGTTGGTGATCTCTCATTAGCCATGTGGTATGGAAGCGGGATGTGGTCCTGGGATTATTTCTAAGGCGTCCAGACTCCTGACCATTCAGGGACTATGATAACTCTCCGTACAAATGATAACAATGCTTCAGACCATTGTGATTTTGCAGAGATTTTTGTGAGCTGTTCTCAAAATGCAATCCTGAAGGATTCTTTCAGGCTCTGATTTCCATCCATTCCACTCTGTGCAGGGAGCAGGACCGGAAGACTTCAGCAACCTCCCACCCGAGCAAAGAAGAAAGAAACTGCAGCAAAAAGTCGATGAACTAAACAAAGACATTCAGAAGGAGATGGATCAAAGGTATGTCAAACCTCTCCAATGAAAAATGAAATAGGTGGTCTCGTATAGAACAAAACCAACTAAAATACAAGAAAGGGAAAATAAGAACAAGGTTCTAGACTTCTTTCATGTGCTGTTCCAAGAAAAGAATGAGAGTTTACATATGGCTAAAAACACCTGAGAGACGCAAGGCTTTCCACAAGTCGGATTCTGAAATCAGTTAGTTAGTTGTAGCTGATGTACATCAGAGCTGGGGCAAAAGCTGACTTTCTGTTTATTCCATTCTCCCACTTCAGAGTAATGCATATCCTGCCTTTGGAATCTTGGGAAGAGAAGATCCTAGTTTAAGGATGGGAGTGATGTAAGCGTAGCAATTGGAGGCAGTTTTTCCTTCTTTCTGGAGCTGCTTTCTTGGGCTTTCGCAGGAGAGCAGCGGTTTCATCGCAAGCCAGGCAAAGGTTGCTGTTAGATACACTAAGTTTGTTTCTTGATGTGAGATGTTCCTGAGTATTCTTTAGGAAAGAACAGGGTGTAAATGCAGTGTCAGTCAGAGGTACAATCACAGGCGTCTCAGCACGAAGCAGAGCGCCTATTACTGTGTGATGGGCATGGGTAGATTCCAACAAGAGAGTGTATTATGAGCATAGTAACATCGTCAAAAGTGCTGATTGATTGGTGTGTATCTTAAGACTCTCTGATCTGTAGCTTACATTGCCTGGAAGCAGAAAGATAATGACTCCTGTGCTTTTGTGGATGCTTTTTCTACAAGCCTGCGTTTATCATTCTGGTTGAGAATAAGGCTATTTTAGTTACACATTTTTAATTGATTCTGGTGGCCTGTGTTTGTTGCTTTGAGTTCGTTCACATTCTGCAGTTAAGTTAAAGATTCAGCACGTTATGTTTGCAAGAGACAGAGCTTTTCTTCCCTGAATGATTTCAAGACTTGGCCTCTCCAGTGCTAGTTTATCCCTAAATAATGCTTTGCATTTGTACAGATGTACCAACCTTTTCTGCTCGCTTGCTTTGAAGAACGTGTTTATTTGGTCTGCTGACTCAAACTTTCTTCTTTAGGTTTTATATCGTGAATAAGAAAGGAAAACTGCACGTGGTTATATGATTTCTCATTGCTTTGTTTTGGTTTTTTTTTTCCTCTGTGGTAGCTTACATTTGTCTCTGCACAGATTTTTTTTTTCTGCTCCGTATTGATTCTGAGGTAATCCAGTGTTAAAATGGGAGGTGAAATCAGAGCAGAATGAAGTTGTTTTAAATAAGGATAGTGTATGATTGAGGAAATAGCACCAGCAGTTAAATAAGAGTTAAAAAATCAGCAATAACCATGACTCATACGTTTGCAGTATTGTCCCTTAGGGCTTCAACCACAGAGCAGTTCCACTTCCTTGCCACCCACACTTTTTCCCATTTTCTACACACACAAAGCAAAGACAGGCACGGGATTGCAATTGTCAAGAGTTTGGTGGGAAACTCTAAAATATAAAGAGTGTTAACTTGAGTCGTGGGACTCACATTAACCTTTCTCCCCCCAAGTAATGCCTAGAGAAAAGCTGAATAGCTGTGCCAGTAATACAGGAAATCAGCTCATAAGTCCGCCCTTCTCTAAGCTCCAAAATGTTCATTATCACTCAGATAACTTTTTTTTCTTCAAGTTCAGCCTTGACTCAGGTCAAAGACAGCACACTGCTGTCAGTGAGAGCTCCGCAGGCTTTCCTGAGGGAGCTTATGAAGGCATGTGCTATGTTAATCTTGGTCTTACAGTACCACATCCATCATAGCAGGCCTTAAAATTAACATCTCTGAAACCCGAGGCCTTTGGCATCTGGGTCGATACGAAACACAGCCCCCAGAAAGAGTCTAGTAAAAATGCTGTGTAACTTAAAGGATGCAGGGTCGCATTATGTGGCTTCAGGTCTGTCTGTCGCTGTGCTGTGACAAATGCAAACCATCTGGATTTAGCTTTGTTTCAAGCAGTGTGAAATAAATATCTTACAAATTATTTGGGCTGCAAAAGACAAACTGCAACAAGCAGAATAAGAATTTCTGGTTAGCACTCTGTTTTTATTATTAATATGTTCACGTTCAGCTCTTTATTCCAGTTTCTCAACTGGATTTTAGCCTGTGATGGAGAATAATCATGCAACTGTTTGTCTGTGCCCCAAGAACTGGGATGAGATTCATCTAGAAAGTTGAAACTGTCACGTGTTGCAATGGTTACAAGATTTGTTTATTACTATTTTTTCCCCACAGCAAGTAGACACTGTAGTACTAAATAGAAGAAGGTGTCAGGCTAAAAGTCAATACCAAATTCCTCCTTTTGCCTTGCAATTCTTGGTCATTGTCCAAGAATGCAGTCGTTTTTCCACTAGGATTCTTCAAGCGGGGCACGTGGAGCTTGAATAATTTGGTCTAAACGTGTTGTGTGCTTCTAGCGACAGAGCACATCACTTGTATGGTCCTGTACTGGTGAGGCTCCTCCTGCCAGCATCGCTCACATGTAGAACCCTCAGCTGCCTGTGGAGTGAGGAGCTCCTTTTAATGGAGGGGCTTGGAAGAGTTTGGCTTCCGTACGATGTCATGTTGTAGATAAAGGCGTCAGTCAATTTTTTCCATCTCTGATAATGTAAATTCTCTTCTGGAAAGTGATTTTACTGTTATTTTGAAAAGGCTGGTTCTATACAGGGCAAAAGCCCCTGTCTGGGTGTTCTCACATACCTTTGTAACAGATTAGGCTGGAACCGCAGAGTGAAGAAGAGGCAGTTTATTTCCCTTTTGTTTGCCCGCATTTACCCTGAGCCGCACTAACACGTTGTATTTTTCTTCTGTCTCTCAGAGATGCCTTAACGAAAATGAAAGATGTGTATATCAAGAACCCCCAGATGGGAGATGCAGCGAGTGTGGACCACAGATTAGCAGAACTTGGACAGAATATTGAAAAGTTACGATTAGAAGTTCAGAAGTTTGAGGTATGGGAAGGCACTTTAGTAAAAAGTAGCTCAGCGTATGCCCAGTTCTGAGCAGATGCTTCATGGCTTTTCCAGCTGTATTGATGCATTTTCTTACTGTGTATGAGTAAGTGCTACTTAAGCACTTGCATTAATTGACATCTTTGAGCCTATTTGTGTAACATAAATATGCACTATCTCTTGTGACTCTCGGCCAACAGTCCTGCTGTTTAATTTGCCACAGAAACTGAATTGTGCTAAGTGGGGGATAAGAGAAAATGTAGTGCTCTCTGGACTGCCCAGAGGGATTCAGATGCTTATTTAATTTCATTAAATAATTTGAAGCATCATGTTACTGATGTCTGTGGAAAATCAGAGGAACAGAAACGCAAAGCACTGTTTATAGTCGAACAGCAAGAAGGAAGCCATCAGATGAAATACGTTTTAAGGAATAGTGTGCCATTAACAGGAAGCTTCTTAGAGATACAAAATCTCAGGAGCATAAGGAGTATTTGCAATGTATGAAGCCATTATAATTACACAAGAAGGATTATAGGGCTGAGAAAAGACTTCAAAGTTATGCTATGTATATAAGTAGATACAACCCATTAATTTTAGATGTTTCTTACAGTTATTGGCTTTACTATCTGTTGCTTTCTTACTCATTTAAAAATCACTGGGTTGTTTTTTATCCCCAGCTTTAGTTCTCTTGCATTCAGCAGTCACTGAGATTGCTGTGTTTCTGGTGTTACTGAGACTACTATAAGCTGCCACGCATCTTTTTCCTGTATTGTGATGAGAGCAGCAGCATCTCCCAACAGCTGTTCTTAACTGCTTCTCTTGGGTCACAGTGTTTTCAGCACTTGGTGTCAAAAAAGAATCGAGTTTTCAGTGTGTTTTTTGACAAGACCCATAGATTTAATATGGATTACAAGATTTATACTCCATGACAGCCGCGACCCAAAGGAGTTTACGATCTGGTTTTAGTTCCATAGTCTGAATGACAAATATAACACAGCCAAAGCAATGTATTGCCTTGCAAGTCGAAGTGTGAGGGATGCGTGAGACTGCTTTCCCCTTGCAGGGCTGGCTGGCTGAGGTGGAGGGCAGGTTACCCATGCGGACTGAACAGGCCCGGCGGCAGAGCGGACTGTACGAAGCCCAGAACACTTCAGCAGTAAACAGCTGTGCGCAGGACCGGGAGAGGTACAGTATCTGTACAGAGCTGTCCTGTTCAGACTGGACCTGTTTTCCTTAGCTCATTAATCAGGAGAACTGTAGCTCTGCGGCTTTCAGAAACTTATTCTGTAACCAGGCTAAAGGCAGGCACTCCGTGAAGTGCCCGATTTTAGCAAATAGAAGATCCCAACTTTGAGCTGCTTTTCTGAATATGATGAAATGTGTAACAGCCCCTGCACTCACTGCTGTGAAGGTGCGGTTTTTTACAGCTTTTGATGGGAAAAATGCCTGGTCTTGCCCATCGCATTATGACAGCCATCACTGGTAACCGCCATTCTGAGCATGCTTTGGAATTGCTGAGCTGCTCCAGCTACAGTTGCTCACCTGGCGTTAAGTGTCTGGTAACCAAGTCATTCTCTTTGCTTCTGAGACTGGTTGCTATAGTTGCTGTGTATTTTCCTCTCTTGAGCAGCCCAGATGGCAGTTACACAGAAGACCAAAGTCAGGAGACTGAGGTGAAAGTACCTGCAACGGATTTTGATGATGAATTTGATGATGAAGAACCACTACCCACCATAGGAACGTGTAAAGCGCTCTATACGTTTGAAGGTATCACTCAAACTTTACTCTCACTTCACATACTGTTTTGGTTAGTTCATATGCCAATGACAAGTGGGAAGCCTTCGTTTAACCCCTGCAGTGCTTAAATAGACAATGAAAGGGCAAGTGAGGCTCTGGCATGATTCTGTTTTGTAGAGGCACTAAGGCAATGACATGTCTCCTGTTAGGCAGGGACTCTGCAAGAAAAAGAATCAAAACTCAGGATCACATTGATCTGGTTCTTTGAATACACACTGTTGTCTCAAGAATCATGTGCTCTTGTTCTTGCTGCCAGTGATGCAATGAAGGTTGCATCAGCGTGTCGTCGGTGTGCCCTGAGCACCCCCCACTGCATCTGTGGTTCCTGTTGTGCAGGACAGCCTAAACTCCGTGTTACTGTGTCTTTCAGGTCAGAATGAAGGAACAATTTCTGTAGCAGAAGGAGAAATGCTCTATGTAATAGAAGAAGACAAAGGTGATGGATGGACACGAATCCGAAGGAACGAAGATGAGGAGGGCTATGTCCCTACGTCATATGTTGAAGTCTATTTGGACAAAAATGCCAAAGGTGCTATGACTTATATTTAATACTATTATTATTACTTTATTTGCTTTCACAGAGATACCCGACCCTGAAATTGCTCTGTGTTGCAGATAGAGCCTTTTAAAAGTCTGTACAAGTGCCACAAGGTGCATTATTTCATATGTGGACTAATATGGCTTGCTGTACTGCAAAACATGCTTTTTATTGATCAGAGAAGGGTAGTGTGGTAAAGCGTAAAACAAGAGGGGAAATGCAGCCTTTCCTAGACAGTGCTTGTTCAGCTGTCACTGCCGTTGCACGCTCGACTTAGTGCGGAAAGCACAAAGCTATTTGGAATAACATGGGCTCCCCTCAGATACCCAGGTGGCATCTCAGACATGTTCACAAGTCAGCTGTTTGTCCTAAACTGATTCAACAGAATGTTGCATAGGAAATATTCAGACTGCTGTTTTGCGTCTCTTGTGGTAGCTTTTCAGAGCCTGTTGTGTTCTGCGGACCTTTTGGATTGAAAACTGGTCATTTGGTTAGTGTGTTTGGAAGGGGAAGGAGAGATCTTGCCAAAACCTGTCTACACAGCATTCTGTGGTCCTTGATAACTCAGTAAAACATTAAGAAAGATCCTCTATTCTATCCCACCTTGATAGGTTTCAGAAGATGTATTTGCTGTTTCAGGTGACCATAACAGGGTTTAATCTTGTGCTCACACAAGACCACTGGAGACATTCAGAGCTTAGACACCACAATCTTCTATTTTGTTGTTGCTTTCAACTCCTCACAAATAGGTGTATTGTGTAAGCGAGCAGTGCTTCAGGGGAATCCTGGATAGAATTGATGCTAGCACTATGAACACCTGGTAATGTAATACGCTGGGAAATCAAAAGATTTTTGACCAGTTTCAAATCGTTGTGTTGGAAGTCCACTGTTAAATAATTTATGTGTTTTCTCAGTCACTTAATCCTTCAGATTATTGCTGTGTTTCCTAGACTTTAGAGTTCTCAGTGTGAAATAAGCCGCCTCATCCAACTTAAAAGAAAACTGAACCATTCTCACTGAGATTTATGGACAGTAGGAAGAGGGGAGTAGGTCTGTCTCTGTAAACAAACACTATAGCTTGATCAGTTCACTGGCTTGGATTCAGTATTAAACAGTGCAGTGCCTTGTCTGCTGCAGATGAAAGTCTGGGGTCTTGTTTTATTTTGCCATGATATGGTAGTTTATGTTTGTGTTGGCAAATACAGGGTCAGTTGAGATGCAAAAAGAGCGCAAAAATCTCAGCCCCTCCATCCACTTTTATTAACCTTAGAGAGGAACATGGATTGAACGTTCTCCTTACTTCATGTTGAGAACAAGGCAGAAAGTACAGGATGGGATATCCCATCTCTTAGCACTGTTCTCTTAGCCCTGTGTTCTCTCCTGTGGAGATTGACTGCTTTGTGTGTGGCAACAGTTGAAAGCAACATTACTATTCTGCTGGAAAATTTGTTGTTCAGCACTGTGGGCGGCTTGAAACAGCTAAGCTAGTGTGGCATCTAAATCTGTCTTAAGTAACAGGCACGGCTCCCCTGCCCTCAGACACACAGCGTGGTTCACATCAGCAGAACGTTACAGCAAATTACCTATTTCCGAGCAGAGCAGCGGGTTGGATGGGAAGTGAAGCAAAGCGTGTCTCTGGGTGGGGTGAGAAATCCTGACGCAGTCCTGCCAACTGAACTAGGGTTGTCTTTAACTGAAGGGTTGTCTTTAATTTACCCTTCTGGAGAGAATATTGCCGGAGTATTGCAGGACCAGCCAGAAAATCGTATTAGTATGTTAATGGTATTATGTACGTTCTAGGATGATGCTGAATGATTGTAAAAATCCAGTCGGTGCTGGGAGTGAAGCTGATACAGTTGCAGCCACTTCTGTAGCAACGGTGGAGGTTTTTCAGATCCTTTTAACTTTTTCCATTGATTTTGCTGGACTTCAGGAACAAAATCAAGTGTATGTGTGAATATCTAATGTAAAGGACTATAATATTTACCTCTTTCATTTCTCAATTCTCTGGTTAAAAAGAAAAGCCAAAAGAGAACTTTCCCTGAAATGTCCCATTAGCAGTATAAAGACTTGGGGGAAGTGCTGCTGTGTTTAGAAGACAAACCTTCTTGCAAGCTGCAAATTTCTCATTTGATTTTTAATATATTAGAAGTAATGACTTTATTCAACCCTTGAAACGGAAGCTACGACATTCCTGAACATGCCATTGTAAATACTAAAGCATTTACAAACATTACATTTACAAACTTTAGTAGTTCTTTTCCTTTTTTTGGAAAGAAGCTTGAGCAGCTAGTGTCTCTAAATGTCAGTTGCCTGAAGGGTGGGAGCGTTCACACCAGCTCGGAGTACATTTGTGACTCTTGTAGGCAGCAGAATCGGTTCTGGTTCGGGTGTACCTGCCTGAGCTTGTGCCAGTGCTGTGAGCCAGAGGCAGCTCTGCCTGAGAAATGCAACTGCTGAATGCTTTGTGAAAAGCTGCTCGGCAGCTGGTGAGCTTTTTCAGTCGGCCGAAGCCTGCGTTGTCAGGGCTCTGCTGCCGAACCCAAGATGAATAGGACAGGTAAGTCGTGTGCTGCAGTTGCCCTCCTGATCAGTCTTCATGGGAGCCAAGCTAGGTCTGCGTACTCCTGCAAGTACCTGCGTGAGGGCTGTTTGTAAAGTTTACAGGGGTACCTCTGGTCAGAGGGTGTTAGCAGACCCTATCACAAAAAGAACAGTAATGTCTATTTTATTTTGCCTTTTTTTTCCAGATTTGTACAAATCACTTCAGAAAATCTGAGTAGGTTTGCATAGGCCTGTTCACCTCTTATTCTACTGGTTTGCTGCTACGGTTGTTGTAAGAGCTCTATTTCAGAAGGTTTTCTTTAGAAGAGATGAGTGCATATGTCCTATCTCCAGCAATGAAAGACTCTGTTAGGTACCATTCACTCAGCTGATGCATGTATAAGTTCGTGTCTTGAAATTTAAATGCGCGTCACTGCTGATGAAAGTACTGGCCTGACTGTATGAATTTAATTGAAAACAACAATCCTTCCTAATCGAAATGAGAGCCAACACCATTCTCTTTGTGATGCGTGCAGGAAATTGTTATAAATGCTAAAAAACATGCAGACTAAGAATCAGATCTGTTGGATGTAAACTCGTGTTTTGGGGCTTACGTGAACCTTTAACTGCTAGTCGGTGAGGAAGAAAACTCCTCTGTGCACACGAGTGTAGCTTCTTGCAGGGCTTTTCTGCATCTGTCAGGTATCTGGTGCTGACAGCTGTCGAATACAGAAGAAGTTGAGCCTTTTTGCTCGAGACTGACCATAACGGTGTTACTGAGTATGGGTACATCACAATCTGCTTGGGAACGAAACTGTCCTTCACTGAGGAGCATTAGTGTGATACACAAAAGAACTTGCATGAAGTAACCAGCTTTAGATAAACTCCATAGATAAACACCCAACTTTAGATAAAACACCCAACAAAAATGCCGTGTTCACATCCTCCAGGAAGACTGGCTGTTTGGGTGACACGCAAGGAATAGAGGCTGTTTTGTGAAGTTAAACTTCCTGATAAAAAAGTAGTGGAGCCTTGGCCTGATGAGCATTTCAGCTCCTTTGCCACAGCAGGTGTGTTCCTCTTCACTTCCAATTATGTAAATAAATCCTTACAGAGAGCGCTGGGATTCTCAGTGTTGCAGCTCTGCTGTTTGTTTGCTGTAACCATTGTGCAGAGCCTTGACTTATGTAAATAAATAGGTAAAAGTTAACCATGCTGATGCACTTTCTAGCTAGGATGTATCTGATTATTTAATGCTTGCCAAATTATTTAGGAAACAGTAATTATAAACTGGACTGTGGCTTTTTAAAACCCATTTGTTAAATACTTGCCCTTAGTTCTCCCAGTATAAAAAAAAAATGTATATAACATAACTTAAAAACTAAAGTTACTTGAATTTGAATTGATTTTATCCTTTTATATATGTATAAATATAAATGGTTTTATAGGCTGATTGTCTGCTTAACTTAGCTGTTGTTTTGGGAACTACTCAGTCCCTCTTACGTCGACAAGTGGTTTTGGTTGCTCGACTGCCTGCGTCTGGTTGGACTTGCATAGAAACTTTTGTGTTAAGGTTTGTTAAACCTGTTAAACCTGGCCAGTGTTGTTGTTTCATTTCTATTCTTATTTTTTGAAGAATCATCCTCTGTCAGGAATCTCTTTATAGCTTGATGTACCATGGTGTGTTCTTCTAATAAACATTATATTTTCTCATTCCTGAGAGTTTTTTCTTTTAATGGCAATTCTTTTAAGTTTAACCTTGCTAAGGGAAGGCAAACGGCCCAGAGCTGCTTTTCACCTGCTCCCCATACTACGTACAAACGCAGTTCCTTTTCAGGAAGAGTATTTTGTTGTGGCTCTGTGAAGACGCTTTTGTGCTGTCATTTAGAGTTTTTTCTTTTATGGAAGTGAGTGCAAAGGAGATTGGAAGGTTCCCCTACTCTCGTCAATGCGAGGGAAGTTTGGATTCCTCCTGTATGCCCTTGGATACAGCAGTCTCTGTGGCCAAATCACACTTCTGGATTGTAGCTTCGCTTGGCCACAGAGAAAACTTACCCTAGGCAGAAGTCTTATGAGTACAGGATTGTGTGGCAGAGGATGGGTTTAGAGGCTACGACTGCTTTCACTTACCTGTTTATTTCTGCACTTCCCTTAAGAATGAAAGGTCTTTGCAGCCTGTTGTGGAAATGATAGTTAGGCTGGATTCGTCTGCAGAGTTCTTTGTGTGTTAGCTTTCTGTTGTTATTCTTCAGTATCATGCACGGTCTCTGGAGCTGTCGCTTGAACAGATACAGTACTCCTTTGCAGACTGAAAATTAAAACGCTGTTTTTTCTGTTGCACTGAGAAAGCGCTGGCAGGGTCCTGTTCCTGAGTTTTCCACCCTCCTTCTGGAGGAGAGCAGTGTCCCAGTGATGCTCAGGGACTGCTGAGGATCAGTGATTGCTGTTTGAGTGCCGTTCAGGAGCTTTCCGTAACCCCTTGTAACCTGGTAGTTGCTTGGATGCTGTATTATTTCCTTTAACCTCCTGCAGGCAGTGCTACTCTTAAGGGATCCTGTTTTCCCCAGCCTCTTTCTAATCCAGTCTCTTTTTCTTTTTGTCTTTCTTATGTTTTAGATTCCTAAAGGTGTTTGTGCTGGTGCAAGAACCTCGGGGCGAGCTTGTCACAGAAGGAGAAACAAAATGGTCTGTTTACCCTGCAGGCAGTTAAAACACACCCATGGAAAGCCAGACTCCAGTCTTGTCTGGAGTTCCCACTTGAAAAATTCAGACCTAAATTCCATCCCAGTATCACCCAGATGCTTGCTCTGTTTCATGGCATGCTACTTGTGGCTCAGATTAACTTACCAGCCTTTCCCACTCTTCTGCCAGCTTGGCACAGCTCCTCTGTAAAACATAACCAACTTTCCCCCCACCCAATTCCTCCCAACACTGGTCAAAGAACTGCTGGCTGCCCTCGGATGCAAAGGGTGACCAGAGAGTCCCAAGCATGTACTGGTCTGTCTTCTGTCCTCCCTTGTCCCTCAGTCCATCTGAATGTACGCACTGGTCCATCAGCATTTCACACGGTGCCTTTAGTGCTAATCCTGCGGGTTGCGTCATCAAACGGCTTGGAAGGGCGGTGCGTACAGGCGGGAAGCCTCCCCTGGGAACAGTGTTACAGCAGCTGGACTGGGCTCTGAATTTGCAGATATTAAATGTGATCCACATGCATTATTCAATATTCTGCTCTCCCCAAAAGGTCACTAATACTTGTCAGCCTTTATGTTTTTTTTAAATCTAGGCTGACACTCATTCCAAGTATTAAATCCCTATGACCTTGCTGTTTCCTGAAAGCCTTCAAGCTCACGTATGTACGTTTGTTTTCCTGCTTGTTCTCTCTGCCCCCTCCTCTCCCCCTCGTCTTTCTCACACACACACACAGACACACACAGAGACGCTGGCATTTTGGTTTGAAGCCCCATTTTGCTCGTCACAAAGACCTCCGTTTTGCTCTCGTTTCAGTCTGCATGCTCGCCCTGTTGCCTTGCCTGCACCCACCTTCCTGAGGGTCACGTTATTTTGTGGCTGATTGTGGTTGATCTCTTTGCAGTTTTCTTCTGTTGGTTTGTTTTTCAGCATTTCAGACCTGCCTTCTCCTTTTGCATGACCTCTTGTGCGTTCTCATCAGTTAGTATTTGAATAACAGAATTTTCTTAGAAAAATAAAAGAGAAAAGAAAAAAAAGAAACCGCACTCTATTTCGTGTTCCCACCTTGTCACGGACTGGACCTCGACCCGGAAGCCATACAGGAATTGTGACCGTCCTGTTCTCACGTGGTATTCTTTGAAGCAGAAGTAGCACGATAAGTGATGCTGCACTTTGCTGTGTCACGCAAATGGCAAGAGAGCGCTAGAACATCTCCAAATATCACATGATCTAGGCCTCAACTGCCTAAGGAGAAGGGTCAGTTGCTTTCTAAACTTCTGTATTCTGTTGATTTCCCCTGAATCTTTACCGCTGCTAGAAGTTTACATCCTGGCATTGTACGTGCTTGAGCCCTGTAAGAGTCAGTTGCTACTTAATAGCTCCTGAGGGCCTGATTTATTCCTAGATCACCACATGATTTGGGGATCTCTGCTTGCTCTTAGTGAACTTCAGCATCTTTTGTAAAATCCCCAGAATCTGAAAAAATTGATAGGCAAGCCACAATGGGCAGTGACCCTAAAATGAAACCTCTCGGGTTTAGTTTGCAGACAAACGCATGAGTGTCGTTTTGCTGCCTGCTGCGCTTCTGCGCAGGGTCAGCACACAGAAACGTGTCCAAGAATCAAGTGCTCTCCATGCTGGGGGTTGCCTAGGTTATCCCCACTCAGGAGGAAGTAATTTCCGAGTTGGGTTACGTGTTGCGTTCAGAACTCTGTCCCTTTCTCTCCATTCAAGAGATCAACTTTTATTTTTGATAGCACAAAGTCCCTCAGACCTACAGTCAGTACTGTAGCCGTTGAATTATGGTGCTTAATATCTGCAAGCATCAACCAGCAAAAGGTTCTGTTTTTTAATCTAATCCAAGTGGCTCAGGAGCCTGCATTGCCAAGCAGGCAACACCAACACTGAGGCCATTCTGCTACAGTGTTAGCGGCGTCGGAAGGGTCATAATCAATTAAATTACCATCCTTATCATTGCTGCTACTGTGGTCCCTTAACTGTTTAGATCCTTGAGCCTCCAATAGCAGAATGTGATCCACACGGCTGGCACCTGTGGCTCTGTACATAGGTTTGTGCAAAGGCTTTATGGCAGCCGTCTATCAGGGGATCTAAACGGTTAAGCAGTTAACAGGTGTGCAACAATATCTTTAAAATATTTTTAGCTGCAGTATTTTTATTCTCGTGTCCAATGCACTGTTGAATCAGCAGCTGGAAGAATTCATTTTCACCTACTGTTGTGCCATCTATGTAAAAATTAGATAAAAGGTTGCTTTTATATATTTAATCTAGGTGGACAGTATATTATTGTCAGCCTCCGTGGAACATTTGAACAATTGCAATGTCCGTGTTGCTAAATCGCGCTTTAGAAGGAGCATTAGCTTTAGCTGACTGATTTTCTTCAAAAGTTTTATTAAAAGTCCATGTATGGAGTTTTTATAAACTTGGCAACTACTTCCCAAAAGCCTGGATCTTAAAACTTACCACAAGAAAAAAATAGCGACAGTCATGGATTGTAGCCTACACGTGTTGATTCTCGTTGTTCTGGGTAGCGAATGAATAATTTTTGTAGAATTTACCTTTTGCAAAATCTGAAGGACTAAATATGTAACTGGTTTATAAAAACTCTGCCTGAATTTACTAATGTTGCCCAGAAGCGTGGACTGTACATCCCACGTGATCTCACTATCCCCAGCAAAAGTCTCTAATGCCCTTTCTTAACACCTGTAAATAGAGAAGAAACATATTTACTGATACTGAAAGTTGTGTTTAATGCTGAGTATTTTTCAGAAGTTCCATTTAGTTTGATGCATATTGTTCTTTGTTTCTTGTTTTCCTGCCTGAAGTGTCAAAAGACCTAAAAGAAGCCAAATTCTATTTTAACATGATGATGTCGAGCACTTTTTTATTTGTATATGTGTGTGTATGTGTGTTTGAGCACTGATCTCTAGATTTCGGTGGCATCTCAAGTGTTGTGATTTCATTGCCGATGTAAAAGGTTCTGGTGTTGCCCATTCTTTTCTGGAGACAGAATTCAACCAAATAAAGTGCTTCCATTTGAAAGCGAATATTGACCTTGTAACAATGAGAGGAAAGTCACCCGCATATTTAAATAAACATTTAATTCCAGAAATAGAGTTTCACTGGACCCTTTTGATCATCCAGAGAAGAAAAACGGTTTTGTCGCTTCTCTTTCCCAATAAAAAGCTGCGCCTCTTTGCCGGGGCTTCTCTGAGCTGCTGGTTTTCTGCTGTTGCTCTCCAGTGAGCTGTCTGCCTCCCCACACGCGTTTCCAGTTGAGAACAGGAATTTAGCTGTGACTTGGCTGTTTCAGCCAGGTAAAACTTTATAGCCTGAAACTCCCCTAAGCTGCTCTCTGACTCCTCACCATTCTCCTTGACAACGGGATGGATCTGGGGTTCGCTTCCAGCTGTAAAATTTACAGCAAATGAGCAGAACCAGCCTGTTCCAGTGGGGGTGCTTGTGCCTAGCTGCTGGTGATGTGTGAGGATACATTCTTACTCATGGTACTGGAGTTTTTTTGTTTGTTTTTTATTTCATACTGGAATTTTCAGGTTTTTGGAGTATTAATTTGGCTCTGCCTGTACCTTTGAGCGGCTGTCCCACATAGCGAGTTCCCTTCGAGTCACTTTGAGGCAGAATTTTATCAAAACTTTCACCTTTCTAGCTGGCACTGAAGAGAGAATGAAGCAGTTGAGGGTTTGATTTTTTTTTGTTTGTTTGTTTTAATTTGGTCACCTGAGGAGAAAGAAAAGCATCTTGTTCTGGCTGGAGCTGTTGGGGTACTGGGGAAGGACAGGTGCGTCTTGCTTTTTGCCCCCTTGGTAGGAGGCCGTGAGAACTGGAAGCTTGGGGAAAATATTTCCTTTAACAGAGCTGTACCTTGTAATGCCCGTGGGGAATGCTTTGGTTTAACTGGAAGTCTCAGCAGATGGTTTAGATGCTGATTGTTTATGTGTTAAACCTGTCACAACCCTAGCAAATAATGCATTTGTGCATGCGTGCGTGAACACGCAGATGTATGGAAACCGTTGTGTTTCCCTTCGGTGAAGAATCTGAAAGCCAGATGTGTTTCTGTAAGTCTGGGTGAGGATACTTAAAATTCCATTGTAATCGGCGGGGTTGGTGAATAGTGCGTGTCTCTAGCTGAGACAAAAACCCCGAGTAGCTTCAGGACAGCTGCTCCATCGCCCGTCAGTCCAGTCCTTTGGAAGCAGCCTCATGGAGGAGCCATGAGGATTGGCAGCAGTGCAGCTCATAGCAGGTGTCATCTGCCTGATAATTTCATTTGAAGCAGCTATAGAGAGATTTTTTTTCCTAAGGTCGCATTGCTATTTATTTTTTAACAATTTCAGTTGTCCTTTGCCAGCACTACTTAACATCACTGTCGGTTCAGGACAGATCAGTACTGTTTATGAAAACAGCCTGCCTGTCTCGGCATTTTTGGGAAATGATGAATAAGAGGGGGTGTCTGTGTGGCCCTACCTCTGATTGATCTTCTGCTCTATTAGCGTTGCTAACTTTAAATAGAAGCAGCACAATCAAATGAGGGAGCAAACGCTGGAAACTGAAGACCAGCTGAGCAACGACTGGGAAGAAAATAAAACAAGCTTAATGTATGCTGGCTGTGTCACGGAACACGTCAGAGCGTATGGGGTGCTGTGCTCTGGCCGTTGAGGAGGGTGGAGATGTACCACCAGCACCAGTGGGCTGCAGAGCAAGGTGGTGGCCTCATGAGCGAGCGCTGGTGAAGGTAAGGCTGTGGGGGTGTGTGAGGTATGTGGGCCCAGCGTCACCGGAGACGCGAATGCCCCTTCGCAGGGGCTGAGACATGCTCTGTGCATCGTAAGGTGAGACAGCGTGGGGCGGCTGGGGCAGAGCGCTGGTAGTCTGTGCGGCACAGCTCAGCTGTGGTCTGCCTGTTCATGAGGCTGTAGTCTGGGCACGAGAGGAGCAGCAGGTGTATGTGAACTCCCCAGTTCCCCAGGAGACCAGGGAGAGGGAACAGACAGTCCCAGTAGTGAGGTTAGCTCCATCGGTCCAAAGCATGAACTGTTCTTTCATCCCCCCTTTCTTACCATCAGCAAGGGACCTGATAAAATCAGGGGGAAATGAAGGGATTTGCAAGAACTGGTAAGAGTTCAGCCATGAAATTTAACTTCCACTGGCACTGGGTCCCAACTCCTAGCTGCATCCGAGACGTGCACTCAGAAATGGTGTAGCTGCCTACTGCTGGAGTCAAGAGAAAAGCAAGGCTGCAGTCAGTTTGCAAATGAAATGTAGATGCAGGACGCACCTTTGAACGTTTTTAATGGACAGAGGACAACAGAACGTACAGCCACGGGTTTGCCAGAGCTGTTTGTCTAGACGCTGTGTAATCCCCTCCCTAGGGGAGGGCGTTTTTTCATGGCTCTTGGAATGTTCTGAGCTCTTCTGCTGTTGCTGAGGTGACGGGTTTGTTTGCAAGATGCAAGTTTTGGTAGCTGGCTTCAAGTTCCTAAAGAACAAGCTGCACGTTCTTACTAACCCAGCTCGAGCTCCCTTCCTTCAGATCTCAGGCTTCGGCTAACGTGGTGTCACTCATTGCTCTGGCAGAGAACAGTTCTCGTCCCTCAGCCAGCACTCGCATCGCCTGCCTGCTCACCTGCCGGGTTTAGCAACTCTGCTAATTCACAGTGGCAGAACACGGTAAGGGGCTGGCACCGGCACAGCGTTTCCTGGGGCCTCGGCAGCAAAGCTGCTCTCATGTAAATGTTAGCAGGGATGTGGATTCTATCAGTAGTGAAATCTTCAGCCACACAACAGTGGCAGAAAACTCTTTTCTAGACACCTAGAACAGCTCAATGAAACTTTGCTTCCCTTGCGCGTTACTTTCATAGCAATGATGGTCATGAGCAGCACGGGTGTTCTGAGACAAACTCGGCTGAAACTGGGCAAATGAAACCTGAAGAAAGAGGAAGTTGTGGTAAGCAGGGACTGAAAGGAGCAGGCGCCCTCCTCCGAATGAGTGCAGGATGGCTCTGCTGATGGGGGCTACCTCAGCTCGCTGCTGCTCAGAAGGATGTTACTGCGAGGCCTCGTGGCAGCAGGAACATTGGATTTTTTAATTCTTAAAACTTTTACTGCGTTAACATCATAACCTCCCTGGAAGCTGTCCGACCCCCTGGCCATGCATGGCAGGCACCAGTCAGCAACGTGTTGAATGCACATATTTATTGCAACATATTCTCAGCACAAAGTATAACGCTCAAGCACAGGAGTGTTCTTACAATCTGTACAGCGTCCTTGGGACGGCACGGACAACACAGACATGCAGCCCTGCAGGCTCCGCAGCAGATTCGAAGGCGGCTGCAGTGGCTAACAAAGACAGCTTAAAACAATGAGAAATCCCAACAGTGGCTCATTCTCTGCCCTCCCCTCGGGCCTGGCTGGGTATCTCCAACCATCCAGTGAACAGGATAGTAAAATTAACATGCTGAACCATTTACAGACACTTTTGTAAAGAAGTTGTTGCTGTTTGCAGCAAACATTTGGTCTAAATAAAAATCTGTAGGCCACATTTTTCTTTTCAAATTCTCCTGTCCTCCACCCTTTCCCACTCTTGAAGTCACAGTGCAGCCTTTCCCTCCCCTCTCCCTCCCTCTCTCTTTTAGATGAGGAGCTCAGGAGGTCTCAGCCCCACACTGAGCCTGGTACCACCACGGCCCGACTTGATGCTGTGGGATCTTTCAGTTTGATTCCTCAGCCCACAAGAGGCCACCTCTGCCTTGCTCTGCATCCATTAAATTGCACTCAAACCCTTGCTACGATTTAACTATTGCCTTTCTGGCTCACGAGATGAACGAAGAACAGCCCTGCTGGGGAAAAGTAGTGTTCAGCCTTTTTTGTCTTCGTGCCCCCCTCCACCGCCAGCAGTCACAGGCTCCCTGGCTGCATTACCAGCGGTAGGGTGGGGAGCAAGTTCTTTCTGTTCGTTAAAGGAGCCACTGGACACAAACAACGTCTGCGTTGAGAAGCTGGAATGACCTTGGCACACAGGTGGGGGCTTGCCTGCAGAAAGCAGCCTCAAGAGCCCGGGGCCTGCTCAGCCCAGCACCGAATTACAGCCCTGTCTGCGGTGACCCATCTGAATGGGCTCTGCGCAAACAAACAGGCTCCTCCTCATCCTTCACGCCCCTCTGCTTCTCCTGACAGATGTGGAGAAAGAGGCTTAGGGCAGGGCCGGTCAGACAACGGGGTTAGGAACCAAGAGCCCTAAAGCCTGCATCAGTGCTGTCCTGTGGCCTGTTCCCCCAAAGTAACAGCTCTGACTTTAACCTGCTCCCGCACCACCCCTGTGAGCTGAGCACCTGGAAGGCTGCAGCCCAGAGCGACAAAGCTGCCAGGAGCTTCAGCAAAGAGTACATTGGGAAGGAGGACTCATCATCCAGCTTTGCTCTCTGAAAACGTGCTGAACACGTGAAATCTGATAGAAGGAGGGAAAAAAATTCTGCAGGCCCGTGAAGGGGTTTAGCTTTAGGGGCTAGGGGAGGAAGAAACGGCCTCTTTCCAAATTTCTTATTTGATTGCAACTGAATTTGCAAGAATTAGATAAAGAGCAAAACCAGGAAGTTGTGACAGCTGTGCCCCACCAGCACAAAACTACCGGGAGACCCTGTGGCTTTAATCAGCTTCAAATAACAGGTTTCTCTAGTTGCAACACTGCCCGCTGGAAACATAAATAATGATTTGTTATCTTTATATATTTGAGTTATAAAGTGCCAAAAGCAAAACCTGCAAAGGAGCAGAGACTCGGTTCACTGGGGGCAAGCTGGGAGTGCTGGTTTCTTGTAAGCAAACAAAAGGGAGAGGGCTCGGGTCAAATCGTACCCTAGTGAAGTCTGGCTGCAGTCTCATACCACAGCATTGGCCAGAGATGAATGACAGAGAAGCTGCTTTTCTCTCGGTCTTGCCAGCACCACCCCTATATTCAAAGCCACATGAAAGGATGGCGGAGGAAACCTGCCTTCCCCCAAAGCGGTGGTGGGAGCTGCACACACTGTTGAGTACCAGACAACGGAAGAGGTTTGACCCCTCGGGATTCCCCAGCCTTCCATTCCCACGTGGACATACTTGTGCCATACCTTCCCCGCCCCATCACACAGCCCGCGTCTCTGCTTCAATCTTCTGTTCCCCATGGAGGTTTTCCAGTTCTTGGACCTGGGCCACATTTTGTCTGATAGCGATCTCTGGGCCCCCTCCATACAGTGTGCTTAAATAAATCCATGTCTCCTCAGAAATCTGCCCGTAGTCAGCGCCTAAAAGGGACAGGAGGAGTAGTGAGAGGTGCAGCCAGTGGCCCTGGCGCTGTGCAGCCGTTGGAGGGGAAGGCTGGCGCACAAGAACATGGGGGTGTCTTCTCCAGCCACCTCCCCTGCTCGCCCCCAGGGAAAGTGAGGCACGAGTGGTCCCTGCAGCTGCATGGTCCAGACACACCGGAGACCCCACCCCACTGGCAGCTCTGCACTGCACAGCTGTAGCCACAGTGGGCCCCATGAGCTGCTGGAGGCCCCTGGGGCTCCATGGCAGTGTCACCAACCACTGTGGGCTCCTGCTGCAGTCACTTCTTCCTTCGCCTCTGCCCACAGTCACATGCACAGCAGTGAACGAGCTCTGACAGCCCAAGGGGCTTAAAAGCCTGCGCAGCCACACCAGTCGCAGGCAGTTGGGGTTGCACGGCCTGGGAGAGACTGAAAATGCTCCTCCAAGCTGTCGCTGGAGGGACAGCTTCAGGTGGCCAAAGCACAAAGCAGGGAAAGCAGAGAACTTTGCCATAAAGGTTACGGAGGAGGAGGAATGCAGAAAGGGTGGCTTTGAGAGACAACCAAGATATAGATGCAATCTTTATCGGCTTGGCAGGAGAACACAGCAAGGACAGCACAAGCAATGTTATTTCAGAAGCAGGACCACAGCAGATGCTGAGTAAAGACCAAGTCAAGAGCAACACAGGATCAAAGCTACACCACTGGGCAACGGGGAATGGTGGAAGGGGCCTGGGGAAGAGCAACAGCAGGAGGTGGGGACTGCAAGCTTCACAAGAGCATGTCACATCAGCAAGTGGGTCGTGCAGGAGCTGCCAAGGGAGAACTGAAGTGGCTCGCTCCGGGCAGTCAGCACAGGGATGTGCAGAGAACTGTCATCCTCTGCAACACCATCTTGCTCTGTGATGGCTTTGCTATGGACAGACACCCAGTGGAACAGTCTCCTCTACCTTTCAGGAACACTACAAGACAGCAAGCACAAGCCTTACCCTGCTTAACTTGCACGTGGCCACCTGTTTTTGTGAG
Source organism: Steatornis caripensis (assembly GCA_013398225.1). Classification (NCBI taxonomy): domain Eukaryota; kingdom Metazoa; phylum Chordata; class Aves; order Caprimulgiformes; family Steatornithidae; genus Steatornis; species Steatornis caripensis. Next base: position 89,113 of record VZSC01017926.1, on the reverse strand, counting down.
TGCAATCTTGCTGTTGTCAATTGGTCCAGGAGGCTCTGTAAGAGGAGAACAAACATGATAAAAACCATCCTGCTTTCCGCGCTGCCACCAGATTCAACTTATTTCCCGAGCCAGTTCTCTTTGTTATTTCTGCCCTGCCCTTGGGAACCTGCAGGCAGTCTCACTGGTGTCTGAACTCCGTTCAGCCTTAAGTCATACCCGTGCAGTGCTCACTGAGGAGGTGCACTTAGCAAAAAGACTTCTTTCCATGCTACCTCTCACCCCCGACAGACTCCAGAGGTCTCCGGCTTCTTACCATTATCCTTCCCCTTGACAAAGGCTTCCCACTCACGGAACCACTGCATGCTGATACAGTAGATGACGCTTGGAGACTCCTCTGCCTGGAAAGCCTTGTTCAGCTGGGAGAGCAGAGACACGCAGGAAGCATTTAGTCACTCTTGAGATCTGGAGGAGCCCGTCTGTTCACTGTAAGGCAGCCTTGCCATTCTTCAGAAGAACCCCTTGTAATCCTACCACCTTCCTTACAGCCTGTTCCTGCTCACAAGAGCAGGCAGGAAGACTAGGATGGTTTCAAACTGTGCGTCTGGATGCAGCCACGCACAGCATTATCGTGTTCCAGCTGCCCCTCCTGGCCATGCTGTAGATCACGTTTTGGAAAACAGGGGCAAGTTTACACTGTCTGTGACAGGTCTCCATTTCCCACCTTTGCCCTTTGCTGTCGCTTCCAGACGCTTCCCATACAAACCTTGATGAAGGTGTCGATTTCAATTCTCCTGCGTTTGGCAAGTGCTTCAATCTCCACTTGGCAAATTGAGCACACGTACAGGTGGTTCACAGCAGGGCCGCCCCCGAACCTGAGCACAGGAAGAGGAGGAGGGGAATGGAGAACTACAGGAGAATGGAAATGCTTCCCAGCTCTGAACCCTACAGAGCTGGAATTTTATACTACTCCAGACACTGGTGAAGGAGGTACAACTGCAGCTGTTTCTGAATGGAGAATACTCCCTTCCCTCAACACAGCGAGCATCACAATATTGCCCTGGGACAATGCATTGATAGAGCTCATTTTGGTTTAGATGAGGAGGATCTACCAGATACCAGATACACCAAGTACTACATACCTTTAAGGTGCCCTAGGAAGGTCTTGGTCAGTACTCAAGGTGCAAAACAAAAAACAAAACTCACTGGGAGGAAGGATGAAATGGCCATACTCACCTGTTGTAGAGATATTCCCACACGTTCTGGGGCAGAATCACAACCAAGTCATCGATGTAGTGGTATTTATTAGGAGGGATCCCTGTGGAGGAAAGGCAAGAGGGGGAGTTAACCAGGGAACTCGTCATTGCTGGGTGAAGACACAAATAAAAAAAGGCAGTCTTCCTTGCTGAAAACTCCCAGATTCCAGAATCTGCTAATGGATGACAGTCAAGAGTTCATTAATTGTGGAGGTTTCTCAACTCACAGCCTCTATTTCTAATCAAGTGCTTCATTTCCAACTGCAGATTCATAAACACAAGGGCTCCCCAGTACGACAGATGAAGCAGCAGAACAGCAAAACGTGGTATCAGCTCTCTTCAGAAGCGCGTGCTCCATTCTCCAAACAAACACTGAACGCCAACCTTGCTGACAGGGTAACACAGATAAATGCTACCTTATCTGCTTTGTACAGGTTTCTTTTTAAAAACAAACGGAGAACTGAAAACTGTTGTTTCCCAGCACTACACAACCCTCCTGGCCCCTGATCAGCAGGACAATGGGGTAATTGTCTTCTCGTCTCTCCCTGAGCGGGCTGCAGTTTCTGCCAAAGAAGGATCCTACTGCAGCGTACACGGTGTCAGGACTCCAGCTGGAGCTTTTTTTCTGAAGCATAAAGGTGTAGCCGAGAGGTGCTGTTCCCAGGCCCAGCAGCACTGCCTTACCTCCATGAGAGCACAGAAAGGTGTGATTAGTGATGGGACCAGGCTCAGCAAAGGTGTTGAATTTATTGAGCCACTCTCGAGAGATGTAGAACTGCAGTAAACTGTGCTCCTTCATGCTGGCAAGGGACACAACTTTCTGACGCTCCCGCACAGCCTCTTCACTGCTTTTCCTTAAGTAGGGAAAGGAAGAAAAAATAAGCAATTCCTGAAAACTGTGTTTTCCAAATGCATTTGTAGGTATTCTGCAACCAGCAAGGTACTGCTGCATCCAGGGCACGGCTCACCTGTAGAACAACACATAGGCTTCTGCATTCTGTACCACGGTCTCATGGACTTCGGTGACATACTGGTCATCAAACTCGTACCACTGGCCATTGATCACGTTCTGGCAGTAGGCTATGTAATGCCCACCTGTAACAGGGAAAACACAGCACCGCTGGGATTTAGAGTGCAGCAGACATCAGGCCTGGGATAATGTCAGCAGCACAAACAGGATTAGCTGCTGGCAGAGAACGGAGAGATCCAAAAAAAAAGGCCGCATAATTCCTGTTCAGGCAAGCTCTGCAGGAGTGGGGGAGCCTGGCACTGTCACCCTGATTTGCCTTCCTTGGAAAGGGCCTCTCAGTGAGCCTCAACATCAGGAAAGAGTATGAGCCAACCGGGTGGTGAGGCTGAAATAGCTACAGGGGATCTGTCACAAGCTGCTCGGTTCACTTTTCAAAGGGCAGAGGCTAGGCAAGCCTGGGAACGGAGGGGGCAGGCCTTACACTGCACTTCACCCCAGAAGAGTCTTGTCTTGTCCTCAAACACGCTTCTGCTTCGCTTATGCTCATCTCGTTCCTGTTCACCTCTGCCTGTAACTCACAGAAGAAGGACTTACTGCCCGCTGTGCCGTGGTGACAGATGACCGACAGGAGATCATAGGTGGTGATCTGGGAGACACACTCTTTGGCTAGGAAAGGTCGCAGATCCAGCCCTTCCAAGGGGAAGGAGACATGACTGTTGATCTTGAAGGAATACATCACCTCATGCCGGAACCGTTTCAAGTGGATGCAAAGAATCTAAAAGACCAAGGACGGAGAACACCAAAGCACAGTTTTGCCATGGGTATTCTGGTCAAACAGCACATCTCTGTGCGTCTGATCTTTGCAAGAGTTCTTTGCCTGTTAGTCATGAATCCTGCTGGCTCATCAGCTTAGAATGGGGAAGTCTCTTCTGGGCTAGATACAGGACTTTGCCAGTAAAACAAAGTGCTATTTCTGTTCTACCTCCAGCCTCCTTACCAGCAGCAGCGGCTGCTAAAAGAAAACTAGGAAACAAGATGCTTTCACTCACCTCTGGTAGCCGGAGGACTTTGCAGTACTTTACTCCATTCCGCAGTCTGAGGGAGGAAAAGAAACTAGCTGTGAGAAATCTCTAGAGCAAAGGGATGCCAAAAGGCAAGACTGGGTCTTGCTTGCTTTGAAATCAAACACAAATCCTGAATTCCAGAGCAACAAATTCAGGCTCTTTGCAGCATCCTTCCCAAATGAGGCATGGCATGAACAGCTTGTCATGCCTCTTCTTTCTAAGACAATAGCTCCATTACTGCCATGCCACATCCCTGTTCATATCCTTCTTCCTTCCTTTTCCCTCCAAGCCAGCACTTTTCCTATCTGCGATCAGTGACCTCTCAAGACCAAAACTCCAGTACAAGGCAAGGCAGACTTTACACACCACTCAGCACAAGAAGTGTCCAAGCAGAGGGCATAGCAAAATATCTGACAGAGGTACAGAGAAATAAAGTTCCAGAAATACAACACGATACAGATAATTCAAACTTACTTTTTACACCGTTCACAACTGTACATGTTGTCCCCTGTACACAAAGAGAAGGAAGCCGTTATGCAGTTACTCACAGCACACAACACTGCATTTCCATCCAGTGCAGAGAAACCAAGTTAAGCAACCTCTGGGGGAAGCCAGGGTGAGAAGAGATCAAAACAAACACTTCTTTTGTAAGTGTAAGCAAGAAGAGAATGCAGTCAACTAGCAGGAAAGTATGCAGTTGCCCACCAACACAAGTGAATACAGCAACATGAGTCCCCTAGAGCTAAGGAGTCGATGGAGAAAGTGAAGAAACTAAGAAGGCGAAGGAGCCACAGCACTCACAACCAACCAACAGCTATGTCTGCTCTCGCTGAGGACAACCTCACCCCATTTCCCACCCCTGAGCAGGTGGAAAAACTCACTTCTGCTCAGAGATGCCCAACTGCAAACTTTCAGCACTGCCAGCCTCTAAGTGAAATACTGAGGCGGGATTTCCAGGAGATTTAATCCGCTTCCAAAATACACGTGAAATACTTCTCTGTGCGGTTTTCCTTGTTCTGTGCTGTCAGACTCCACTGAAGAAAACTCACCCTTCAACTCGTCTGCTGCAAAAAAGGCAGCAAGGCAATCTTCCAGCGTCACAACAGGACCCCAAAACCAGCTAGGGATACACGACACCACAAATCTGCAGAAGAGAGGGCATTAAGAGAGAGTTACACATAAAAACAGCTGGATGCTTTGGTATACAAAACCCCAGATGGATGATGGGTTTCCTTCTAGCTGTAAGTCCTAAGCTCATCACACATCCCAGAGGAGCAGGGAAAGCATGACTCCTCTCAGTTGATGTTCCTACTGCGATTGCTCAAACTGGAAATGATTTGGAAAACTGCACCAGGAATTAATTTGCTCTGGAGGGCAAGACTGAGCTAAAGGCCTGAGATCTCAAGGTGTATGACAGAACTGGAGGAACAGTAGCAACTGGTTTACGTGAAAAGGCTCAAAGCCCTTTAAGGTACCACACACTTGGTCCAAGGAATGGTTACAATTGACATCCTGCTGTAAACACCACCGGCTAGGGACAGCTGCCTGCCAGCACTGCAGGGCAAACCCCAGATAAAAGAGGTCCTGCACAGGGAACACACCTCCGGATATACTCCATGATGAAAGCAATCCAGCCTTGTGAGGCATAGTTGTCCCCGCATGCCCCTGTCTTAGCTGGCATGTTTTGGTAGATGGCAGAGTGCAGCTTGGCCAAGTCCTCCTTCCCTGGGATTGGGAGTGACAGGTCCTGGAACGTCTCCACTGTCGTAGAAACCTGGAAATATCCAAGAGGAAGACGTCTGGGTTTCCTGTGTGTGTAACGGAGCTAGGACCTGACCTTCACCACCTTTTATCACTGCTTGGATTTTGTCTATGCTAGAAACCTGAGCTGGCAGTAAGAGCAACTTGCTCTGGCTAATTATTTTTCACTGCTGTCAGCAGAATGACTTTTGTCATGTTTTTTGTAGCCCTGGAATCAGTTTTCTAATGTGAATGTGATATTGCTAGGCCAACTCAGTAACACGGATAAGCAAACAGACCACTACAGAGCAATACGACTTCTCGGCATGGCAGGTTTCTCACACCTCCTCCACCATGCACCTATCATTTTAGCAGGCCTACTGCATCCCAGCGTTTGGAAAGAGGAGCCCCATTCCCTACAAAGAGATCTACAAGCTAGAAGATGGTGCTCTTTGACTGACAGCCACCAGATGACTCACTCTGTCGCAGGTGAGGCACTGCACCAGGCTGAGAATGGAGCCATCGAAGATGTCGGAAATCACACTGCGATAACGAAGTTCTTTCTTCTTTTTCCCAGAAGCCTGCATCTGAGCTGAAAGACAGACAAGGAAGCCCCATCATGTACCAACTCCTTCTCAGTCTCCCGTCTTTGTGGAGTCATGCAGCCGCACAAGAAGACAGGCCAAGCGCTGTCCTGCATGTTCAGACGCCACTCGCATGCCAACAAGAACATGGAACCCATTGTAAACCAACACGAAGAACGCTGCTGTTTCGTGTGGTACAAGGACCGGGAGGTAGCCAACTGAACCAACGCAAATGAGCCAGCTCTCAGCAGGCAGAAACTGCCTTACTGGAAATCCTGTTTCCATCCTCTTACTATGTGTTTAGAAGCCTGTCCCTGCCGCAGAGAGTCCTTGCTTTTCTCAAGTCTTGCAGCATTTTGCTCTAAGCTTTACACTTTACTTCCTCTCCCCGCTCACCTGCCTGTGTACTTTGTCCTTTTTTTTTCTCCTCTGACATTTACCACGTGTTCCCCAGGTGGAAGCACTGGAGAGCACTCTCCGCAGCAGGAGAGTACAAGCACACAGTTTTGTTTAATGACAAACCCTCCTCCCCACCCACAAGTGCATGGAGACAGAGTGCTTTTAATCCGGCCAGAACATCTGTGGCTGTACTGACCTCAGCCAAGGGGCTGGGACACAGCTGAGGAAAGAATGCCATTACTGAACAGCTGCAGGGACGGTGGTATAAGCACACGCCATTGTGTTTGCAGACTATGCAACGCTGAGGGATTTTGATTTGCGATTTGCTGGGGATGAAGAGACCAGTTTGATAACAACAGAAGCCAGGCTCCACTCTGAAGCCTAACAGTGCTCCCAGCACTGGACTGACATCTGCAGCCTTCATTCTATTATTGTGAGCCCAAGATGGCTAAGAGGCAGCGAGCATCGCTCGCTCAAGCTTGAATGCCATGAAATTCAAGTCTGGCAGGCAAATGTTTACACGTCTCCACACTCCCCTTCAGGGACAGAGCTTGTGCTTAGGACTTCATAGCCATTTTATTAATAACAAACACAGTATGCAGATGTGGAAATCATTTCAGCCTCAAATATAAGAGCGTACTAGAACAGCTGTTGTGCCCAGAGCTTGACTTTACCCACAGGTTTACTGTATTCTTTGCCTAGTACTATTTTAGAAAGCACTGATGTCCAGGGGAACCAGCACTTCTTACAGCTGTTAATCAAGAATCATGATGGATTCCTTCTCTCTTCTGTAAATGAACTCCTCCTCCTCCTCTACGTGCTCCCCGCCTTGCCTCCCGGCGTACATTCTTCGCACTACCTTTCTTGAGTATGTAGGAAGGTCCAAGCCTGGCAGGACTGGAGCGAGGAGGGCTGCTAGAGAGCTTGGAGTGCATTTCCTGATGGACGGGACTGCAGGGGCGTGAGGAGCAGCGCACATAGGCATCATTGTCAGGTTCTGTTTCGGAAAATGGGGAGGGAGAAGAGCACTGGTGAAAACCTCGGTTATGGAAGGCAATCCTACTGCAGTCAGTGTCAGCCCAGCTCCGCGTTCCAGCACAGAATCTTTCCCAATACGTGCAGTTCAGTGTCTGTCAACTGTCCTGCTTGCACAGGCTGGCAGATACAGCTTTCAGTGCACAGATAAGAGTGCATACAGAGCTATACTGAACAGCTAATAATTACACATAAAAAACCCCATAACCCGCCATTTTTTCATGCTTATGACTAATTAGGTTTTGCAACTTGCTCCTGTACCCCTAATGCACATAAACAGCACTGGTGTCTTCAGTGCCAGTTGGCAGATATAAAGAAGTGTTGAAAGATCGGATATGTTCAGCTTGAGGTGACTCCACACCTACATCTTAACTGCTGCTCTTTTCTTTTCCCCGAGACACAGAGAAGCACAAATTGTGCCTCTCCTTTTTCTCTCCACAAAGCCCACAGTTCAACATTAACAAATACCTTCTTCCACGCCTTTTCTACAGCTAATATTTCCCCAGGCCAGCCCACCAGATAAAGCAATGTACACATACAAAACCTTTTTCTTAAATTAGAAGGCATAAATACAGCGTTAGCAGGTTTGGCAGATGCCACTATCGCTGCCTTCAGTGATACAGTTTCAGGACACAGTTTTTACTCAGTACCCTAGCACTTTTGACCGGCTAAGCACCTCTCTGGCTCACACATGTCCTGGTTTGAGCTGCGTCACGGTTTAAGCCTGGGCTGGCTATTAAATGGAGGACAATGCATTACATTTTCTTTCAGAAGCAATTGTGCACAAAGGCAGAACCACTGCCAGGGACACTGAAGAAAGTCTTGGATGCAAACCGTTTTGAAACCCACAGAAGGAACAGTTACATTATGTGGTGTTTGCCACTGCAATACAACACCGTTCCTGCACAGAATGATAACATGTCTTCTCACAAATACCATGACTGGAAGAGATTTATACCTGGTGTCCTCGATGGGCTGGCAGGACGGGGAGCTGGGAGCATCTCCGGTGAGGCTCTACCATCAACTGGCATCATAGTAGTATCAACATCTGCATCCTCATCCACCTGCTCCGAGTTGCTGCGCCGATGGCCACAGGAGAACTTCCTGTCCTTCATCCTCTCTTTCTCGGAGATCCCTCTCCCTGTATCATCCTGGATCAACAACTCTGTCTCTGCCACGGAGCCGCTGCCCATGCCCGCCGTGGTCCGGCTTAGACCATCTCCTTCACCCCTGTCACTGCTTGAGTCACAGGAGAGGAACTCATCCTCCGAAGGACTTCGGTCACCCTCGCGCTTGTCATCTTGGTCACTGATATCCAAATCCCTTGTCTCTGCAACAATTGGTTCCTTCAGTTCTTCGTGAAGCTGATCCATCAGGCACCGCAGGAACTCTTGAGTGTCCTGAAAACCAAGAGCAATTCCATGTTAGTATCCATCCAGAAACAGGGCAAATGAGGGGGCAAAAGAGGAGATGGCTCCAGGCGCAGCCTCTTTCAATGCTGCCCACAAAGATTAGCCATCTCTGCAACACAAGGAGACCCTACCAGAGCAGAGCGAGTACCGTGGAGATCTACCAAGAAGCCTGTCTGCTACGTAAATGTTTTAACTCCTAGATGATAAAAGGCCCAAGCTTTATCTGAACATCTTCAGCTGAAAGACACTGAAAAGCCAGAGAGAGGCTGCAGCATGCAAACCATGAGCTTATTTCTCAAGAGTTTACCACTGATAAGAGCCAAGAGACAAGGAGAAACCTAATGAAGACAGCAAGCCGTAAAGAACAGACTCTTACCCACAAAACAAATTTCATGAACATTGCCTTCTGCTCACGGCAATCCCTCTCTTTAATAGGACAGATGATTGAAATCTTTACTAAATAGGGAATGGAACCAGAAACCAAAGATTATACAGTCAAGGTGCAAACTCCTACATTCATAATACGCAGTAAAAAGAGATGATATGTAGGCTTCAAAGGGCAGGCTGGAAAGCGACTTGGTATTTTGACAGCTCCAGAAAGGTAATTATGATGTTTCTATTATTTTATGGAAGTTTGGCATTTAGCGTGGCCTGTCTTCCTTTCAACTTTATCTCTTTACAGCTGAGAGTTTTCCAATCCAACGTACTTCACATCAAAGATAAATACAGAAGTTGCTTCATTAATCATTATTTTTACCCTCTGTTTTGACTTCCTGTCAGTATCAGTTTAAATGTACCACCCTACTGTCACTTCTTTTTTAACTTTTCTAATCAAACATAGTTTGATGTTTACATTTTAATGTCAAGAACAAACACAAGAGATAGGCTGATAAAAACTTCAAAGAAAAAAAGATACTATCTTTAAATAAGATTTAGTTTGCTGTAATTCTCCAGAAAAAGAATATAGAACATTCATATATTTAACTTTTTAGTATAAATTTATCCAGATTTCCCAGGTCTGACGTGAATAAATAATACCTAACTCTCATATAACACGTGTCAATAGATCTCAAAGCCCTTTATAAAGGAGGTAACCCATCATAATTTCAGAGGTGAGAAAGCTGACAGAGGAAAATTCATTGATTTGGTGCCAGCAAGCCAGAGACAGAGCCTGGAAGAGAACCCAGTTCTCCTCAATCCCACCCAAGCGCTCTCTCGGATCACTAATACTGACAGAAAATCGGCATGACCCCTGAGTTCGAGCTCTTCCTTCTAAACACAAGCACCACGACTGCAGGAAGGAAAATCCCACCATCTTTGGAATAATGGCGTGTTTTTGTTGAGGCCCCACCTGCTGTGCATAGCCTCGGAACATGGGGTTGACGAGTTTAATTCCATGGGATAGGCTGCTTGGAACAACATAACTCGGGCTGTTTAGATATGGAAAGAAAAAGCAGTTAGTTTGCTTATCAGGCCTGGAGCCAGTTTGTCTAATAAGCCATAGAACAGCATGTGGTAACTAGTTGAAGAGGACAAAAGATAATAATGCACCTGCAAAGCCTGGGCATATATTTCTCTGTCAGCTGGATGACAGACAAGTTAAAGAGACAGAAAACATCTCAGAGTCATTTCAGTCCCTCCCTTCCAGAGAGAATCTTCCCTAGAGCACACATAACTTAAAGCTCTGTCCACACTTTGAACTGTCTCAAGTGATTCTTTCCAGAGCAAGGTTTTGCAATTAGTTACTCATTTTGATTTTGCAGCACCGTGTCTCTCTCAAAATCTGGATGGGCTGGCCACACAGTAAATGAGGTAAATCAAAACCAATATCGAAATGACATTATGTTGCTTCAAAGTCTACAGTCTTCTCTTTCAGAAAGACACAGTTCACTTTTGCTCTGTATCTTACTTATCCCTTGTTAACAACTAACATGAAAAGAACACACAATGCCATTTATATTCCTAGTTTGATTTTTTCCAATTGACTGCACAGAGCAGACATCTTGAGATTTAAGCAGAGCCGCATTATTTTACACTGTCCTTTGAGCTGCTCTAGAATTTGAACCAATAGCAAACATCACCTGTATTCTCCACTCTCTTTGGTAAAAATCTATCACTTTTCCCATCCAAATCAATGCTAATCAGGAGCAGTGCAATTAAGTGTTGGTCAGTGCATGTAAAATACTCTGAAACGGCCAAGAGTATTCCCTTATTCCACCATTTTTACTTCATTGCCAACAGGAAAGCTATATTTAAAAAACCTCTTCCTTTTTAAATTTATAACATTAGGAATGTGTTCTTTGGATCAGTAACATCAATATGCTCATCTTACCACCAGCAACAGGTTATGGGATCTCCTGGATATGGGGGAATCCTTGCATACCCATCTACGCTGGGTTTGAACTGACTGTCTTAGACAATGTGCTTATCCCTGAAGATCAAATTTCCTCTTTGCTGATGCCAGACTTCAGAACTAACATAAGCATGAAATCTGCCGAGATTAGATTAGGGAGTGATCACTCACCGTTTCTTATGCCAAACCTCAGACACCAACTTCTGGTAACTTTTGCACAGTGCTGGTTTCTTATCTGTACGGACCAGTCCGCCACATTCCAGAAAAAACTGTGTGAGAGGTGGGCTACAAGAAAAAAAGGGAAGAATTGAGTGCATAGAAATTTCTCCTCTGTTGCTCTTTCAGGGTTTATCACAGTTTAAATGCATGCCTTTTTGAAAGCATGCTTAAGATACTGTTTTTAAATCGAGGGAAGAAGTGATTCCAGATGCAGACTTGACTCCTAAATTGAAACAAATTAAAAAGGCTGATCTGAACCTGTTCCTGGTACAGAGAAGAGATCCTGGAATTAGTTCTCAGCAGGATGGCTAGAGAATATTTTAGGATACGGGTTGTTTGAGTGATACCACTGGGGAGAAGAGAGAGGTGTGACATGCCTTCCCATGCAATAAATACATTTCTGTCGCAATACAAATGATGAAGTTCTACTTCCAGCACTCATCTGAACACGAGCCTTGTATGTAGCCACAGGTAGGCTATTCACCCGTTTTCCTACTGTAAAACTTTTGTTGTCCTAAACAAACACTATTTTTTTCTACGCCTAGCCTGGCCGATTTCTCTTTGCAAAACTCGTGAAGATCTCAGATCACAGGCACCGCTTTTGATACTTGGTGAAGTCTAGTAAGGACTCTACTGAAAGGCCCTAATGCCTACCAGTTAGAGAGAGCCTGAAGTGCTGCATTCATGTAGCAGGAGTTCCCAAGATTTTTCATTCCAGTAAGGCCTAAAGCACAAACAAGAGAGGCATGAAACACTTTCCAGACGTGCTGCTTTCTACATTCCTCCCCAAAGGAGAGGGAATTCAGCCCTTTCTAGGCGGTCTCCACACTCTGCTCCCAGGAACCTCTCAGAGCAGGTCCTACAGATTGCGGAGTTACCCTCATAGCCCTTTCATCAATTCGATGCACAGTTACCTCTTGGTTTCAAATCATCATCCTCTGATTCAGATTCGCCTTCATCAGCCACTGCAATTGGAACAGCTTTCAAAGGGTGAGCCGGCAGTGGGGAATCCTAGATTAAAGACAGAGAGACAAGCATCAGTGAGAGGCCTGCTTTGAAAGAGGAGTTGTGAGAGAGATTATCTCACACATAAATGGAGCCAGCCTTTAAAAAAAGCACTCTGGAGAGAGAAGAACCAGTTGCACTGTCTACCCTTCCCACTAGTGCAAGGAGAGACTGGAAATAGTACCATTACTGCTTTCAGTACACACGGTAAGAGAGGCATCAGGAATATGCAGCAGTGTCACAAGTACATGTGTTTCTGGTCTGACACCTAAAATTTCCATGGGCCGCGCACTGAAAACGAAGATGTGACAGCTGTTGTGTGGTTCCTCCCAGAAACAGGTGCCCCACAGAAGAGGGTAGGAAAGGTTAAAAATACAGTCAAAATGGATATTCAAGTCATCTGGAAGTCTTCTTGCTGGAAGATTCTATAAGGCTGTTGGTCCTCTGGCTACAGGTAGCCACTTTCAGTGAAAGAGTTCCTATCGCAACAAAAGCCTGGACAACAGTGGAAACCTCTAGGCTAATTTTGCAATGGGTAAACAAAAACCCTGCCAAGTGTTTAACCCTGACATGTTGCAACAGAGACCCACCGGTTCGGGGAACTTTACTGGCGGTGACTGTGTGTGTGTTGCCAGCCGCTGGTCCAAGAACACCTCCTTCTCACAAGCGTAACACCAGACGCGGAAAGTGGTCAGATTCACCGTCAGGTTGTGCTTTTTGGCCTAAAAATGAAAAGGTGAAATAATAATGAATCTGATATGACAGCTGACTCAAGTTGAAGCACTGGACTTCCAGCATACGGTAGAGAAGGATTAGGTAACGGGAAAAACCCAACTCTCTCTGTTGTAAGCCGGACAACAGAGAAAAGCTCACCTGTGCATGAAGTGTGCTGTGGTCAGCAAAGGACTCTCCACAGCCAACATAAGGACAACCAATCTAGTGAGAGAAAAGAGCAAAAGTACAGTGGGCACAACAAATTAGACCCTTCACAAAATAGTCTGTAACTCCAGTCCCACCAGCAGCTGCAACTTCAAAATGGATCTTACCAGTTTTCTAACCTGCTTTTGATTCAGGGCCCAGAATAGGATGGACAAATTGTAATTGTTTGATTTAAGAAAGAAAACCTGGAACCAAGGCTCCATTCACAGGCAATTACTCCAATGGACAGCTCATCTGAGCAGTCTGAAAATGTTTGGCCATTCCACTGTAAAAATAAACTGCCCCTGCCCGCCCGCATGCCCCTTGTCATTCCTTTCTGCTTGTCTGCCCTGAGCAATGTCTTCTGAGGTCTCACACTTGCAGCCTCCCTTCCCAGTTGCCAGCAGAGGCAGAACCCAGCCAACAGTCAGTGCTGGGCATTTTATTCATTCCTATTGGGACTACCAGGGGGCACTCATCTATGACGAGTGAACTGTTACATCGTGGCATATTCTGACAGCATTAGTCCTTAATCTAGGGAGTCTTTTCCTTGGAATCCATAAAAAAAAGAGTGGATCGTCTGCTGTGAATCCCCTTCTTTGCTTCCCACTTTTTTTTCTTACAGTACAATGCTTTTAAAAAAAAAAATATTAAAGATAACTCCCACCATATCATGCACACAAATAGCAAGCCATTTTTACCTGAAGACAAGCCCAGAGATTTGGTCCCACAGCTCCACAAGACTGGCAAGTTCCCTGCATATTCATGATAAAAGAAGGTTTGTTCGCTTGTTTGGTTTTTAAGTAACCTAGTCCTTCAACAGTGGGAAACTTCTAAGACAGGCCTCACCAACCTGCAGCTCACAGTATTTCATTTATTAACACCACACTGCCAATTCAATATATGCTTTGCAGCGTGTTAGCCAAGTGGGACAAAATGACAGTGAGAAACAGATCAGATGGGATTGACAAAGGCTGACTTTATGGGACCTGTGCAGGGTACATCAGCATTGGAAGAAGAGTTTCTGCCTCTCCTCTACGGAGACAGACAGCATTCTGTTCAAAAAGCAAACAAAGCAAACCCATGCACAATAGCTAAAAGGGAAAGGACTGACAACCAGAACGCTCTGTACCTTGGATTTGAGCAGCAGATCATCCCTGGTCACCTCTCCTATGGAATCCAGGTGAGGACAGATGTCTCTTGTATCCCCCATATTCACCAATGCTCACCTGCGGGAGGGGGCAGGTTCCTGGGACAAGAAAGGATAGTTGCTTTCAGCTACATGTCAGATTTGTTCTCACATATTGTAAGAAGACAAATTAGCATGTTTTGTATATTAGAGGTTACAATACCCATCTTTAAGGTTCAGAGATCAAAACAAATCTAAATCTGGAGTCAGTCACATTAGCTCGCACAGTTCTGACCCGTTGCTGAGTGGCTGCACTGTGGTATCATATGTAAGCAAGCAAGGCAACGGGGAGGAGAAGGAAACACATGAAGAAAGCTAATGATCTGCACAATGAGGCATGAGCGTCCAGAAATGTAGGAAGGTGCTCAGTACACAGGCACAGCTTCAGCAGCACAGCTGCCGACTCCGTTTCAGGTATGGGGATGGATTTGCTGTAGCCTCCAAACGAAAACAGCGGTACAGTGACCCACTGACCACCCTCTTCTTAAAGTCCCAGACTGTCTGGACCATGTAGCCTCTCTGAATGATGCAGAGTCCTAGAGCAATAAATAAAAACTCCCATTAACTCATACACGCTTTACGTACATAACTGGTCTCATATACCACGAATATTCCTCACTCCGTGAACCTGAAGAGACTGATAAGCTATGCTCTCCCAGCTAGAAATTGGATGTTCTGTGCCAGCTCAGCAGGCATGGTGGGAAAACACAAGCGGTGATCTGAACAGACTTCCTTTTGCCAAACAAACACACGCAGCATGAAGAGATACAAATCTAATTAGCTTGTTTGCACGACACTTAGAGAAAGGGCACTGAGGCCCAAGACACGAGGATTTAGCCTACGGTGTCTAGGGGCTTCATGCTTCCCATACTGTGCTGATCTGAATCTAATATTTCGTTATTATACTACTTTATCAAACATTAAAAATATGATTGCTGTTGTAAATGAAGTTGGGCAAGAGGGAATTAGCCTTAAATGATATGCAACACTGATAATGTGTCTTCAGTCTCTGAGGAATTTACCATTTTTAACAATGAGCCACATAACTCTCAAAGACTGTACGAAACATAACAGCGCACTGTTCCACTCAGCTCGTGCATCCAAGCACTGCAAGTACAGAGGATTTCATAGCTGCATGCTTATGGGCACAATAAACACTTCCATGGTGGTCCATGGGTATGTAAAAGACTGTAAACATGTCTCGGTAACATGCAGCTATAAAAAAAGGAGATTAAAAGAGTTTGTGTTTCTTAAGCATAGTTTCTTAAGCATAACCTCACTTGTGGTTGTTAAAGAAAAAAGAAGACAAGTGATATTAACAACACAGATCAGGATCCAAAATATTACTATTGCCTAGAAACAAAGCAGATACGAAAAGCCCACATCATTGCAAAAAAGAAGTGGAAAATTCTGAGGAACTGGAAGTTCATTACTCCAGCAGCATGGTTGCTACTCCCTGTTGTTTTCACATTTTGAGGACATTTGAAAGAATCCCCAGTATTATCTGGTCTGAATCACTGACAGTGGGGAGAAAAGATTAAAAAAAAAAAGGATAAATGAATAAGCTGTAGCAGCAACACTTATCTTGGGAGACAAAAAGCTTGCCTAGCACCTTGCCTTGGCAGAAGACAAACCTCAAGGATAATTTTATAGCAATGTTTTTCCAGCACTCTTTGGAACTGAATAAACTGAACTGGAGGAGCAACGCAAAACTGGAGGGGGAAGGAATCGCATTTGCGTGCCAGAAAACGCAACAGTGGTTGTAACCAGGATCTCAGTAACCTGTGAAGGGATGCTTAACAAATCACTGAGCAATTCCATGGAGCATCACCAAGAAGCAAGACAGTATCACATAACATACGCTGATTTAAAAAACAAGTGACAAAAGCACAGTGTCATTGACTAACACATAAAACTGGGACACTTTCAGGCTCTGAGTTCCTTCCTCAAAACTGACCCCTTTTCCCAAATGCATCAGCTGGTCCCATTTATAAAACAACGAAGTATCAATGCCATGTTTGTTAGTTCACCTTCCTTGATTTCTCAGACCTTTCCCAGAAGAGATTTCCCGACAACCTAATGAAAAAAATATTGTTTTGAAATGAACTCCAGACCCCTTCATCTTCACCAGCTTCAGCTAACTGGGAGCCAGTTTTGGAGCATGCTACGTTAAGTACAATCTCATGGACGTGGATGGTTTTAGCGCATTCCCTGGGACCACCTCTACTCAAAATTAAAACCATGCCTTTAAACTTTATGGCACCGGGATGCTGATCTTCCCACCTAGGGCTTCCCTTTTTGAACAAAACAGGGAAAACCTCATTTTCATCTCTCAGCCCTGACTTGAACACACCAGAAAAGGTTTGAGTCCTAACTTCAGAAGGAAGTACTCAATCCCTACCTTCCCACGATTCTGCCCTAAGAGCTTTAGCTGGTGCACACAGCTCTCTAATGCTGCTCAGGAAACTCAGAATTTAATAAAAGCACTGCCAGAAAGCTTAACTGCAGTTGTCGGAAGGTACTGTGTATGATGGGAGAAGTTGTTACCTTAAAACAAGTCCTGCAGCCTGTCTTTCCCAAGCCCCACTGTGGAACAGTACACGAACATGTCAGAACAATTCCACAGTAACTGCAACCTACTTTAGTTGCTTCAACCGCTGCCAAACCCAGTGTCTCTGCTTTCTACAGTAACACATTTCTTGGGGTTTTTTTGCTTAAAACAACTGTGTGCTTCTGCACCAGAGCTAGAGCCAGCTGTCAAGAATTTCAGATACATGCAGATTCATGCTCTGCGGAGTAACTGTACGAATAAAAGAAATCCTAGCTCTGTTCAGCCGCAAAACGACTACCGGGTCTGCTTGCTCATCTTGCATAACCTACCAAGATAAAAGGAGTATCTGCAGCTGTTCTTCACGGCGTTTTATACTTGAGATACTGAAGAAAGAAATATTTACTGAACTGCCCTACTGACAAGGAAGAACCAGAAGCTAGGTGCTTCTGACTCTTAGGTGAACGTTTGCACCGCATCACTATCAGAAAGCCAGGCCTTTTATGTAGAACAGGCAAAGGAGACCAGGTTTTAACATAGATTCATTACTGGAGGTCACAATACGACGGCGCACCCAGAGATCTACCTTTTAAGAAAAAAACACTTTTGGGAACTCCTCCCTCGCCCTGCTTCGTCGCTCCTCAAGCACAGCAGGTCCCCAAAATGCAAGTCCTCTCCCAACAGACGCTACAGCGTGAGTGAAGCTGAATATAAATATCCCCGCACGCCGCTGGATTCGCGTGGAACGAGCCACCGGCCCCGCAGGGTCCCGCTCCGAGGGTCGCGGGGGCCGCTGTCGCCCCGGGGAAGGCACCAGGCCCGA